>CM065053.1:206493569-206986069 GCA_032883995.1 Coronaproctus castanopsis | reverse complement strand
CAGAATGTTCGCTATCGATTTTACAGCCTGATCTAGCAGACGACTGAAAAGGAACAAGTGGTGCCACGATGCACTTTACTTAAGTGGGCTGAACTATTCTCACGCGATTCTTATGTACTGCCAAGATAAAAAGAGAATAATCATTAAAGGATACACATTTGACGTTTAAAGTTGTATTATATAATAAAAATGGATATTTTCATAATAAAGGTATTTCAATGTGTATTTAATATAACGTTCGCACTACGATACACCACAATATCTCCGAAAAATAGAGATTATTAATACGAAAGAGATGACAGTGTATACTAGTGTAACGATTGACAAAACTCGAGGATTACGGAAGTAAACATCGCGATAATTTAATCATCATCCGGAGATGATGCATAAACGTCATAACGCATTCACCGCTCGGTTATTGACATCGGTTATTGACATCGGTTTGTGAATTGCAGTGCACCGCGTCAGTTTTTTTCTTTACTCTATTATTCGAAGTTGTACAAGAAGAAAGAGATGAAATAAATTCGAAAACCAAAATTGAGAGACAGCAGATGTTTCTGATACACACATATATATCATATATATATATATATGCGTGTGTGTGTAAAGTAATGATTTTTGTAAAAAAAAGTGACAATAAAGTTATTAGTAAAATAATAACGAAACTTTCAAGTTAAAATAATTAAAACAAAGTTAATCAGTGGCGCACCCAGTATCTGAGGTTGGCTCAAACATCCCCTCACCATCGCCAAAAATTAAAAAATTCGTAATAAAAATGAATAAAATATACACAACTGGATGTGTAACAAAATTTGACAGACAAAACAAATTACAAACGATCACGAACAACAACGAAACAACTAATAACAACAAAAAACGTATACTGGCCATTCAGATTCGAATGCTGAACGGCCCAACCAACGGCCATTTTTTTCTTTTACAGTCAGCTGGATTTTCAATGTGATTAGCAGACGGAATGTAAGGAATATTTTCTAACGGTACTTTTTGCAAAGGCTGTTTTGCACGCTCTTCGAGATAGGGTTTTATTAGTGATAACGCGAGCTCTTTCAAATATTCTCTTCTGTTCCAATTATCTATTTATCTGCGAAATTTTGTGGAGGTTACAAGTTACGAGCCTTCTTGATATGTATTTTATATTTTTCTAAGCCCTCTGTTGCGCTTAAGCCCCTCCGCCCGTAGTCAGACTGAAGTTAATCGCTAAAACAATTTGTATTAACGCAAAGCTTTTCGGCAATTACGTCATTATCAAGCATACACAATAAACGTATATAAATTATAATTTATATGTAACGTTTATTGTATACGCTTGATAATGGGGTAATTGTCGAAAAGATTTCCATTAATAATTTTGTAATTAACTTTGTTTTTATTTTTACTTTTTCGTTATACCGATATAAAATACCGCAACCAACGGTTCTAAGAATTAAGACAAAGGAAGAGGAAGTAGAAGGAAGATAGGTAGGGAGAAATAAGTATTATACTATTAATGAATCAACTAGCCTAAGAGGATTGAAAAACTAAATAACGTTGACTCAGATTTGTCATATTCAGGTCATTTTCTTATTTTCAATCGTCTCTAGGGTTTGGCAATGTGATCCTATACATTCCGCCAGTGTTTGAATTTGCACTATTTTGTAGTTTCTGTAAAAATCTCTTGTTCAGCGTAAGTTTCTTGAATCGATGGTATGAGAAGGTCATTGTGAACCGTTACATTTGAGAGACATATATCGTCGCGGACGTGATTGTGCGTGGTATTTTCTAATGTTTAATAAATTGCTTTTACATGTAGTGCCATACAGCTCGATTCCATACTTCCAGTAATAATTGTTAAATATTAATTCGCAAAATCACTTCTCTCCGATATGTCAACATAAAATAATGATACATAAACAATAATAAATAAATATAATAACAATATGAAAAGTAATATATAAAAAAAAAAATACGTACCATTTAACAACTAGCAACCATCGCGTCTAAAGACTGATGTGCTTATCAACAGATATTATATATTATAATCTAAAATTTTCCACACTAAACACACCAAATGTATTTATAATATAATTTTTAAAACTGTTTCGTCGTCAAATAATGTGTTTAATATATTATTTATATTTTTTAACTTTATTATTTCTAATTTTTCTAATAATTTTCTTTTTTGTTTTTTTAGATTGCCTTTCTAAAATATTGTAGTTTTGGTTAATATTATTAATTTCACGATTAAATTCTTTACAATGTTTGTCGTATTATTATCATTATTGTTATACTAATTTAAATGTTCATTAAATCTAAATTGTCTGTTTCTCCTATGCATATTTTTTTACTTATTACAATTTATTTTATAAACATACGAATTTTTAAATATATTTCTATCTTCCATTACGTTATGGTTAATTAATTACCTGAATGTTGCGTTTTTAAAAAATTTTTAATATTTTTTATAACTACATTTAAAAATAAGCTATCCCGACGCATGAACAAAATTAATAATAAAATAAACGAATTAATTTGAAATGAAAATGAAAATAACACTAAATAAGGAAAGAGCGCCAATAATTTACAATAATTTCACATCACTTCATTATAGCAACTAACAAGAACTTGAACTTCAAAGTTGGTCCTGTGTCCAGGACATTGTCCTTCACCTTCACTGCAGGCGTCTTGTTTATTTTAAGTAACCCCAGAATACAGCTGGCTGCAAGTCGTCTTCTCTATTAAAGCCGTTTCTGTATTTTAGTATCCGAATTAACCGCTAATGACCTCTCTAGGCTTAGTTTCCATTACCTGTTATAAATTTAGCTGTTTCGAACATGTAGCCGAATACTCGGGCACCGTTGATTTTTTTGCCCTATGTAATATAAATCGCTCAGCATTTTCGTGGAATTTTGTAATTTAATCGTCCGCAAGTTAATTTTTATTGAAAATAAAATTTTATCCCCAGTCGATTCAGAATTCTTCCAATTCTATCTGTCGTACCCTTTTCACATATTGCAGAACTGCAGATTGTTCAAGTTTGTTATCTACATCTCTGCCAATCCTCTTAATTATAATACAACCCTGGGGATCGTACGATTGTCACACTCATTGGCTAACAAAACATTTTTTATCAACTATAAACCCTTCACTTCGTCATCACCATTACAAGAGTCTCATAGAAAGACAAGCGACAAAAATCACTGCTAATTAAGTGGTACGACGCAGCGTGCAAATGTCTGATAGTGTGCGTTGGTTTCCGAGACTACCCGACTTTTATCTGTATGGGATACTAAAATATCTGTTATTTCATCCTCCGTGATAAACTTTATATTGGAATCCACATTAAAGTCATATAATTATTCCTTCGTAAGGGTACAAATGACACAAATATATCATCTACATACCACAGCCACAGTGATGAATCAAGCCGAATTTCTTCAAACTTCGCCATGAAGAAATTCGCCACTACTTACGATGTTATCGTATCAAATACAAGCGTTGTTAATTTTTCAATTTAAATTTATACAACGTAAACATTAAGCAGATGGAAATCGAATCCCATAAAATTATCCATCAAGTTGGCAATATCGCTGAACTCATCAGTAAAATCGAAGCTGCACAGACTATTTAATAATCGAAAAAGACGAAACGTAACAATGCCAGACACAGCCGTCGTAATAAAAACAAAAGACACTTTACAAATTGTCATTAGGAAGGAAAATGGCCTTAAGAATCGAATTAAAGAATTTAGAAATTTTTCTGGTAGATTTCGAATAGACATAGCACTTAAATAGAAATTATCCAAAAATTACACCCCTCATCCAGACGGTGATGCGTTGGTAGATCAGCTGTAATCATTAGAATATTCAGCATTTTGTAGAAGCTGAAATTAATGAAGAATATGCACAGGGCAACAACAACAGTTGCATTAATGCAAAATAGAGCAATAAAGTAGTTGCCGTATACTTCCGTCCTAAACATGGATTAAAACGTCAATAATACAATTTTTTTATTATTATTATTGGAGGCGATTAGCGTGTGGATCTTCTCCTATTAATATCAGAAATCCTAGCCCTGCTCAGAACTTATGGCCTTGCTCTGTGTAGGGCTGTACTGCCAAGTCGAATCAGGATATCATACAACGTCGTCAAAACATCGTCTTACGTGCGATAATTGATTCTTATCATTACTCGCGTACTGATAAGAATCATTCCGATCTCACTAGTGATGTTGATGTCATCGAGCAATTCGCTAAATTACAAAAGCAGCGTCTGAACAGTCATGTCAGTGCAGAAGTAAAATAACTTA
Organism: Coronaproctus castanopsis; assembly: GCA_032883995.1. Classification (NCBI taxonomy): domain Eukaryota; kingdom Metazoa; phylum Arthropoda; class Insecta; order Hemiptera; family Monophlebidae; genus Coronaproctus; species Coronaproctus castanopsis. The sequence continues at coordinate 206,981,764 of CM065053.1, read as the reverse complement.
CCGAACATGAAATTAGACGACTTGTTCGTCACCACCCCGTAGTCTTAGAAATAAGTAACTTTATGTATAATTAACCAATTACGTACTCCACACTCCATTTTGTACTTAGCGGTTAAGTTAGGTACCAAGTTTAATGATGATAATTATTTAGCCAAACGGATAAGATTATATCTTAGTAATAGCCTATTAAGGGCTGTTTAAAAATATAATAAAATAAAATTGTCCACAATTACAAGGGCACTACGTTACATTTTTATTTAACGTATTCTAAGAATTGTTTTTCTTTCTAATGACGTCAAAAGATATTCGAATTTGAATTATTATGATTCATCAAAACTAATCGCATTTACAGCGTAAAAGCGCGTCAGTATTTCTCCTTTTTATACGGAATTGAATTATTAGGAAAAGAATACCTCTAAAAAATAAATTTTTTTAAACGTAATTATACACACACACACGTATATATATATATATTATACATACGACATATCAAACGAATATAAATATATTGTGGAATAGTATTAAGTTATTTAATTAGGCGAAACAGAAGTGCACGGAGAGAGGAATGGATTAAATCGTCGTAAAATTAGTCGACTGAAATTTTATTCGACTTTCAGGTCGTAAAATGAGCTGTTGTCGAACGGCGCGAGTAAATTAATTTCGTCCGGGACGACGTCATTTTTTAAACCTCAGTTCACACGAGAAAGTAATCAACTAATGAGCCGGAAATTCTCAACACGCCATTTTGACGCCCGACACATCATCTTACGCTGAATTTAGTGAAAGCTCGTTCAAGTTGCATTATAAACGCATTTAACATTTACATTTGAACGATAAGAAGGTTTTATCGTTGTCGTCCGTTTTACACGAATTTGTCAAGAAAAATATGTAAAGTTTTTTTTTAGAAATAGGGGAGAGGGGTGGAATTTAAAAAACCAACAGTTCAGTTCTATATAACAAGTCGACAACGTCATATATCGTTCGTTGCCGAACGTAATGACTTAAAATGGGATGCCCTTCGGGACACTAATTAAGATGCGCGCGCAAATGATTTGTCTTCGCCGTGATAAATGGATACTTACTGTCGCATATTTATAAGCTATACGTAAACATTATTGCAAATCGAATAACGACGAAAATTGATTATTACCAATCATGCGATCAGCACAGCTGAAATGGAACTGGGCAGGTCGTGCGGCGAGAAGAAATGATGATAGACATTGACGAAACGAATAACGGAATGACCTGCAAGGGAAGGATAAAGAAGTCGCGGTCGGCCGAGCGGAAGATGGCAGCATGATATCAAAAAGACAGCCGGTGTAAAGTGGCTGGACGACCGTCGTCATAGATGGAAGAAAAAAGGGGACCGCTTACATCTAGCAGTGAATCGATATGAGCGTAATGTATATATATATATGTATGTATATATATATCAAAACATTATTCTCAACGTCAGATATCTAGAATACAGGAAATAAATTAATAATAATGATAATAAAAATGAAAAATAATATATATAAGCGAAAAAATCGGAAGGTGGGTATAGTGATAGCGTTGATGAAAGTTTCTACCTCTAGATATTGAGCTTTTAGATTGGTAAATAAACAATTTACGACACTGACTACTATCAAATGACTATTTATCCTTTTTGAAGTATCTTTCATCACCTTATATAATATTTCATCTTCTATAGTTTTTAGCATTTTCCATTAGACGTTCGCGAAATTAAATTTCCAAGTCGAATTCTCACCTATTTTCACCGGAAAAGATAAAAAATAAATAAAGAATTTATTAAATTACATAATTTTTTTAAATTAATTTAAAAATTTTATTTCGTTTTAGGTACGTCGGGAAGATTCGCAGGATTTACTCATTAATAAATAACTTCCACTGGTCTAGGCGATAAAGTGAGTACAAGAAAATTTATTATTTTTTGTCGATTTTCCTCTCATTGATTATAGAAGCTTTACACAATATCAACATCCATTCGTTCTCGCTTGATTAGAAATGTTCCCCAACCCCTTATTATGCGATGTAAAGTTCAAGAAATTCGCGTAATTAAAATAAAAATTTAATTGAGCTAAAAAAAACTAAAAGAAAATCCGATATCGATAAAATGGAGCGCAGAATGAAATGAAACGGCAACCGAGGTAGAGGTGAAACTTTTTGAACGACTGGACATGATGAAAAATTTCCTTCATTAAATTTAATATATAACGAGGCTTGTTATCCGTAACGGATATATACGGAGCCACGTACATACACACATATTATATATATATATATATATATATATATATATATATATATATATATATATATATATATATATAAAACGGGTTTTACTCTTGTAAGTAATGAAATATGTGCAAGTAAAAAACGAAATCCGTAATATATATGTGTAAGTTTGGAACATTACTGGGAATCGCGAATCAAATTTGTACCAAACCATAACATCCCCATACACACACACACACATATATATATATATAAATAGTTAAAATAATAACACTAACAATAGTGTTCGTAATAAAGTTCACCATGTAACAATTCACATATCTTTGATAATGATGCACCATTAGTCACAATATGGTACATTTATATGTACATACGTGTACAAATACACATATATATTCTAGCTGCAGATATGGATAAAAAAATATATGCGATCTACAACAAAGATATCCTTATAATTGTATGGACATATACATCTGCCCCGTTTATTTTTTTCATCACATATAGGGCGGATTTTCAATTAATTTATTTTCCTAAACATAAATTGCAAAAGTAATTAAGGACGTTCAACGTATTTAATTCTATTGAACGTACATCGTTATCATCATTGCACCACTTCCACACAGCGATACACGACGTGTCATTTAGTTGATACGTAGGAACCGATGTTATGATATAAACATTTTAAAAAAATATTTCGGTCGATATGGATGCACGCGTGCGTATTACCTGAAATACTTGGTGCTCCACAGTCTTCGCATGATCATGAAACAATTCGTGTTTATTTATATATATATATATATATATATATATATATATATATATATATATATATACACTATCTACACTAAATATAAAACTGTAGGGTCTGTCTGTAACTTACGAATACTTTCATTATAATCACAGTATTAGACTATTTTTATCACACATAAACAGAATATCAATTTTTAAAAAATTTTTGTCTGTCTGTCTGTTCAGATTTAACTGAAAAACGATTAAAGCAATAATTATGAAATTCGCACAGTTTATAGCCTACGTTATCGGATTCGTTCTAAGCTTTGTTTCACATCGATATCACAAATAGGGCAGAAATTACAATAATTTAAAGTTTTAAACTGTCAAATCGTTTAAAATTTAACACGTTTATTTTTGCATATACTCCGGAAATTAATGAAACGAATGGTTAAGCGTGTAACACGGTTTTTAATAATATATGCGATTATAATCGAAATATACTTTTCGAAAAGGAAAACGATATTTTATAAGAAACAAACAAAAAAAGAAACTCCGCAAAATCTATATGACGTCGTGGTAATATAATTTGATAGAACGCACGATTGCAAACCTGACAGTCGAGGATAAGATCGCACCTAAACTGGTTTATTGTTATACAACTTTTAACTTTCACGTTTAAAACAGTTCCTCACTTAAGATACATGGCCACACTGTACCCTAATTAATACATTTAGATACTAACCGTTTTTGTATTATGCGAAAAAAAAAATTAACGTGTGTACAATGAACTGGTCACGACGAACGATTGCGAATAAAGAATACGACGACGATGATGATGATGATTATATATATATATATATATATATATGTATGTGTGCGTATAGGGAGAGGAGTGGGAGACAGAGTGAGAAAAAAAAAGGAGGGAGAGAAAGTGAGATGATATACTCTAAAGCAAGTCGCTGGGTCCTAGTTCCTTCAATAGAAAACCTAGCCACTCTATGTAAAAATAAAACATAGGAAACCCTGCGACCGATTTTGGACTACATTTCGTCATTAATTTTTGACGCCATTAGTTGGGTCCAGCATTTTATTTTATTCTTAGTATTCCATTCATCTTCAGAATCCTCCGGGGATTTCCGTCAAAGAGCTATATAATATATATATATATATATATATATATATATATATATATATATATATATATATATATATATATATATATATATAGTTTCCTTACTTCTTCTGAACGTCGTTCGAATTCTAAAACCTCGTTTCTCAATTTGGACTTTTTTCCATCCAGCTTACCAATATAATAAGTTCTCTAAATTACCCAGCCTCGCCGACTTCCACCGTTTATTCATTTATTCAAATAATTTAAATTCGTCACATAATATAGATAAAGTCTTCTTACTAATCGTCCGTTTTACATTTTCCATTTCTCTTTTTAATAAAACGCTTTATTTAATTTTTCTTTTTACACTTACCCGAACTCGTTGTTTTCCGGCTATTTTTTTAATTCCGTTTATAACTCTATTCTCTTCGGAGTTATTTCAGAGTTAAACTAAAAACGTGTTCTTTCTTTCTTTGTGCTCCTTTTTTCCGTGCAAAAATTTAAAAATTTTTCGCAACCCCGTTTCGAGTTAGAATCTGTAACCGTGTCTTTCATCGCGTACAATTTTATCGTTCGCGTCCTTCTATAAACATTTTCATTCGGTTTTTCGCGTACTTTGTATCTTTCTTTCTGTAGCTTTCTATCTTTCTCCAACATTTAATCGTATTATCATCAACTGTTTTTTTTTCACAACATCGTGACTAGCATCCATTGTGCGTTAGTTTCGTGTACAATATGGGTTTACGGAATAGAAAATATCATTACATTCTGCGTGATAATTAAAAAGTATGGAAAACTTTACGTCTAGTTATAGAATCGAAACTACATAGGACGTCGATCGCTCTAGAAACTATGCCGTTAGAGCGATTATGTTTCTTTTTTTATTATTATTGGCCTAGACTAAACCTTTTGTGACCATTAGATTTTAATTTAAACATTACATATTAAATTATAATTTTGCACCTAAAAAGAAAAAGGAAATGAGAAATAATACTTTATAATCACAGCTTAATAGATAATGTAGGGGGAATAAAAACAGCGAAAGATATCAGTTTATTAAAAAAAAAAAAAATTGTCTATTATAATTAAATTGTGGACAATTAAAGAGAAGGTGATTTATATCTTCCAGGAAATTTATGGAAATATGACTTACCAATATTTGAAAAATTTAACACTATACGGGAATGACCCATGCGTAACCGACAAATTATGGTGACAAATCTGCGCAGTTGATAAGGAGAGATAGAATACCATGGGGAAATACCGGAAGATGCGACTGATTCTAAAATATTTATCTTTATTTGAGGATCTCCAATATTCATACCAAGAATTGTGATAGCTTGAATTTTAGTTATATATGATCTATTTATTAAATTATTTAACATAACTGCTGAAAAACTTTGTTATTAATTATTAACAATTCGTGATTTTTACTAACAATTTTATAATTTTTTTTTTTAATGAAAAATCGTTGCTGCGTGTATATATATAAATATGACGTGATTAGAGTAGAGGGGTACATTAGAGATATAAAATAAATTGAATATGAAAAATTAAAATAAAAGAATAATGATAAATATGATGATAATAATAATGGTAAGAAGAAGAAAGAAGCTTCATTTGATAATAATGAGACATGCGTAACAAGGGGTTCATAAAGTTAAGTACCCCTTATACCTTAACAGTTAACTTAAATAGTATTACTAAATCTAAAAAATTTATGAAACAAATGTTAGGCTGCATTAGGAATAAACAAAACAAAAAGCTGCATAACAATATTATTATACGTACGTGTAATGCTTTGCAGTGGTCGGTACCGGAATAAGAAAATAATAATATTATTATATTTATTGTACCGAAATAAGAAAATAATAATATTATTATATGATACGTGCTACGCGTTTTGGAGTTTTGGAGTAGTACATACTAGAATAAGAAACATCTTGTTACCGTATAGAGATAAATACATTTTGATAAGGCGTAGCTCTAGTAGCTAACCTATTGGTTGTACGTTATTATACAGAATGCTGCCTCGTTTTTCGTACGGTTCTATTCGTAACGTCCTAAGCTGGTGCATCTTATATAACATAAAATAATAACCGAATGCGATTCTAGTCACATTTTTTTTTTTTAGAAAACATTTAATTAATATTAAATTATTCAAATGTAAAAATGATCGAATTATAAGTTTTCGAAAAAAATAAATAAAATAAACAAAATAACAATCGCCAGATAGATTCGAAAGTAACCAGCTCGGATAACTTTCATCTTCGGAAAATAAAATCGTGCGCAGCGCCGCTGATAATCAACGAACCAAATTTATTACAATCATCAGCAGTCGTCGGAGTTGTCAGCCATCTACATCGGTACCGACAGTTAATATTTTTATATATATATTTATATATACAAATTGGAGTTTAATCCATATGCTATGACCTATTAAATAACGAACGTCGGAAAGTTAGCTGTTTCCCAAGTTCAAATTAAGAATGTCGGGGCTGTATCTACTTATAGAACGTTTGAAATTTATAGACGCCTGATAGTGTTTTTATCATTAGAGCGGGAAATTTTAAATTAGAACAAAACACAATGCAAATTTTATATGAAAAACTTTATAGTAGCCAATAATTTAAATATTGCGAAATAAAAATTACCGACTTGCCACCTTTGGCAGGGCATAGCACATGGCGTAAACATTTTAAAACAATTTCAACTGTGAAATAGTCATCTTTATATAACCCATATCGTGTAAATCGAAAAAAATTTCCAAACCGAATCCAACAATTTCTAAAGGGGTGTACTAATTTTTTTTTCAAAATTCGATTCTTTCGCAATAATTCGCTAACGATTCGGAAATTGGAAAAATTGTTTAAGTGAAAGTTACGCGGCATTAAAATATGCGTCTAATGATGGTATTGTCGTATTTTCATACATGATGCCCATCGTGAAAATTGGGCTTAAAGGGTTTAGGGATTTTCGCCGTTTTTAAGGGTGATATGATACATAGAATTTTCGAGTTGACATTAGGCGAAAGTAGACGTCAAGATCTATCATTTATGTAATAACGTAACTTTTTCCAAAATTTACAGGTAGCGAGAAAGCGTGAGTTCAAAAATTTAATCTTTGATTTTGAAAAATTTTTCCAGCGATTTTTGGTCAGCCGATTCTAAATTAAAAATACTACTGCCAACATAAAGTGAATAAATTTTAAATACATGTCTATTACCATGGAAATCAAAAATATATAGTTTATACATGTTAAGAATCCCATGGACAGACAAAAAAAAAAACGAATTACTCTAAACCACTGCAAACGAGTCTGCCTATAAAACCGGTTACTCCAAGTGAGGTACAACAATTCTTCAAAAAAATGAAACGGAGAAAGAGCCCCGGATTTGACCTAATCACAGCTGAAGTTTTAAATGAATTACCACGAAAAAGTATTGTATTCATAACACAGATATATAACGCCGTCTTTCGCAGCCAATATTTTCCTCTGACCTGTAAGTTCTCGCAGATAACTGTTATACCAAAGCCTGGAAAGTCGAGTCTCGTCGTACAGACCTATCTCGTTGCTTCCTGTTCTTTCGAAGACACTGAAAAAATTAATTTTAAAACTGTTGTTTCTGATATTATCCACGAATGCAATTATTCCCGATTTTCAGTTTGGGTTCCGTGTGAATCACAATACTGTAGAGTAGATTCATAGATTAACAAAGGTCATCGAAAATAGCTTGGAAAACAAGAATATTTGTACGGCCGTGTTTTTGGATGTTCAGCAGGCTTTTGATCGGGTGTGGCATCAGGGATTGTTGTATAAACTTAAATTGCTGCTTCCTCACTCTTTCTATTTACTGTTTAAATCGTATCTACAAGAGAGATATTTTCGAGTGAAGGTGGCCGATGAATACTCGAATATTTTTCCAATAAGGGCCGGGGTCCCACGTCCCACAAGGGAGCGTTCTCAATCTATACAACCGACTTCCCGACGCTGAGTAATACAGAAGTAGCTTTGTACGCGGATGACGCAGCTATCTTAGCAGTGGATAAGTGTGAAAACATGGAAACAAAAAAACTGCAGGAGTCACTTGGGCATGTAGAGACTTGGCTAAAACGATGGCGCATAGTGGTTAATGAAAGTAAGTCAACACATATTTCTTTTACAAATCGAAAAATTAAACGCCTTCCAGTCAAGATAAATAATGTCATAATCCCGAACACAAATAATGTAAAATATTTAGGTATGCACTTGGAAGCTAGGCTGACCTGGGGTACTCACATTCGAAAGAAAATTGAGAATTTGAGACTTAAAACCAGAACTATGTCGTGGATGCTAGCTAAGAGATCAGGATTGTCGTTGGAAAATAAAGTACTATTGTATAAAATTGCTTTAAAGTCGGTTTGGGTGTACGGAATACAGCTGTGGGGCTGCGCAAAAACATCCAACCAGCAAAAAATACAGCGATATCAGAATAGAATACGCAGGACTATTAAGCCCTCTGGTACGTGTCAAATTTTGCCCTCCATAGTGACTTGAATGTTATGTTTGTGGAGGATGAAATCAAAATACAAGCAAATAAACATATCGCCGGACTTAGCGTTCATATGAATCCACTTTCTATCAACCTGCTGGATAACTCTAGCGAAACCCGCAGACTGTGGCGAAATATTTAGACCTTGTTTAAACATTATAGCGTTTCAAGGGAGTACTGCTGAGTACTAACCCTCCACAAAACACTTTATTCGCTTAAATCAGTCACTTGATAACCATCAAAGTTGGTCAGTTGTGAAGGGAAAAAAAAATATTATAAGTACATAGTCCGGACGGTAGTAGGAGGAAGTTTTGCAGAAAGTGTTCGGATGGCTTGCAACAGGGATTCATCGCGATTATCATGTTGGGTAGCCGTCGATATTATAAGAAGTTGCGCAACAAACAGAAGATTGTGCACAGTAATAATTAGAAGGAAAAATAATATGTGGTCGCGTCCTGCAAGAAGGTGAGACATGGTATGGACGGTTGTAGGAGGATGTTTTGCAGAATGCGTTCCACTTGCGGGGATTAAAAAGGGCATCCCTCTTTGGGTAGCAGGCTTGGGTAGAACCCCTAGTTTTAATAGTGACAAAATTATATTTTTTCTGGTTGACCATGAAGTGTCTCGATTCTAATAATATTTATATAAACACATTGAAAATTCTTGTCTAGAATCATTTAAAAAGCTGCGTTGTATAATAAACACCTACACCTTATATCAGTACAGGATATGGCCCATGATCGAAAATGGCCTGCATGTTCGGCAACTTGTAAAGGGACCGATTTATACTTAGCAAATGACAATGCTGGAAACGTTCATGCTTATTGGTGTGGAAAAATTTAATTATGGCTTTTGTAACGGACACGATAAAGAAGAAGCCAGAAGCGCTACCTAAAAAGACTAGAAAGGCACTCCAATGGGCCGTCTATTAACTTGCTAGATAATAATGGCGAAGTCAGGCGAATCAATCGGCTGACTGCCCTCAATCACGGAATGCCATCAGTGGGCCATCATTCCACACGCGTCACGATTCGTTTTATTACGCTTCCCATCACAATTACTCGTTAGCTGTTTCAGTTAGAATTTAGCTGAAAGTGGAAAAAAAGTGAGCATATCCTGAATTGACAAAAATTCGTTGAATTTTTAAAACTTAATTTACGTCGACATACGTTAGTCTACGTCTTTCTTAATATTCATTAAGGGCGTCAGCCTAGAAAAATAAAATAAAATACATACTCCTAGGAATACAGAATTGGTACCGTCGAATCGAATGAAACTAATCCTCACAATTGACGGGTGGTAAAGACATTGCCAGCACAGTTTTTTCACAGTTCGCAGCGTGAAGTAAATTACAATTTTCCGTTTGGCCTGCGGCTGATGGCTTCCTCCGGTTTTGAAATTACTTTCCCAATAATATTCGAAATTCGACGAAAAGAAACTGTTAAAGGGAAAAATTTCGAAATCACCTCCCCCGCCCGTTTATGTTGTGAGGAAATAGACGTGATTTAAAATGTTGCCATACGGAATTTCCTTATAAAAATTGAAATTTATTGCCTATCCTCTAGATTGAAACTTGTTTACTACATTATACACACACGCACATTAACCATTATACTTATATATATATATATATATATATATATATATATATATATATATATATATATAAAATGACAAACCAATCTTAATATTGAGCACAATATAATGATATATATATATATCAGAAATGTTTATACTGCAAAACTTACAATCTGCTGATGATTATGTTATACTGAGTGAAATTTCTGCACAATTACAGCGCGCGCTAAACTGTGCGCATGATACATCTCGGGATTATGGATTAAGTATAAACACAAATAAAACGAAAATAATTATATTGAATGGCACGGAAGAAAATTTTCATATAGACGAATCGAAGTTAAAAATTGTCAAGACTTTCAAATAGTATCTTGATAGTGTAATTAGCGATAACAGTAGAATAAAACATGCAAAGATCACGTATAACAAGCTGACGCAGCGTCTATTTAGAAATAAAAATTAACATATTAATACAAAACTAAATGTTTATAGTGCAGTAGTATTACCAACTATGTTGTATAGTTGTGAGACATGGCCAATCAGAAGCAACCAAATTTAAAAACTTGAAATTTTTCGAGATTGCTCAGACAAATCTTAAGAATAACATGAGATCTCAAATGAAAGAATTTTGATAAATTGTAATAAAATTGAACAATATTTAACCGAAGCTCGGCTAAGATGGGTTGGCCATGTTATCAGAGTGAATAACAATCGCATACCGAGGCGATTATTATATGGTATATTACATACTGGTGAACGATATTGCGGAAGACCAAAATTAAAGATTTAAAGATGTATTATCAAATTCCATTAAAAATAACGGTATTAATCACGAGAAACATAAGACTTCAGAAGAATGGGCATTAAATAGAATTGAATGGAGAAAATTCATCGATGACACAGCAAGATTAGCAGATGTTCCCACCGCCAGAAATCGCGCAAAAGGAGGAGGAAGGAACATAGATCAGTATGAATGTGTACAATGCAGTTATAAATCTAATTATATAATTGGATTAATATCACATATAAGATTCAGACATTGAATTATTTAACAGAAACATTTAACATTAGAAAAAGCACTCATACGCGATACTAGAATAATAATAATAATATATAGGGTGACCCACAGACGACGGGCGGTTTTTTTTTTAATTGCGCAGTTGGTAACACTGCTACAACGCATATCGCGTGCTCCACGTTTAGTATACACACGAGAGATTCGATTTTTGTCCAGATTCAGTTACCACAGCATCCTATAACGAGAAGGAGCGTGCATTTTGAGTAGAACGTTCGTGAATCGATCACGTACAGAGTTTCGAAAAGAATTCAAAGTTGGGCGATTTTTTTTTTGTGGGCATACCTTAAGAGCCGCGCTTACGAAACACGTCCAAGAGGTCTGATATACCTGAAACTTCGGATTTTTAAAGAAACTTCAAAAATTCACCATTATTTTTATATCGCTGATATTTAAAGCAACAACAATATAGTTTGGATTTTATAATTAAGTTGGTTTCTTAATATATATACGATTCCATTGTAATTTAAAACTTATGACCACTTTTCTTCACTCTTCCGTCCATGCTATACCTTTTTCCTACGTGGAATCAGCGTGAGTCCAGCTTTTTGTTTCTATATCCTGCTGGTATTGTAGGATAGTATGTGCGCGGTTGAGCCTTTTTACTTGTTACGTGTCTAATACTAAATTCCCTTTAATTCTTTGTTCGGTACGCTATCCGAGGTATTCTAAGAACCATCGTATAAACCCACATTTCAAAGACGTCAATTCGCTTGTCATCTGCGCATTTTATACTCCGAGTTTCCGAACCTGTTGTAAAAATTAAGCTGTTGATCAAATTTTTCTTATTTTATTTACTAAGTGTCCCTGTTCTTTAAATCTTTTTAAACTTCGTCGTCGCATATCTAGGCGTTTCAACGAGGAGGTAACCTAAATAATTATATTCGTCCACCACTTAATAACCGTCAATGTTATTATCCTTCGGATTTGGAAGTTCCGATGCAAACCATAGCCGTATCTTTTGTTTCCTCCGCATTAATACATAATACTTCCCATTTTTTTATTTTCCATTATTTATATTCGATACTATAAATTGCAACGTGCGCGTTAAGGAATAGAGTAAAACTAAAAATTCCTACATTTTCTAACCTTCTTTTTTTTTACCTCATTTCGATTTTAATTTAGCGAATCGATCTCATATTAAAAATGGCAAATATCTCACAGTCGTCACAAATTGGAAATCGTACTGAGATCGAGGCGGAAGACTAATCATCTTAATCTTAGAAATCGTTTACTTGCTCGTCCGTTGACCGTAAGTTTCTCATTTTTCCTTCGTTCATTTTTTCTATACATTTACCCTCGAATAATTACTTTTATTAATTTTTCACGTTTCCTTCTTCAAAACGCCCGAAATAGTTCGATTTTGTTTTCTGGATTATATCTAAAATGTCTGTATCCGGCATCGCAAAAAACTGAAGCTCCTATACGCGAATAGGGTTAGTCATAATTTTAATTAGGATCGTTTCATTAATTTGATAACCCCCGTGACTCTAACAGGTGGCATATATCGATTTTTCTATATATAAAATACTTCATTAACTAAACGGAGCCCGTCCAATTAAGTTTACAGTGTTCCGATCAGCTTATTTCAGAATAACATTGGAAAATGAAATATATTTTTTTTTTTTTTTTTTTTTTTTTTTTTTTTTTCATATTAATTGCAAATTTATAACTAGCCATTTGAGAGGCTATTTAATAAAAAGTATCCATTAACAATCACGTGAAGAAGGTGCATCCAGCGATGCTTTAACCTTACAAACTATAAAACTAAACTACATATCTTGGTTCTCTTCAGCCGCATAGTTGTCACATTTGGATGCACAAGCGATGCTGCTAGCTGATTTGGATGAGCCCGTAATCGACTGAGGTGCTTCAGAGCCTGCTTACGGATAGTCTCGTCAACGGTATCCAGTTTCAAGTCCCGGTGGATAGCTTCATTGGTGACATACCAAGGCATTCGGTAAATTAAACGCAATGCCTTGTTCTGGAACCGCTGAATTATCGATCTATTTGACTTCTTTGCACATCCCCAGATTTGTGCGGCGTAACTCCAGATTGGCTTCAATACGACTTTGTACACTAGTAATCTATTTTGTAAGGATAATTCGGAATTGTATCCTACAAGCCAGTATAATTTTTTAAATTTTAGATCCAGTTCTTTTCGTTTCTTTTGTATATGAGTTTTCCATGATAACTTTTTATCTAGATATACCCCTAAGTACTTTACTTCGTTTTGTCGTTGTATTATACGATTATGAAATATATAAAATTATAATGATCAATATGTAAGATTTTCAATTTTAATTAAACGCGAACAAAATTGTTACAAATGTCTATACGAATTATCTGACAATTATTACAATCGCAGTATACTAATGTATAAAACAACAAGCTAGCCATCAACATTTTCACGATAAGTAACTAATTACGTTTATAATTACCGTACATACAAAATTTAATAAAAATTGAAAAATAACACTTATAAAATAACCTTTATGAAATAGTCGGATACAGTTTTTATCGTTGTTCAAACATAACGGCACATGGCGAATAGAACATATTCGAAACGACCGTACAGGATTATATTTCGCGCTGTAGAGGACACAACGGCTCGATGCGTTTCTTCTGGGTTCATTATATCGAATTCGGTTACAAACGTGTGGTTTATGTTAATTTCGTTTTGCTGAATAGAGCGTTACTTTGAAAAATAATATAAATTTTCATAAATTTCACGACGAAACTATTTCAATTTTTTTTTTTGTTAAATCTCCAATTTGCTCGTATATATTTAAGAGGAATACGAGAAATGCAACGAAGTACTCGTATGAAATTACTCGACGAAGTATTTAGATTACACGTAATTTAAGACTATGTTATCGCGGCTTGGGGGAAAATGTAGCGCAGTCAGACAAAGATAATGTGATTTTACATTATTACGCCGTACGAATTCATACATGGGCTACAGAAATCATGAGACGTATAACGGGTATCTAACGAATTAATTTGGCTCGTACATATAGATAGCGCTATTGTTCAGAATTATATTCGATAAAGGTGGTCATAGTAACCGCCGTGCGTAAAAGGTAATTATATATTTACCAGCTTGTTTTTAAAACGTTAAATTGTATCCGACACGTTTGATGAAACGGCTAGTTTACATTTATATATCACGATATGCCTATATCGACCCACTGCTGCGCAAACTTTTCCAACGATTTCTATATTACTCGGATCGATTCCTGCCCATATTTAATAACATCATCTCGCCATCTAGCCATAGGCCAAACTATATTTCTCGCGTATTTTCTGTAAGACTTCCTAATTTTCTCGACTCGGCGTAATCAAATATTATAAAACGTAGAAGTAGTAATAATTTATGAAGTTTAAAATCGTTTTGCTTTTGTACCTTATTTATACAGCTGACTTACCAGTGTAACAGATAGCTGCTTTGTGGCAACTTTTGCAGACGATACAGCCATATTTCGCAGAAATCATTGTTTTCATACTGCAAATCGCACCTTGCAAACGACAGTAGATCAGATCAAAAGCCGGTGCCAAAAATTGAGGATTAAATTAATGAAACAACGATGTTACTTTCACGTATAAATTCATAACACCTGTAAGCATATACATAAAATAACAAAAAAAAGTCCCTACTAAGGAGGAGATAAGGTATTCAGGTCTACACTTAGATTAACATGGCGCGAGCATATTCGAAGCAAACGAGCGGAGCTAAACCTAAAGTTAAAGAAAGTTTACTGGTTAATAGGCAAGCAGTCGAAGCTATCGCTTGAAAATAAATTATTAATATATAAACAAATTCTCGCACCCGTTTGATGCCAACTATGAGGCTGTAGCGCTAAAAGCAATATCTGCATAATACAGAGATTTCAAAACAAAATTTTGAGAACAATGACAAACGTAATTTGGTTCGTGAGCAATGCTTCACCAAGATACAAAAACTCGATATGTAGAAGACGTCATACATATCGATACGCTGTACAGTCATACTAATAACACTGCGCTAAATCTCCTCTGGATGAATCATCGGAGATTAGAAGACTAAAGAAGACGAAACTATTTGATCTGGCTGACTAGTGCAGCATCAGACTAAAGAAGGCAAACATATGACTCAGCATGAAACCATAATTCTGCCTATCATCGGATAGCTGAATGTATTCAAACAATCAACTGAAATCATCTATTGATAGCTAAACAGGCTAGGAATACGATATGCAAAAATATTTATAAAAAAATAAATAAATAAAGGCAATTGTTGTAGAAATAAATCTAACAGTAAATTACATCCGGCTAGTTAAATATATACGAAATATGTAAATTTTAAATATATACGAAATATATAAGTTGTTATTACATAAATAAATATTACAGTTAATCTGCAACGCTTTTTGGACAGATAATGATTGTGCTTAAAATGTTTATAGCGATTAAAAATGTATTTCTATTTCGTTTTATTTATAATTCAAAAAATCACGACTCTCCGATATTTAAAAAATATTATCGACATTGTTATAAATTATTCCGGTTAATCCTTTCAGCGATAAAATGTTGACACAAAATTATAAATTTTTTACACATGTTTAAAATTTAAGACATATTTATATAAATATATATATTTTTTAATTGAGACATTTTACGTCAACCAAAAAAAAATAATAAAATCTGTTAGCATTAAAATTCTGCTGTGTACCATGTAGTGGACATTGTGACTTAAAAAGCGAAAAACATTCGTATATATCGTATTTTCGCTATATTAAATAACAACAATTTGTAAACGTTAAAATTTCATGTACAGTCGACATTACGACTGAAAGGGTTAAAATAATAAAATTTGTTAGCATTAAAATTCCATGTACCACATAGTGGACATTGTGACTGAAAGTATCAAATTTAGAACATTACAAATAAAACCGTTAACGATAAACGGGTATAATTTTTTCGCGTCGTTGCAATTTCGTATTTTATCATTTCGTCCGATATTAATTAGTCGTATTCGTTTAATTATTATCTTTGAAAGCACGTATTTTTTTATACAATTATAAACGGGGGAAAATATTTTAGCGAAGTGTTAATAAACGGACGAATTAAAAATAAAATTTAAATAATCCTCAGTAATAAAAACTACGTCATTTTCGAAAAAAATAATAATTAAACAAAAAACAGAAATGTATTATTTGAAAAAAAAAAAATAAGAAATAATGTCTCCCCCTCAACACAGCCTAGAAAAAAACACACCTCGGCCTTTCATCTTAACTCCTCGATGACAACATTTCTACGCTGTCCAGACTCATCCTGTTCCTTAAAGATACAGGGCTATATGGCTTAATTTAATACTTATCTACCCGCTGCGCCTCTAGCCATTAATTTCTGTACGTGAAAAATTAATTTAAATAATAATAATTGTAATAATAATAATAATAAAATTACAAAATTTTAAAAGGAAACACTGCGAGATGAGAAAATGATAAAATTTTACACGTCCTACCAGTCGTTACAATAACGGAGAGGAAAGAACTATTACGACTACGGTCGTTAAATACTTGCGTAGTAAATGTTACGACGACTACTGTGTTCATTATAAAATTTAGACGTTCCAATTAGCCGGCGGCGATGAAAATGTAAAAGTAGAAAAAATTAAAATAAACCGGAGATAAAAATGGCCGACACGTCTAAGAATGATGAAAAGTACAAAAAATTTAAATTTAAACAAGAAGAAAGAAAAATTTTCAAAATCTTCCTTTCTCCTATTCGAATTTATTATTATTATTAATTATTATTATTATTATTATTATTATTATTATTATTATTATTATTATTATTATTATTATTATTATTATTATTATTATTATTATTAATCGACAATTTTCCGTTAATAACAAACTGGCGAAAAATCCTTCGGAAAAGGAGAAAAAGCCGAATTTTCCCCATTTTACTAGAAATAACCGTGAAAGAAAATTGGCGATTAAAAAAATAAAAAAAAAACTTCATAAACAATAAAAATCCGTTCTTAGTGGAAAATCGAAATGCTTTTAAAGAAAAAAAAAATAAATTCTATCATAAGAATTAAGCAATTTAATATTATTATTATTATTATTATTATTATCTATATATATTAGTTGAATAAAGTAATTTGATTTGATTATCACTATTATTATCTCCATCATTCTTATTTTATTAAAAAAATGCCAATCAAGTAAAATGAAACCGCATTAAGCACCATACAACTTATATTATTATTGATAAAAATGCCATTATAGGACAAAGAAAGAATTAATGAAAAAAATCAATTTCATTGAATTGTCCGTTTATCTTAAAAATTGTGTAATTTATTATTATTATTATTATTGTTATTGTTATATTAGTTGATCGTTAATGGGCGGTTGTCTTCTGCGTTACTCTTTATTGTTTAGCTATTTGTACCGTGCTGTAAAAAGTTTGTATTGCAAAAGTGGTCTTTTGTGTTATTATTATTTTTATACAGCCCTTAATAGGCTAACTAAGATGCAAAGCCGTTTGGTTCAATAATTATCATGATTAACTTTTTTTTTTTTTTTTTTTTTTAAAATCTTCAAAAGACACTAGTGTAAAGAAAAAAAAAGTTAGTTTTTTATTAACGCAGCGCATACACGAAATAGCTAAAATCAGCGTGTGGGATTTTTACCCACTAAAAACCCCTACATCTAAAAAAAAATAAAGCAGTTTAAATGATACGATGAAGTCCCTGCACAATGAAGAGACCAGCACACTTATAGTTAACTTATTGCGATAGAACAGCTAGGTAGAGTGAGAAGAATGTGCGGAGTTAAAACAAGGTGGAGAAATATCAAAAATCATATTAACATTGCACTTGAAATGTAAGATCCCTGTACTAAATTGGAAAACTAACAAATGTAATAACGGAAGCGAAAAGGCTTAAAATAGATATATTAGGAATGTGTGAAAATGGCCTGGAAACAAAAGAATAAAAGTGAACGAAGATTATGAAGTGACCGAGGGAGATAAAGGTTTGATAATACACGCCGGAATAAGTGATAAGATCAGCGCGGTAATCCCAAAATCGGACAGGGTGTTATTAGTCAGATTAGAGACCGATCCGAAACCAATTGTAATAATACAAGTATATGTACCGACTGCGGAAAGCGAATCTGAAAAAATAGAACTTTTCTACTATTTCCTATGCAAGCTTATGTGAAAAAACATGGTACAGTGTTCGTAACAGGATACTTTAATTCAAAAGTTGGAAACAACCATGGTAGCCTAAGTAGCTGGAAAGTATGCTCTTGGAGAACAGAATGAGAGGGGCGAAATACTCGTAAAATTCGCTGAGAGATATGATATGAAGATACGCAATATTTGGTTCCCACAACATAAAAGGAAATTGTATACATGGATTTGTAGATAGCACCATAAAGTCATAACAGCAGCAAAGAAAACAATACCGATGGAAGGAAAACGAGGACAATATTAGATATAACGAACCTAAGAGGAACTAAACAAAAATCTAGGTAATTTTCGTTGTATAAAACTTAATTTCTCTACCATTTTCTGTAAGACTTCCTGTAATTCTGTCAATTCACAATCGTCTCAGTAGTTACCACGAAAAATGTAACCGGAGCGTTCGTATTTTTTCGTTTTTATAAAGATTTAAAATCTTACGTGGAAGTATAGAAAAGCAACAACTATATATAATTCGAATTCTAGTGTTTTTTTATAAATGCGAAATTTTCCGGATTTTAGGTAACGCACACACAGCAGCATGTCGTATATATTCTTCTTTTAATTTCGTGTTTATTGGTATTAAAGATAGATTCATTAATATTTTTAATTCACTGACGTTTAGACAAAGCTTCCGTCAGGATTTTTAAAATTTGTTTGTAGTCCGAAGGTTATATGTATAATATATGTTGTACTCGGGCATCTCGAAAACGGTCCAAACGATATAAAGGAAATTTTGTACATACATGTAATGTCTTAAGTATTGAGAACGGTGATGGAAATTAGCAATTTTGAAATTTTAGGGCGGCGTGACCTCGAGTATACCCTATAAATTCTGGAAATTATGAATTTTTTTATCGGTTTTTTTCCTTGATGATGCTAACCTGTGAATGTACATTTTGTAAATTTTAGCTCGATCGCATTATAAGGTTAGAAATTTACTTTTTACTGCGCATGTGATGGTAAATTAAGTTTTATATCTTAGCTACTTTTCGATCTAATGGGAAACTATTTTTTAATTTATAAAATAATTATTTTTTTAAAAAAATTCAACTCCCAACTTTATTTTAAAAAAAACATTAAAAAGGTCTATTTATTTATTTATTTATTTATTTATATACGGTTCATATAACTATATTTTCAGAAAAAATGCGATTTTAAACCGAGCTTTGATCGGTTTTTTTTTGTAAAATCTGGCATTTTTGGAAAATATATTTAAATACTGATCGCGTACTATTAAAAACAATTACATACATAACTATAATTATTTAATTATGTCGAATTTTGTTTCAAAATTCCCGGAGTTATAATCAAAAATGAATCATTTTTAATGAATCATTTTTGATAAATATCAAAAAAAGACTAATGTGTGTTTTTTTAGAAATGAATTTTGGAATTTTTTGACTTAACTTTTTCCATTAAAATAATTTTACCCCATATTAAAAAATATAGGGTGACCCACAGAAGACGGACGGTTTTACTTTTCGAATAGCGCAGTTGGTGTTATCATTGATACAACGCAAACCGCGTACTTCACGTTTAGTATAAACACGAGAGATTCGGTTTTTGTCCAGTTTCAATTATCATCTTATAACGAGAAGTGCGTGTTTTGCGTGGAACGATATTTTCGGCGTGAATCGATCACGACAAAAGAGGGTTTCGAAAAAAAAACTCAAAGTTACGCGCGGTGTAAACCTGTCACTTTTCGCAGTTCAATTTTAAAATGGATTAGAGAGACAGCTTCTGTAATGGATAAAAAACGTCCTGAACAATAAAAAAAAATCGTTCGTATCCATACAGACATCGATCGAGTTCGGCCAGTTCGGAGTCCCGACGCTCTGCTCGTCGTCATGTTACTTAATCTGACGTATATCACTGGAATACTTAAAATTTCATCCTTATAATCTAGTAATAACTCACGAATTAAAAAGTACCGACCATGTACGATGACAACTTTTCGCTGAAATGATGCTGAAAAAATCGAAGATAACAATCATTTGATGAGTGATGAAGCTGATTTTCCGCTATCCAGATTCGTAAGTACTGCCGCTACTGTTCCGAATTTAATCCGAATTCAATCAGAAACCGTAACATAGCGAGCGAGTAACCGCCGAGGCTAGGTTAGGTTAGGTGGGGAATAGTGGGGGGCTTATTTTTTCATTTGTTCTTCGTTGGCTCGATTATTTCTTTAGTCGGCTTTCTTCCTTTCCTTCGTTACGTTCCTTTAATTCGTATTTTATTCATTCGCATAATATATTTAATATATTTAGCTCTATTTTCTCCGAACCAAATTTATATATTGTTTATTTGATACTCTCTGTCTTAACTATGTCAACTTTGTCCTGAGATTCTTTTTTAATACTTCCATGTTCTTCGTTGACTCGATTGCTTCTTTCGTCGGCTTTCAAACGGAACGCCCTATATCGAGATGATAAACTCGTTTTTGCTTCCCTCACATAAGCGCCTAGTTCGATAGAGTACTTTGGGAAAATCCGTTTCCAAAAAACAGATGTCCTTGTTAAGTTAAACTACCTAAGGGTAAAGACAGGAGTATACGCGATATAACCGAACTGGAAGGATAAGTCGTTCGGACGTAGCTAATAGAACTTATAAATTTAGAAAGAAACGAAAACTATACACAACAAAAAAAGAGTGAGAGAGAGAGAATCTTTTAATACGCGTGTATTAGTGAGGGAGCCACAACTCTAGCCGTCGTAATAAATTTCTTTAATAATGCGGTACTTTTCCGCGAATATAACTAAAATTATTTCCAGATAAATAAGAGGCCATTCGCCGTCTTGGTCGATTGAGTATAACTTTATAACGAGAATAATTTATTTTTTTAACTCGGACTTGTTCTTCTTCTGTAGATTGGCAAAAAAAGAAAATTGAAAATCTTACACTACTCCGATGATGTAAAAATTTTCTTCAATCGTTTCAGTCGTGCATGATAAAAGGCGAATGCAAAATGATATAAATTTTTTACAGGTACCTATGTAATTATAATACATTGCCGCTTCTTAGGAGCTGAACTGTAGATGATCTATTCGTATAAATATATTTATTAAAATTGAGAAGAAAGTAACAAATTTTATTAGCGGTAAAAAATTTCACGCACCATATAGTACAGATCGAAATTCCAATCTACGTAACAAGAGACAATTGCCAAACTCACCTTATCCATTTATTAACCTGTGAATTAAGCGTTTATGTTTTTTATAAAAATGTTTTCGTTTGCCATTTTTTCGGTTCAACTAATTTACGCCAGCACTAATTAATCGTCTAAGTTTCCGATCCGCGCGTCGGTATGCTTTCAATACGACTTAACAAAGTGCTTCCATTCTTATATTTCCTTTCTTTTTATCCAAAGCAATTGTCGCCTAGACTAATTCTAGTTGATACCTCTTTGTCACTCCTTCCATCCCGAGTGATTACGTTTCCCGCGTATCTATTTTACGTTTTTCATCCTTTCCACTAATTTTTACATCTATTATATCTTGTCTTTTTTCGTAACTAGCGTTTTTTTAAATTTGTAATATTTTGTTTTCACACTCTTTTAAATTGAACTTCTCCTCGTCGTACACTAAGTCTACAGATACACGTGTAAACGGAAATTAATCGTAATATAAATAAAATAGAAATACTCTTTTATCGCGATTACAGTTTTTATAAACGCGGCCGACTACAAGTTCCGCCGGATACAGCAAATCTCGATGAGTAGCTAGCAAAAGCGAAACTAATACCGTAACTAGTCCTGACCGGTATATCCAGTGAGCACCGTAACCAGTCCTGAATTATTCGGTCAATTGTAACGATTATGACCTGCGAGTGCTCTTCTCGCAGATTCGGGTTCTGAGCTGTATGCTGTTGCTACCGTACCAAATTCATTCCGCAAACCATCGGTACAGCGAGTATCTGCTTCTTCACCGTGTGTTTACCAAAAACGGTAATATTTTTTTTTCTAGATTTTCTCCTCTCTTACAAAATATAGAAAATTGGTGGATCCCCGTCTTTCGCACAATCTGCTTAGTTCTATCGTTTCGTCTACTTCCGTCCGTATTGAGAAATTTCTTAATACACGCAGCATTCGTCTTCAAGCTAATTTCGCTAGTCACTAGTTAGTTTAGAAAAAGCTTCGCGCTAATAAAAAAAAAAATTAACAGCGATTAACTGCGTTTTTATTTTGTATTATTAATTTGTAAAATCGCAACTCTCCCACATATCGACATATAATAATAATAATAATAATAATAATAATAATAATAATAATAATAATGTAAGTGAAAATGTATTACGAAAATTATCGAAAGACACAATACCCTTCCCCAACCCCCTTTTTATGATATGAGAAATTTTAATGCTAATAACTATATTTTCTGGTCATCATGAAATTCCCAATTTAAACACGTTAAAAATTATCTAGAATCGTCTAAGGAGCGTAATAAACGCCCCGTATAAAGTTTATAATTTTAATAACGTGAGATTAAAAGAGTTAAAATTGTGATTTGATTTTTTTTTATTATATATATATATATATATATATATATATATATATATATATATATATATATATATTCGATGTCGCTTTTTCCCCGTCTTTTTTTTTTATTTATCCCTTTAATCGCTTTTTCGCGAAATTAAATTATGTCCCCAGAAAGCAATTTTTAGGTAATCTATTTACCTCAACTTTTCTAATAAGACAAAACCCGATATAAATAGGATAACGTCCAAACTTATTATAAATATATATATATATGTGTGTGTGTGTTTGTTAGCGTAATACGCAATTAAGTTAACTTTTTCTTGTCAGCGTCCTCGTTTAAAATCGAAACAAAGCCGAAGAAAATCCAGTGAAATAGCGAGAAACCGAAAATAAAATTACCGAAATAAAATAAATCCGGCCAAGAGGAAATAACGATAGAAAACATTTCCTAAGAAGTCCCGTTAAAGAGCAGAAGCAATACAGCACACATACAGTTAACGTGTAACAACGCCGTGCAGAAAGTGGCAGACCTGACTAGTTAAACTGACAAAAAAAATTCTATACCGTCAACAATAATAATAAAAATAACATCATCATCATTATCGTCCTCGAAAAAGAAATAAAAAATAATAGGAGCAAAATTTTCTTCGATTATCGCAATTGCGATGATAATATTTCGTTTCCTTTTCCTATTCCTATCAAACGTCGTTATCTCGTTCCTTTTTGTAATTTTAAATTTCGTCGAAATTTCATCATGTTCAACTGTCGAGTTGACGCCTATCACATCACCTCGACATTTATCTCGTTACTAACTCGTTAATGCAATTAATATTAATTAAAACAATATAATTAAAAATATTACGTACGATACGTTTTTAAAATTAATTACAAGTGTAAACAGGCTCAAACGATATATCATCATCATTCATTTCCTTTAACCAAGGCGTAGAGTGATCTTATGATACTGAAGCCTTAACAGCAGTTCTCCAGGCTGATCAGTCTTAGGCCGTTAACAGAGCTAGATTCATCCCGGTTCATAAACTGATTAACATGGATTAATATTCCGAAGTATTATTTCACATTCAACTGACTTCGGATCTCGTGTTATATGCCCCAAAAAAATTTCAGAAACCTTTCTCTTATTTTCCTATCCGTATATTTAGTTTATCGAGTATAAAGACTGTTTTGAAATTCTTAATAATCTTCCCCATACGTCCACATTTCGAACGCATCTATTTTGATACCGTTTCGGCGAGTGTCCCAGGTTTTCCCGACGTATGTTGCAATCGAAAAACAATGCCGTTCATCGAAATGTTAGCTAACCCCGCACTAAGCGTCACGGCTAGTCTGCGTTTAACTTCCATTGTAGATTAACAACACTGACCGAACCCCAAAACAGACGAAACTATCGACTACTTCAATTTGTGACTTTTATTTCCGTTTAAATCAATTATCGATAATTTTTATTTTCCAATCTCCGTACGAAGTTTACTCGCTTTGATTTAGATCAGCTCACTACAGCAGTATCGTCAGCATTAAATTACCTCCTACTGAGATTCCATCCTATCAGTTGGCCGGTACCATTCGCAGTCGATACTTTTCCAGTTTAAGATTATTTCGCGTATATAAGTGTCCCACGTGTTTCAGTTCGTTACAGAAACGACAAACCCCAAAAGTAACCGTTCCTTCTCCCCTCCGGAAAAAAAGGCTAACGTTATTTTTTGCATCCAAAAAAAAAAAAAAAATAAATAAAAAAAGAAGAACTCGGTGGGACAAAATTGAACAAACGCATATAAACTAAACTCATTCGTATGGTAAACCACGTAGCACCCATATAACAACAATGTTAGGATATCGTTACCACTACAAATACAACCAAAAATTTATCCTGGCACATGTATGGGTATTTTGAAAAAACGTATAAAACGGTATGGCCCGTAAAACGATTCCGAAGAAAATAAATATATACTAAACAGTTACCTCGCTAGCGGTAGATAGAAGAATTTTTCTTAAATGATTGGGCATTTCAATAGTGGAATTTGTTATACTTAAACTCGCTGTTCCAGCAATCTTATCTTCAAAGCTGATAATAGGCCATTTTAGAAAAACGTTGCAAAATATTATATACATACACACATACATATATATACAATATAATGGAAACGTATTTAAAAATAAATATGCTCATAATACGTAAAACGTGCACTTCATCTCAAAACGAAACATATCCTCCCCTCCCCATATATATATATATATATATATATATATATATATATATATATATAAATATATATATATAAATATATATATATATAAATATATACATGTGTATACTGTAACACTAAAATCTTGCATATTATGATAAACCTTGAATGCAGAGTTACATATATATATATATATATATATATATATATATATATATATATATATACAAATATTTGTTTGTTTCTGTCGTTAACCTATGATTCTCAAAAGTCTTTGATAAGAAAACATGAAAAGAATGCTAAAACACATACACATCCATACTTCTGCCATACAAATAACTTTCACCTGTATACTCATACATAATAACGTATCTATTTTATCTGGTACGATTTTTTTTTTTTACTTGATAGGTTATTTATGAAATGTGGACCTTGGCGACATCCACAAAAGAAATACAACGTTTAATGGAAGTCTGGCTATACTATTACAATTTCCTTTTCACTACTAAATAAATATATTTCCGTAAATTTTTTTTCTCCAATTTTGTTACGCCTAAATTAAATTTAAAATCTTTCATTTAGATTTTATATTATTATCATTCAGCGTTTAACGTAAAATATGTAACATATAAATAAAATTATCAAACTGTACTTTGAAATGTACCAGTCAATTTTTAGTCTCATCATATGGATAAGCTTTCAGCCTGATTTTCGACGTCAAATATTTCGGATATTACGAAAAAATCTCAAGGAACGGCCAAATGTTAATAAAATCATTCCATCTTATTTATTTTTTTTATTCTATAAAATAACAGCGGTAGAGATATTTTTCCAAGAATTTTTATCTATCTTTACGTTATCACATCACTGATCTTATTACATAAGCGACAGAACAATTTTTCTTATTAAAAACCAGGTGTTGATCGTCGCACTATGTGCAAGCGCGCTGTCTTGCATCGAGAAAAAAATTGATCTTTCTACACAATTTCGAAATTATTTTTCAACAACGATCCAAAGCATTGATTCTCTCAAGTATAAACTCTCGATGCACAATTCCTTCAGAGTCAATCACTGTACGCGACTGTTAACATTTCAACTGGTTTCTTAGCACTTTTACCGACTTTAAAACAACACTTAATCTCATAGCAAGTTGTTAACGTGAAATCACATGCGCGCGTAATCTGCCTGACATTGTAACTTGAATACTATCTTATTTTGTACGTAGAATAGCATAAAAATGATCTACAAAAGATATCGCCAATGAACAATAAACGGGGATAACGATATGTGTGTGTGTGTGTGTATACATTCGAATAAATATTTTCGCCATCATCTTTCCTAGAAATTTTTGTTGTAATGTGGAAAACGTTGGCAAAAATTCATACCATCAATTAAAAGAAAGAAAAAATAGAAAACAGAAAAAGAATCAAAATGCAAAATGAGTCAAAAAAGCATAATTGATTAATTGATATAGACATTTTATAAACTATCTTTCGCTGGCACGTTTCCAAACAGACGGCTGTCGTTTTATACTTGTTATGCAATTTTTCAAGCAATTAAAATCTCGAATATCATGAATAAAAATAATTATATTTATACAAATAGTAAGTATTAGTAAGAGAACAATAGTATCACTGTGGCAAAGTAAATACATTATAATCGTTAAACAAAGTTCAAATGGTATTTTAAAAGATTCGTAAATAGAAAAATTAAGAAATAAAAAGTTATCTGATAGATGATGAAAATGTGAGTAAAATAAGGAACAATAACTAAAACTAAATATATATAATTAATAATAAACCGAACAAAATATAACATAATCGCTAAAAGTTTTTTAATCGCGAAGCTTTTCGACAATTACGTCATTTTCAAAACAAAAATTATTACATCTTTTTTAAATATGAAAAACCAGAAATGTCTATATAACGACAAGTTAAAATTTAATATACATATTTCATTAGCCAAACCTAATTTCAATTTTAGATTAATTTACAATAAATTTCATTTATAAAACAGATTTTTGAAAAATTCTTCATTAAAATTTGTTTTATAAATGAAATTTATTGTAAATTAATCTTAAATTGAAATTACGTTTGGCTAGTGAAATATGTATATCAAATATTAAGTTGTCGTTATATAAACATTTCTGGTTTTTCATCTTTAAAAAAGATGTAATAATTTTTGTTTTGAAAATGACGTAATTGTCGAAAAGCTTCGCGATTAAAAAACTTTTAGCGATTGTGTTATATTTTGTTTGTTTATAATTAATTAATAAAATCACTACTCTCCAATATATTCAACTTTTAAATAAATATATATAAAAAAATCAATGGGTAGTATAAATCTAAGAAATAATGTACTAGAGTGCATACATATATATATATATATATATATATATATATGTATATATAAGTATGTGTTTGGTTAATTTTATAAATATCTGAATGGGTATAATATATATATGAACACAGGCACTTTATTTTTTATATTTGCACTGCCCGTTGACTTTATATATATATATATATATATATATATATATATATATATATATATATATATATATATAAAGGCATGTATGTACAATAATATAACAATATCGACACTAGTATCCGAGTCAAGTCGTCCGCAGAGAAGGAATTAATTATGAGTACGTAGGTGGAAGAAATATAGGCTTCAGAAATACGACAAAATGTATATATATATATAATCATTCGCATCATATAAGTCGCATATTCTGTCTTTCTACATGGTTACATCCGACTTATACAAGTAAATCTATCAACAAACAAATTCTGGTCGGAAGAATTTGAACATCGGTATCATAAGGCGAGTATAAACAATTTAAGCGTGATATATACCATTTTGTCTGTGTAAACAAGCGTGTATTTAAAAAAATAGTTGTAATATAATGAAGCATTATTATTATCACCATTATCATAATCATTAGGTCTCTCGAAAAATATTATGATTACACATCTGTTTTTGCAGGTTTTTTCTAACGTTGACAATATGTGAAGTTCAATAATATAATTACCAAAAAAAGGTCAAAATGAAATTTAAAAATATAAATTTTTTACATTATTTTTCAGATGCCATAGCAATGGGCAGATATTTGAATCAATTTCGGTTAAGACGCGTTGAAAAAAAAAAGGAGGAAGAGAAATAAACACATAAAAAGTTAATTTCGCGAAATGACCACCTTGATGAATAAACACTGTTTTATTCGCAAACAAAAAATTACTCGTAATTCGCGCATATGTATACATATATATATATATATATATATATATATAAGCATTATATATACACACATACCATATATACACTACTACACGTGTACGTATAGTAATTATGCGTTCACATTTTACAGAGAAACCGAAAATTACAAAATCGAATTAACGTGCAAAAATATAGAAGTAAATTAATTCCATAAAAAATGTCGGGAAAGGCGTGTTATCGCGTATGCGAACAATAACTTACATGAAAGCACTAATTTAGATTCTTATCCAGAATAACGTTTAAGGTAACTTGCAGCAATCAATAAATCAAACAACAGGTAACGCTGAAAAATACAATCATTGGTTCAACTCCTCCTTTTTATTTTGATTTATAATAATGACAAAACAAAAAAAAACTATCATGTAGTGGAACTGCAGAGGTTATCACAACCAACTCCCCTAACTGCAACAACTAATTTCATATTACCTCCTTCCAGAATGTGTCTACGAGAAACCCGCTTAAAATAGTGAAAAAATCGTTCGTTTAGAAAATATTATATTTTTAAGCATTAATAGAACAAAATTGTAGAGTTGTAGAGTTAGCGAAGGCCCAGCAAACCTCGTCCACATGACAATAGTAACCACATTAAAATCAAATAATAATATGCAACTCTATTGCATTCTTTCGAATGTTCCTTAAAACTAAAAAGAATTCCAGACACTGCTAGCTCAGTGTCTCACTCCACTAACCCTATTTGGCGACTTTAATTATATATTATAATTTTAAATTAATTATATCTTTACCTTATACATCTCCTTTCATATTAAATTAATATATAATATGTATATAGTATATATAAAAAATCAATTGAAAATTAGTTAAATCACTAATATTTATTTTCTTATAGAAAACACAAAGCTTTTCGGCATTTACGCCATTATCAAGTGAAACATTTTTAAAAAATCATAATTTTAAAATATAAATTAAATGTAATTACTTAAAAATATTTGATGGTGATTGTGAAAATATACTCCAAAAATGCTGTTCTGCTTCTGTTCTGTCTATTTTTTGAATTGTTGAAATTTAACATCAATATATTTGTTTATTAATTTTGTTTTTTTGTATTAATTTTTTTCTTCAATATTATTTTCCGGATTCTGAAAATATAAAATATAAAAATTATATTTTATATTTTACTTTTGGACATCATACATCGCAACAGTAAATGAAAAATTTAAAATTCCACCAGTATAGCGAAAACTTTAAAGAATAATACGGTCAAGGTAAATGTTCAGGGCATTGATGACTATAGGAAGCTTGTATCTACGTTTAAAAAAGAGGACGTTAACTATCACACGTATCAACTAAAACAGGAAAGATCATATAGAGTAGTAATCAGAAATCTTCACCATTTGTTAACGGATGAACAAATTATAATAGCTCTTAAAGAACAAAGTTTTAGTGCTGGAAATGTATTAAATGTTAGACATAAAATTACTAAAGAGCCTCTTCCATTACATTTTATAGACCTTGAGCCCACAGACAATGTTAAAGAGATATTTAATTTAACTCACTTGCTTTACACTAAAATAAAGGTTGAAGCTCCACACCCTAAGAAAACAATTCCTCAATGCGTGCGCTGTCAGTCTTGGGGGCATACTAAATCTTTTTGCAACCGGCCATATAGGTGCGTAAAATGCGGTGGTCATCACAATACCACAGAATGCAAAAAAGATCAAAATTCTGCCCCGAAGTGTGCATTATGTGAAGGAAATCATCCTTCAAGTTACAAGGGTTCTGTGATCTACCAGAAACTACACGAACAGAGATACAAATCAGGAAACAGTGCTGTTCAAATATCAGAGAAAAGAAACAACCAAAGTTCAACCAATCCAATAGTGTCGTACGCTGAAATAACAAGAAATAAAACTGATGCAGTTAACTCTCTTATCAATAATAACGAACCTTCACCAGGCTATAATGTTAATAATAACGTGAACGGTTCATTTAATAACCATCGAGAGAACAATACTGACTTTAAAAGTATCATAACAACTTTTTTAAATGAATTTAAATCAATGTTCAACCAGCTTATGCAGCAAAATTTGCGGATAGCCACGTGGAATGCCAATGGTGCAGTTCAAAATAAGTTGGAAATAGAGATGTTCCTTACTCTTGAGAAAATCGACATATTGCTACTATCTGAAACGCATTTCACAGATAAAACATATTTCAGTATTAAAAATTATAACGTCTACAAAACTACGAGACCTGACCATAAGGCGCACGGTGGCAGCGCTGTTGTTATTAAAAGTACAATAAAACACTACGAACTAAAAAATATATCCACTAAAGAAATTCAGGCAACAAATATAATGACATACTCGTTGAATGGTAAAATTGCAGTCTCAGCAGTGTATTGTCCTCCAAACTACAGATTTAATGAACATAATTTATGTGAATACTTTACTATTCTAGGCCATAGGTTCATCTCTGGCGGTGACTGGAACGCGAAAAATATAAGGTGGGGTTCACGGTTTTCTAACCCTAGAGGAAAACTATTAAATAAGATAATTTTAAACATAAATTTCGGTTGTGTGGCGTCAGGTGCACCAACATATTGGCCCACAGACTTAAACAAACGTCCTGATGCTTTAGATTTTTTCATAACTAACGGAATTTCAATGTTGAACATAAATGCCGATTCCAATTTTGATTTATACTCTGATCACAGTGCCATAATTTTAACCGCGAGTACAGGCTTAATAAACCAAGAAACTTCTCCCTCTCTACACAATAAATATACAAATTGGGAAGATTTTCGAGCATTCATAAACTCAACATTAAAAATAAATTTATCACTAAAGACTGAATCAGAGATAGATGTAGCGGTTCAATATTTTACTGAAACTATTCAGAGTATCGCATGGAAATGTACTCCAAACATTAATAAAATGAAAGAAATAAATAATATTCCGCGATGTATACTCGATCTGGTGAAAGAAAAAAGAAATATCCGTAAAAAATGGCAATCATCCCGAAATACCTATTACAAAATATTATTAAATAAAAAATCGAAAGAACTAAAGATTTTACTTAAAAACCTTAAAAATTAATCCTTCGAACGCTGCCTACAAGAACTTTCACCCACAGAAGCGACAAATTACAACCTCTGGAAAGCGGTTAATAGCAGAAACAAACCTATACAACCCCTCCAATTCGTAAATCCGATGGTAGATGGGCTAGAACTGACAAAGAAAAAGTTGGAGTATTTGCCAAATATTTCTGCGATGTCTTTAAACCAAATTTACAGACTAATGATGCAACTGACATTCTTGAATTTTTAAGTGTGCCATTGCAATTAAGTCCTCCGATTTCGCCAACGTCTCCCAGTGAAATCAAGTATATAATTGATAAATTTAACAAAAAAAAGAGTCCGGGATTTGATTTAATTACTAATAAACTGTTATCGGAACTACCCAGAAAAGGTATACTATTACTTACAAATATTTTTAATGCTGTTTTTCGACTTCAGTATTTTTCTTTGTCCTGGAAATTGGCGCAAATAGTGGTTGTACCAAAACCAGGTAAGGCATCGGACGAGGTTTCATCCTATAGACCCATTTCCTTACTTCCTATCCTTTCAAAACTCCTTGAAAAAGTAATATTGAAGCGGTTGAACCCCATTTTAGAATTGGAACATGTTGTTCCTCAGCACCAATTTGGTTTTAGAAAAAGACATGCGACCATTGAACAAGTACACCGAATTGTGCATACTATTCAAGAAAGCCTTGAAACTAAACAAGTATGCACGGGTGTGTTCTTGGATGTCAAGCAAGCCTTTGACAAGGTATGGCATCATGGTCTGCTGTATAAATTGAAAAAAATATTACCGCATCCTTTCTATTTCCTTCTAAAATCCTACCTTGAAGATCGCACATGCCAGGTTAAAATCCAAAATCAATTGTCTGATATCTATCCTGTATCTGCTGACGTGTGCCTCAAGGAAGTGTCTTGGGTCCGGTGCTTTACTTAATTTATTCTGCCGATTTTCCAGTTGATAATAACGTGATAACAGTTACGTTTGCTGACGATACAGCGTTGTTAGCTGTTGGTAAAGACAATAGTGAACGTACTAATAAGCTTGAAAAAACCCTGTTAAATGTTGAAAACTGGCTGAGACGTTGGCGTATCAGGGTAAACGAAAGCAAGTGCACACAGGTTGATTTCACATTGCGAAATTTTATGTACCAACCATTAAAAATAAATGGGGTAATTATTAGCCAAGAAAAAGATGTCAAATATTTAGGCATGTATTTAGATAGTAAACTGGCATGGCACAAGCACGTTAATCAAAAAAGAAAACAGTTAGATTTAAAACTGCATGGATTAAATTGGCTTCTTGGCAGGTACTCAAGCTTATCACTGGAAAATAAACTTCTGGTCTATAAAATAGTCTTAAAGCCTGTTTGGACATATGGTTTAATGTTGTGGGGTTGCGCAAAAGATGTACATGTAAATAGAATTCAGCGATTTCAGAACAAGGCCATGAGACTCATTGTTTCCCCACCTTGGTACGTATCGAACCATACATTGCATCGAGACTTAAACATCCCGTATGTAAAAGATGAGGTTAAACGTGCTGTTGATCGATATGTAAGTCGTTTGGAGACACACACAAACGTACTGGTGATCAGTCTACTTGACACTAGTCTAGATGTTCGCAGGTTAAAACGTAGACGACCGTTTGATCTAGCCTAATTTCTCAGTGGGGTCCATCATTGGATGCTAACCCCTTAACATGTTATTTCGCGTTTCAGTCCAATTGCTGGATGGCTGCCTGGCCAGTTATAATTAAAAATATATTTATAAAAAAAAAAAAGCAGTATACAACTTTTACAGAATCCGGAAAATAATATTGAAGAAAAAAAAATTAATATAAAAAAACAAAATTAATAAACAAATATATTGATGTTAAATTTCGACAATTCAAAAAATAGACAGAACAAAAGCAGAACAGCATTTTCGGAGTATATTTTCACAATCACCATCAAATATTTTTAAGTAATTATATTTAATTTATATTTTAAAATTATGATTTTTTAAAAATGTTTCACTTGATAATGGCGTAAATGCCGAAAAGCTTTGTGTTTTCTATAAGAAAATAAATATTAGTGATTTAAGTAATTTTCAATTGATTTTTTATAAAAAAATCACTACATTCCACATTATATAAAAAATTAATATATTAAATATATATATATGTATGTATTTATATATGTATAGCTACGTTCTGTGTATTTTTTATCCATATTTACACATTGCCTGTTACATTAGTGTACCTTAAATCTCTTTTTTCTCTAGCACCCTCTACCCTCCCTTCATCCCTCACTTACTCCCCCCCTCTCTCTCTCTCTCTCACTATATATATATATATATATGCACATGTATGTATGTATGTATATAGCCAGGATAGTTCGTTGGTAGTCCACCAGTTTGAACGTATATCATGCGTTGTTCGTTTGGATTTCTAACGCATTGTATAAAACCGGTTTATTACGTGTAGGTATTTTTGCAGATCAAGAAAACATAAAAATTGAAATAAGTGATAGATGTACTTTATTTAAAATAAGATAACATTCTCGTGGAACAATATGGGTACGAATCGCTGTTATGAGCGATAAATGGAAAATTCGTAATTTGTAAAGCAGGCTGTAAAAATAGATATCATTTTGATTATAGGACTATACACCAGCGACCATATTTAACTGGCGTTGCCAGCATTGTAGAGAAGATATAACATCGTCAGATACTGAATGAGGATAAAGAAAGTACAAACTTACTCGGAGAAGTTATTAGGTGATTTCAGGAGATGATGGAAGAGATGAAAAGAATCTAGGATTTGCTTAACCAGGAAAATAAATAGTTGAAAATAAAATTAGATCAGTTAATACAAAGTAATAAGCAAAAAGATAAAAACGATCAACGAATTAAATATTAAAATTAGCAGAAGAGATACTTTAGAAATATATGGAATGAACTGGTTGGAGATGAAATAATCAATATCGCTGAAAAGATGGAAAAGAGCGATATACGAGTAATCCACCGTACGACGCGAAGTAAAAACAAGACAAAAGGAAAAGGCCAATAAATTACATAGAAAACAAGCAGAAGAGATGATAAATAACCCTCGCGCAGAGACATAATGATGAAGGGAGAATATATTTGTAAATGAGGCAATAATCATCCTTTTACACGGATCTATTATGGAAAACTAAAAGCCGCGCTCGAGATTTTGGATTTCGATTCGTACGGTTCTGGGAAACTGTTTGTGAGGAAAACAGAGGGAAAGCGACCATTTCGAATTTTAATCGAAGTAGAATTATTGAGTACATTAATTTAAAAAAATTATTGTAAATATTGCGAAAATAGGAATAATCGTGGGATATGATTGCGGTATATGTAATTATTATTTGGATGAGAGAGAAATAAAATTATAGTTACGAGGTTTAAAAAAATAACGGTAAGATGACAGCTAAACTAAATATTATATATGTTAACGTAAGATCAATAGAGATTGGAATGAAATAACTGTGCAGTGTCATATTAGAAATAATATCCTAATATCGGGGGAAATAAATGTAAATATGAGATTTCACTGTAGCTCTATTGCAGGCTATGAAAGATTTGATCATTATAGTAAAACCAAGCGTGGAATAGTAATTTATATAAAAAACAAAATTTAGATATTAAAATGAAACCCATAATAACTAACCGTACGGTGAATGATGAAAATATCTTAATAAAATTGTATATTAATAACGTCGAAATATTTTTATCGGCTCTTTTTATAGGCAAACAGTATTGTGAACTACATGGATGAAATATTTCATATGGATTCGGAAGAATTGCGAAATAAAACAGTCATATACGTAGGTGATATAAACACCGCGATAAGCGAGCAAAGAGTAAAGAACTATAAATTGATTATGAATGAAATGGGGTATATAAGTGGAATAATAAAAGGTCTAACAAGACAGGAATGGAAGGGCAGTTGTTTTACACGAAAACAAAGTACAGATTTTTACATTTTAAACGTAAAAACTTAAATGTTAAAATAGCCTGATCATAATACGATAGGCTGTGCGAGATTCATTTCAATGATTTACAAGCAAAAACAAAACCTGAAACAGAAAGACACCGTGTTGAAGAAAAACAACTCAAGTTGAATAATATAAATTGAAGCAGTAGTCTGACCGTCGAGTTATATAACGAAAGAAAAGATAAATTTGATGAGATTTATGAAGCTCGCCAAAAACGTATAAACAAAAATAGGAAAACAGTAGCGATAAAAGAGTGGATTACTAAAGATATTATACAAACGATACGACAACGTGATCTTCTTTATAAAAAACAAAAATAATACACAAAATAAATCGATAAGGAAACCTCAATAAACAGATCAGAATACAAAAGGATAAGTTTAGCAAGGAGATTAAGTAAACAGGAGGCGATATAATGTATGTCGAAGAAATAATCGGAAAGGTCTTGGAATCGATGGTACAATAGAGAAATATATGTGCAAGAAAAAAGTAGTATTCAAAATGTAATCATAAATTTAAGTAATGTACAAAGTGTAATGAAAATTTATGACACAACTACCCTGAAAGAAACAAAATGTGACGTTAAAGTCAACATGTACATTATGACAATAAAAGAACAGATTGAAAAAATAATAGAAAATTTGATAGGCATGTGGAAGTGACGGTATTAGAATTGAACATGTTAAAACTATAAAAAACTAAACTTTCAAGTACAATAACCCGGATAATAAATAAAACATTAGCAGAAATATCGGAAAAACTAAAAGTATCTTTAATAAGGCCAGTTTATTAAAAAAAGGGAAAACACAGTGAATACGCTATCGGAAAGACGATAACAAAAATTATGGTTAAAATATATATAACAAATTATCTAGTTAAATTTTTGAGAATAGAATAATAGATGAAAATCGATATGGTTTTCAGAAAAATAAATCTACATCGAAAAGACTTTGGAAGATATTTGTGAAGACATAAAATTGAACTTTGAAATGGGAAATAAAGTAATAGAGTTACTTATATTATCGACCTTACTAAAGCATAACGCGAACTATGAGCCTTCGAATAGCGAGTTGTCGGTTATATATATTTAATACGTTCCCACGCGTGTATAACGTGCAGGGAACAAAAAAACTATACAG
Organism: Coronaproctus castanopsis; assembly: GCA_032883995.1. Classification (NCBI taxonomy): domain Eukaryota; kingdom Metazoa; phylum Arthropoda; class Insecta; order Hemiptera; family Monophlebidae; genus Coronaproctus; species Coronaproctus castanopsis. The sequence goes on along the minus strand of CM065053.1, from coordinate 206,945,114 downwards.
ACTTTATTCTAATATTTATCTAATTTTAATTACTAATTACAAACTTTAAAACTAAAAATTACGTAGATCGAGAAATTTCTCTCAACAGACAGAAGATTTGTGTTATCATCGTTAAATCATAGTGAAGGTAACTCGTGTAATAATCGACCGAAATAAATTGTAAATAAAAATGTGTGTCGCACTTCTGGATTCACTCTCGTAAAGGTGATTTCTACAACATTAACGTAAACAACATTTCTTCGTACCATTAACACAAACACATTTTTTTCTCTATATTCGTATTAAATAAATGGGTGTGACTGGCGAAATTCCAAAACTGTATCTATAAGATTTATATAGACAAGCGAGTACACATGTAATGTGCTGTCGGAAATATCATTGTAACAACAACGATCCGCAATGATTGGAAAATCGGCAGAATATTCTTCTGCTTAACATTTCGAGCGTCTTGTTTCTGTTTCTGAGTTTTGTTTTGTATTTTTAATTTTTCAATCATCGCCTAAATATTTATCTTTAACGTTAATTCCAATAATAATCGTTCGCGCGTTAACAGGTTGGGACAAATTATTTTCACCGATGACGACTATCCAAGTTATTCGCCCCGTTATATCAGTCCGACGTGAAAGATAGTGGCATCCGCAAATCGTTGAATATGCATTTTTCTTTAAATTTATTATTGCAAGCCGACCATCGTGAAACAATTATCCGTGGCAAAGTAATTAAATACGAAAGGGCGCACTCAACGGCATGCTCCAGATAACCCAAACCTATGCAAGGTCGAGTAGTTTCCGAATCGTCAATCTCCGTAATTCGTCTGAAGTGTCCAAGAGATCCCTAGCAAGTGCGTTTAGGTGGTTCCCAAGCCTCGCTTTATGTGTTCTACCATATTTTTGAACTACACCAGCTACATACTGCATCTGCAAATCTCTTTGTGTAACGTTTTGTTACAAAGGCGCCTTGGTTATCAGCCTGAGTATTTTGTTCCGAGATGTCTGCACCATTTTTAGGTTCGACGGCTTCGCACAACCCCAAAGCAACACTCCGTATATATCTCGCACACTGTTTCTCCCTACGAGCCGGTACATTTTCTTTGCAATTCTCTTTTTTCGTTAAGTTGTATGTGATGTTTCCAATATTAGGCGTCTATCTAAATATAGACCTAAGTACATGGCGGTTGTTTGTACAGGCAGGTACTAATTATAACGGGTAGACGTGATACTTTTATGTTTGTAAAATTAATATTTACACCAATTTATTTTCATTAATTCGGATATTCCATTTGGTCAACATCTTTCTTTTTGTCGCTATTTGGGATCTACATGCGATGAAGAAGTGCCGCGTCGTCAGCGAACGTAGCTACCCGTACACCATTAGTGGAGTACAAGTATAGTGTCGGACCTAACACCGAACCTTGAGGCACACGGCTAAAATAGGATATATTTCCGAATTTTCACGTCGTACTTGGAAGTGTCTGTTTTTTATGTACGACTTTAATAGTGAATAAATTCTAGGCGAGAATAGTCATTTTAATTCGTATAGTAAGCTATCATGTCACACTTTGTCAAAAGCTTGTTGCACATCGAGAACATATACTTTTTTTTTTCTTTAAACTATTTTCGATTTCACTAACTACACTGTGCAGCTGGTCGACGATAGAATGGTGATGTAAGTGCTTCGAATGCTAGCCCATTTTGTATGCGAAAATAACGATGTACAATAGGCTAGTCACGACGTCCGAAAACGAACAATACGCCAATGACGATGATAACATTTTTTTGCCTAGATCAAGGTGCATCTTTGTGGCATTGTATTCTGAATTTTTATATAAAAAATTTCAAAATTTAAATAAAAATATTACATCTTAAAGTAAAACTAAAGTTATAAATAATATTTTATAGTCGCAGCTTAATAGATAATTTTTTTTTTAAATAAACCGAAAAAAATAAGTTAAAATTTGATTCATTTTGAAAACTTTACACTAGAACGGCTCACGCGCAGTCTACATATTAGAGTGATAAATCTACGAAGTTGACGAGGTGGACCTTACCATGTAAAATTCGCAAGATGCGACGGAACAATGTTGATTTTTTTATTGATTTCTTTTTAGCGATGCCATTGTTACTATGACCACGGAGACACCGTTTAAGATATTTATGTTAGAGGAAAGAGTTTAGTGCGTTTCAGAAATTGGAAGGTGTGATCGATCATGTTAAAGAAATAAATTATTTCATAAAAAGACTTAAATGCAAGTCATCCACAGGACAAGACTTAATACACACATTAATGCTCAAGAACCTGCCTAAAATAGCCATAGTATACTTGACAAATATAATTAATGCTATTATAATCACCGGTCATTACCCTAAAATATGGAAAACTTCAACTGTTATTCCCATTCCAAAAGTGGGGAAAGATAGTTCATTACCCAAAAATATAAGGCCTATTAGTTTAATCAGTAACATTGAAAAAGTAATACTTCAAAGATTAAAACAATTCTCAGATGAACATAGTATTATAAACGAAACCCAGTTTGGATTCAGACCCCAACTCTCAACCGTCATGCAGCTAGCGCGCCTTACTGATCACATTCTTGATCAGTTTAATCTAAACAAACATACTGGACTATTGCTATTAGACGTAGAAAAGGCATTTGACACTACCTGGCACCATGGCATAATATATAAAATGATTCATTATGGCTTCCCCAGGCAACTTATAATGATTATAAAATCGTATCTAGCCGATAGACAGTTCGCTGTTAAGATAAATGACACCTATTCGAGTAGTAAAATATTATCTGCTGGAGTCCCGCAGGGCAGTATCCTAGGACCTTTCTTATATATTTTATATATTAATGATTTGCCGCAATTGAGGGATGTTGATACTTCACTTTACGCGGATGACACTGCTTTATTTACATCTTCCTATCGAATCGATATAATAACAAACAGACTCAGAAATAGTTACTATAAAATATATAAATACTACACAAAATGGAAAATTAAAATTAACACCGAAAAAACGGAAGCTATCCTATTTACTAGACGTAGACCACAAGTAACTCATCACATTGAAATAAATAATACGCACCTATCTTCGAAATCCCGATTAACATATCTTGGTCTCACCATGGACAAACGATTGTCGTTTTACGATCACATCAAACATATCACGGACAAAGCTCACTCCCGATTATACAAAATTTTCCCTATATTTAACAAACGCTCTAAAGTCAGTGTTAAAAACAAGCTAATAATATACAAAGCGTACATATTGCCGATATTATTATATTCCTGCCCAATTTGGTCTGGTGTTAGTAAGTCCACCATTAATAAATTGCAAACTGTTCAAAATAAATGCCTGCGGATCATACTCAATGCTCCATACTACACTAAGATAACAGACATGCATACAGCTTTAAACCAGCCTTATATCTTTGACCTTGTACAGGAAAAAGCTAACAGATTTTATAGCAAATGCCTGAATAGCCAGTACCATATCGTACAACGTATTGGAAATTATACTCATGACTCACTGACCTGGAAATATAAAATATATAAATACAAAAGGGATAAACATTCGCTGCTTTAGCACCAGGTTGTCTAACTATGCAGGTCGTTATAAATTAGTCTCGTTTTTAAATTAATGTAGCATTATTTCTCTCTCTTTATTTCCTTATTTATTTAGTTATATTAATACATACTATTAATATCTAAACCATAATTAATTTCTTTATCTTTTCGGCTATGCAGGGTTTTTTAGTTGTATTTTTCTCTGTAAAAATATAGCATAATTTATAAACTAATGTATGACCTCGTTGTACACTAACTTTAAGACGCGTAGTAAGAGCGTTAACGCTGCTCGGTATTCGCATTTTTATTTACTCGTTTTTTCTGTAACTTTACAAATTATCATAAATATACTTTATTTGTATTTGTATTTGTAACTAAGAATCACTATATTCAAAATCTGTCTAGTTTTCAATCGGTTCTAGTGAAACCTACTAATATACATTGAGACTTTTCAGTCGGTTTAACAAAATCTACTAATTAAGGTAATCTAGAACATTTTGTGAAATGAATAATCATACAAATTCCAGAACCCCCATTAATAAATTAAACATATTTTAACACAACACGAATACATGTAATCGGTCTTTTACAAAATAAATCATTTATTTGAGTAAAAATATAACTAAGAGTTACCGTTTTAAAAATCCGACTAATTTGCTCGATACCAGTTAGCAAAAATACGCTCGTGAACTTGTTTTTACTGTAATTTTTTAAAAATTTCGACAAAAATTCGATTGGGAGTGGAATGAGGCACCAGAAAATTATTATCATACAAAATTAACATCACTATTACCGTAATTGTCATCGTTCTATTTGTTCGTTTCCCGAACATCGTGACTAGTTTATTGTATGTTTTATTGTTACATACAGAATGGCCTAGCCATTCAAAACGTTATTTATATGCTAGGTAGATGTGCGCGATATGATGTACAGAGCTGGGTGATGCGAATTAGGTAATGATGAAAAACTTTGTAAACTCTTTATATCGCGATTTAGTTTCGAACCCTCGACCGTCAATAGTTGACATTTGAACACTGTCAATTATGGCACCGTGACATATATGTACACGCACACACACATATATATATATATAATATATACGTATATATCAATGCACATTAAATTTTAATAATAGAAAAATATACTTACGCCTTTTGAACTTATTATTTCATTAAGTAACTTTTCAGTTGCGACCCTTCCTATATATTTTATATGTTAATGATTTGCCTCGGCTGAGGGATGTTGATACATCTCTTTACGCCGATGACACTGCTCTATTTACAGCTTCCTATCGAATCGATACAATAACAAACAGACTCACCAAAAGTTATTACAAAATATACAAATATTACACAAAGTGGAAAATTAAAATTAACACCGAAAAAACGGAAGCTATACTATTTACGAGACGCAGGCCGCAAATAACTCACCACATTGAAATAAGTAACAGGCAACTACCGTGGAAACCTCGTGTAACATATCTTGGTCTTACAATGGACAAGCGACTGTCGTTCCATGAACACATTAAACACATAACGGACAAAGCGCACTCCCGATTATATAAAATTTTCCCCATTTTTCACAAACGCTCTAAAGTTAGTATTAAAGACAAACTAATAATATATAAAACATACATACTGCCGATATTATTATACTCTTGCCCAATTTGGTCCGGTGTTAGTAATTCCACCTTAAATAAATTACAAATTGTTCAAAATAAATGTCTGCGTATTGTACTTAATGCCCCTTACTATACTAAGATAACTGACATGCATGCAGCTCTTCATCAGCGTACTATTCCTGACCTAGTACAGGAACAAGCAGATAGGTTCTACAATGCCTGACTAGCCATTACCCTATCGTAAAGCGAATTGGAAACTATACTCACGACTCGCTGACCAGAAAATATAAAAAATGTAAACACAAAAGAATTAAACATTCACTTCTCTAGCACCAGATTGTCGAACTACTTAAGTCGTTATTAATAAGTCTCTATCCTCATGTAATCTATTGTATCAGTATTTCTCTCTTCTATCCTCTTATTTATTTGTTTAACCTTCATATAATTTGTATAATTTTACCCATATCCTTATTGTACTATTAAGTTCAAACTATAATTAATTAATTTCTCTATTTTCAGCTACGCAGGGTTTTTAGTTGTATGTTTTTCCCTGTATAATTATTGTATAATTATAAAATAAATTTTAAGATTTCTTTGTACACTATTTCCTAAGACGCGTAGTAAGAGCGTTAACGCTGCTTGGTATGCGCATTTTTTTATTTACTTATTACTTGCTGATGTATAAAAACATAAATATACTTTGTTGAATTGAATTGAATCATGTTAGGATTATCAAAGATAGCGGATGAAAATGAAGAAGGCCGATTATGTGATAAGATTGACACTCATAGAGAATACGGATAACAGTTGTAGGTTGCTGACCATAATAGCAACATGATGCGACGTGCCCTTCAATCAAGGACATGGTTGTGTGTGAGGGCTATATGCCCGATGCGGAGCCGAATAATGACTACTTCTTCGTTCGTATCGACATTTTCCGGGGAATTCTGTCTGCTTTGATACTGCGTAGCTTATTCGTGTTTTGTCTATCCACATTTACTTCCACGTATCCCCCGAGCCGATGCTCTATATCACTAGTAACATTCGCTGCAGGAACACGGCAACAGGTGGAATTGGAAACATAGTTGATGCCTGTTTCGCTGCCTTGTCAGGTATGGTTGTTGTGAGTGATGTCCGAATGACTCGGAATCCGGCAGAAGGTGATGGAAATAAAATATTGAAATAGTATTATCTTCGCACACTCACTTACGACTATACAAAGTATCACCGATCAGCAATTAATTAAAACGAAATATCATCCTGTAAGTCAAGAAATCCTCGCTGCCGTTTATAGATTCAACCTACATTTTATAAATTTGCTTACGTATTCAAGTATGATAATTATATCACTTGCCCGCTTTTCATCTAGGCCCTTTTTCTCGATAACCTGTTTTAAAATGTTAAACGTAGCTGTATTTTTCATTACGGAACTGATTAGTTGGAAATTGTGTAGTTTTATAACATTCAAAAATCGCGATTTTCTCTCTGTTATACTATCACCGTCCCCGATAATACTTAGCTTCAATATCGAATCTAATGTGATAATGAACTATACCGTATGTATAGGCGTAAAAATGAAATTTAGAAAAATACCGAGCTAAATACTAAAACAGATAGTTCAGATTTCTTATTTACGCGTCCAAAATAATAAATGCGAGTTTCCCCAATTTGATGAACTATCAAACGTAATCACTCCGAGATATTTTAAATATTTGATAACAAAAACAGTTTAAGAATTCTAGATAAATTACGCAGATGATTTACACATATCAAGAACAGCTTAAATCTACTACCTTCGGGCACACCATCAGTTTGTTCAATCACTTGATTATAAACATTAATTACGATTTTCCTATTTCCAAGGTATGTTCCAAACTAGTCTGGAATAATCCCTTTGAAACCGTACGCGTGAAACTTGTTCAACAGAATTTTATGATTCGCCGTATCGAAAACTGCATCAATCTAAATCACTACCCTAGACTATCAGTAATATACGATCAGAGAGATTTTCAAACCATGCACGTTTGAACTGAATTTAACGTCAGTTTCAGAATACACTTTCGAATATTTTTGAAATACTCAACAAGATACATAAAGATCTCTCCCGATATTAGCTCTATTTCAACTTTTGTACACTGGACTAATTACCGTCAAATTGTCAGTAACAGCGTGGAGAGCTGAATGGAAAATGCGGAATCCGGGCAAGAATGTTATAATCGGCGCTTCCGACCACAGGTTGTTGGGTTTTGACCTACGACGAAAGACGTGGGCACGGCTCAACCGCTTTCGAACTGGTCATGGAAGATGTACGCTCATAAATTGAGGCTTAAAAAATGATCCGTTACGCGACCGAAGATTAAATAACGAAACGACGGACCATATTCTGAACACGTGTCCACGAAGAACCTTCAGTGGCGGCTGGGAAGAAATTCGGATATTATCGGACGCGTCTGTAACATGGCTGAAAAATCTAGACCTGGACGTCTAAACAGAAATATATATGCTACACGAAGACGTACGATATAATAATAAAACCGTCAAATTTTAAAAATTCTCCCCATTTAACTGACATATTAAACACACACGTGAGTAGATTAATGAAGAAGTTAATGTTTCTTTTTATCAGTGGCAAATGAATTTTTTTTAGCAATTAAGTTTCAGTAACGATAAAACTGCATTCTGTACATACGAATTAGGTTCAATCACAATCAGAATTTTATTAGTATCATTATTTAAATATTTATTACAATCTTAAGAAGAAATTTAAATCGGTAATAATTATAAATTTTTAATTATACGCGAAAACAAAATAACGTATAATGGTATGTTCTAATAATAAGAAGGATATTAATTATTTTTTATAAATTTAGTAAATCATGCGGTTTAATTCAATTTTCGGAACATTAGCCGTGAATAGGAGGTAAAGCAAAAGACCGAGCACACTATGCCCTGAGGCACACCTGCTTACATATCTCATAGAAGCTGTATTTTTCCTTCTCGTGAATAAAACGCGGAACTTCCTACCTGATGGTTACGATCGAAGCAGCCGAACGTAATTAGCTGGTAAGCAACTATCGAATTTAGACACCTCATGCTACATACCCGAGCTACATCGAAAAATACTACTAAACAGTATTTTCTACCCTAAGATATTAACGCGCGACGTACTTGTTGAGTTGCAGAATGTTTATGGAGACTAAATTGTTTCATTTGGCAAATCGAATTCTGCGAATGGTTGAAGTGTCTTCAGCGATAATTTTTCAAATAATTTCGAAATTGCAAACAGTAGAGAAATATTTATGTATCACTCCACTTTCTCGTCCGATTTGTAAGGTTTATTTAGCAACAATTATTTGCGCTGTCTCGAAGCTTTCTAGAATGTGTTCAAGACGAAGGCGAGCGTTAAATAAATTAACAAAACTATTCATTTACGCGGGAAAATCCCCATAGCACTCTCGGAGAAATTTCATAAATGCAGGGAAATTTATTGGGATTTTACTGCTACTTCATATGATAAACATAAATACATTTCTCAAGTAAGAGTACACTATTAGTGTTATAATATTGCTCTGAATATTATGTGGCTAAATGATTCTGTTACGCAGCAAATTGTATCATCTTCTTTTCTTATCCAGTTTCCAGACTTATCCTTAAGAGGAGGAACCCGTCTCTTAAGTCAATGAGTTATAATCTTACTGAGATTTTCCGGGTAATCTTCCGTAGATTTGCTTAATGTTTTTCATTATTCTATTTAGCTCATTGCTCTAAGCTGACTAAATACATGTTTATTCGAAGGTTCGTGAGTGTTGTAGCAAATTCGCAGCATATTTTAAATTCAGCTATTTATTTTCCACGATTTCTTTAAAATATTTATTCGTTTCCGTTCGTAACCATCTTAGAACTATTTCGTTTTCCATAATCTATCCGTTAACACATTTATCAACTCCATCACTCGGTAGTTATTTATCCTATATATTTATTAATGAAAATAATAATTATAATAGTAATAATAAATCATAAGAACGATATTAACGACGACAGCAATAATACCAACGATATAATATTAGCGATAATAATGATCATAAGAAATAATTCCTAATAATAATAATAAAAACATTTAATCATATTATTATTTTTCTGGTAAAATCGCTCGAGTCGGTAGATACAACATATTCTTATCGAATGCGGTTAGGCATCGAGCCAAATGGGAAATCATTTGGCTCGACCTATCGTCCATATTAGCGAATTTGAGAAAATAATTCCACAACTTTGCCATTGTCATCCTTGTCAACTTTTTTCACCTATAGCAAATATCGCAATTCGAAATCGTCACACCAACTTTACACTCAGTGGTGGCTTGAATCCAACAACAAATATAAAAGTACCACCTACATACGCGATGTAATTGCGATTTTGCCCTTCGCCGTCATCATTATATATAATTAGCGATAATCTATCGACAACTAGTTTCTAAAAATAGAAGGCAACAGAAAAAGACAAGTGTACTGCTGGGGCTCACCTCGACCGCAGTAGTGACAATTAAAATAACTATAGTTAACCCCCCCAACTATGACAAGCATGGGAAAATTTCGAAAAAAAACGTAAACAATAAAAAAATATATGCATAATCAAAATAAAAAAAGACTTAAAGACAAAAATTATAATAACACGCCTAAGAGTTAAAACATTAAGAAAATATACAAAACAATAAACACGCTTCGAAGCGCATGAACAAAATTATAAATAACACGTACGAGTGTAAATATTAAAATATCTTAACTATATACCTAATTGAGAATAATAAAAATTGGACGTGTATATAATTTTAACAAATTATGTTTAATACGAGAATTAATAAAAAAAACGAATAAAGGATATAGACATAAATCAGATATTAGAATAATACAAACTCTGTATGATGATCAACATACAAGAATGCCAATAAAGACGACAAACTATCAGCACAAGTACCAATAAAACGGCGAGTCAGGCAGGGATGCGTCCTATATTCAATTTGTATTCTGAGGCGATATTTAATCCCTAGAAGGGCGTAGTGAAGGAATAAAAATAGGAGGCGAAAGTAAATCGCTTTGCCGATGATACGGCACTCCTAGCAGAAAGTATAACACAACTACAGACTTCTTGATATGATGGCATTAGAAAGCGAGAAAAAAGAAATTAGCACAAGATTCATGTTAGTCTCGTGGAAACCTAATCTAAACGAAAAGCTATTTTTAGATGACAAAGAAATTAAAAAGACGGAAAAATATAAATATGTACGCAGTTGACTAATACAAAATAACGATGCCGACATACGAACTCGTATCGAACTAGCTAGAAATACATTTACGAAATTAAGAAGCACCTTTTGCGATAGGAAAATAAGCTGACAGATCAAAAATAAGTTACTGAAATTTTACGTATGGTAGCGAGAACTATAAGAGAAAATATGAAGAAGTATCATCATTTGAAATATGTTGCTACCGAAGAATGCGGAAAATATCTTGGACTAAAAAGATCAGAAATGAGGAGGTTCTAAAATTAATAATCGGAACCAATATTCAATAGTGAAAAAACGTAAGATAAGTGTTTTTTTTTTTTTATCATTTTATAAGAGGAGAAAAGTACAAGTACAAACGATATCAATGGGCATGATTAAAGGAAAAAGGAAACCCGGAAGAAAATGTACATCGTGGAACATAAAAAAAAAAATAAACCGGAATCAGACAGAATAATTGGTCAAAATAGCAAGAAATAAGAACCGGCTACAAACAGATTTTCGAGGTGCATGCTGATATACCCATATAGGGTTGTACGAGGAGAAGAAGACGATACACGAATATAAGTTGCCGGGAATAGTAAATTGATGTTATTAGTTCATTACTACGTATGCTGCAGTGTTTGGAAAAAAATTATTCCCCAATTTAAATATATAGCGTCGTTAATATACGGAATATTTAAGGCGCGTATCCATTTTTTATACGTATTCTATCGGAAGCGCTTAAATTTTTTTTTTAATAAAATAAACCAAAAAAAATAATAATAATTAGCCGTCGAGTGAGATTCTTCTATTATAAATAAGTATATAAAATTTACGTAAATTCACCTACGACCAATCATCCATTCGTTTCAAGCTAGAAAATCCTGTATTTTGAACTAGACTGTTACTTCATCATTCTATCTCCCCCCACGTGCCTATTTTCCGGTAACGGATAAACATCTGGCACATCGTTCGCAAATGCTTACAGCGGGTGGTGAATTGATTGCTATAGCGTTAATTTTCGGCGTACTAATTAAATATGTTATTTCATCTCGTTCGACAATAAATCTCGTTGTTAGGCGTTAAAATTTCAATATCCATATTTAGGCAGTATCTTACAACACTCTGTGAACACAATCTGTAGCATCAACTTGTAAGAATATTTTGTAACATACTGAATCTACATTTTGCATCATACATATTATTCATCCACCATGTACTATTACGTACATTCGACAAAACCTATTAATCACACTGTTGTACAATACCCGTCATTCTGTGTATTTTCGGATTATTCACTTTTCGCGCGCAATGTCTAGGTAATAGTGTAGAATCTCCGGTTATTCTATATAATTATCCGAATATACACATTTACCGTAATATATATATATATATATATATATATATATATATATATATATATATATATATATATATATATATATGACTATACTTTTCCATCATGCTTATGGTTTGAAATTGATTTTGTGGAGATAGCACTCTTGATGGGCACTACCTCGATATTAAAACTGAGATTGTAAGTCTCAGAGTGATATTCCAGCCGCTCCTAACCTGGAGAACAGACGCTGACCAGGGAGCCGCTCCTAGCATGGAGAACAGGCGCTTCTGGGTTTTTAGTAGGATTTAGGCTTATAGCGGCCCTACTCGCCTTGACACGATGCCTTTAACGGGTTTCTTTAAGGAAAGCTATCCCACAGCTTTCCCACTGCACCCTGATGCATCGCCGCTCATGGTTCACGGTTGCTTATTCGTCAATGACTTATTCGCAACTAACCTCCATCTCTGAAGGCCGTTCCGCTATCCACCACCTGCGGACGCGCCCCTTCCCCTGAGCTCGGGGTCCCTCGGTTACACATATCTGTGTACCCCCGAGATCATTTCAAGGATTCCATGAGCCTGCAACTAAAAAAACAGGCCGAACGTGGACAGAAGAAAGGAAGAAGACACATTCGAAAACGATGAAAGAATATTGGCTAACAAAAAAAACGAAAAGAAAAGACAGGATGCCACGAGAAGATGATAAAGAAGACAGCACGAATATGGACGGAAGAAAGAAAAAAGACTCATTCGAAACGGATGAAAGAATACTGGACAAAGAAACGTGAAGAAAGAACAGAATTGACTTAAGACCAACATCATGCGAATAGTTTTTCCGTGGTCCTTAGAAGGCCAAAATCGAATAAAAAAAAAAAAAAAAAAAATATATATATATGTATATATTATCATTAAGAAATTGTTAATTTGTAACCTGGCGTTTTTAGCTACATAATTTTAGCCAAATTTTCATGACAAATTTACAACTAAGGATAATTACAACCCATTGAAGATCGCAACAATTCCAGTTTTGTTGGATTTGCTAATTTATAACCGGTTAAAAACGTACATTTGTCTACGAAGTAGCAACATGAATTATGTAATAAGTAGAACTGACCTCAAAGACGTTAAACGACGACGAAAGGAAACGATGATGTTTGGATTAGTCAGTAAATAAAAAAAATTTAAAAAAAAAATCCAAAAAAATAATTAACTTTTGTTTTTAAATACGGATATTTTGGAATGATACGGCTACTTACATACTGGGTGTATTACAGCTCTGTAGGGATGAACGTATGTGTGTGCAAATGTGACGTGGATGTAGGTTGCAGTATAATATGAAGGAAATACGAGCACTAATTTTTATGGTCGTACATATTTGAAAGTATGTGTGAGTATTAGCACGCTCGATGTAAACAAATAATTTATTTCATTTACTTTGATTTTCATTTATTTATTTATTTACTTATTATTATTAATATTATTAGTTTTTTATCGTTAATTTGTATTATTCGTATTTATCGTTTTAATTATTTTCTCTATAGATTTAATTTATATATATATATATATATATATATATATATATATATATAATGTGTATATAATTAACATTACTCAGCAATAGTTAGTTCAATGTTCTCCATTGAAGCCAATTTAATTAACATCTTGGCCGTACTTTTCCCTTCGGTGACGACACAGGACCGGTACCAGAATTTTTCCATTGTACTATTCGTGTTGCGCTGGCCTTATCAGATAAAGCGACACTATTATGTATGACAGATGTCCATGATTTCAACCTTTCGTGTACTGTAATCTTTAGGGTGATGTGAATCTACATCAACGTTAGTCCTTTCGGTGCTGGAAATGACATTTCTTCTTATATATGTGGAGCAATACACCGCGTGATAAATATAATAATTCAGTCTTTGTAAGCCCGTTATAATTCAGGAAGCATCGTTGCTATGTCCACTTTCTTAACACGCGTTGATCTACCCCAACATGGACATCTATATTCTGCTGCTGAGAAGCACAGCGCCAAGCATATTGCTCGGAGCACTTCTGGCCTAGCTCCCCATTTTGATGAAATCAGCTTGCGAATAATACTGTTCCGAGCAGCTACTTTCAATGACCGGTCCAATGACACGCCAAGATATTTCGGATTTTCGTTGTGATTTAACATCTGTTTGCCCCATTCTAGCGTCAATTTATAATTTGATTTATCATGCACATACTCGTGTTCTACTTGGATTTGGAAATTGTGTAAAACGAGTCAACCTCGTATAACGCCATCTGTAGTATTTCGGAAATTGTATAAAACGAGTCAACCTCGTGTAACGCCATTTGTAGTATTTAAATGCTAGTCTGATGCCCGCACAATTTTTGACGCGTATCGTTTATATATATATATGTATATGTGTGTATATATATATATGTGTATACATATGTCGGATGTGTTACGGTACTTTGTATGTATCACGTGTTGTTCTCCGAATGAAGTTTTATTTGATTATTATTATTATAATAGCTTCGTGTACAAACTGGACACTAGTGATCGCTAATTTTGTATTACGCGCTATTGCTTTTGATCGTGATTATATATTATATATATATATATATATATATATATATATATATATATATATATATATATATATATATATATATATATATATATATATTAATGAAGTAATTACATATATATATATATATATATATATATATATATATATATATATATATATATATATTTGTGTGTGTCTATTTTATCACGACTGGTATAATATATATGATATTTCCCGTAATACGTCGTAAATATCTTAATTACATCCAATTTTCGACAACGATTTCTAAACATATTTATCAGAAAATACAACACGAACATATTGATAATTATATCGGATCCAACGCTAACAAATAACCGAACGTCAATAATATTAAAATTTAACGTAAAATAAAATTTAAAAAATTGTATTTATCCTAAAAAGACCGAAACAGTGTTTATAATTGATCCATTCAATCACGGGGTTCTCTTATACGATACGTGAATTTTGAATGTAATAAGAAAATCGCTTATTTCAATAATAATTTCACGTGAAATATCTCAATTCTAAAAACGATCGCGAACACATCAAATAAAAGACGTTATCGTACATTTTATTTTAAAATACATAAATAATTACTTCGCGCGCTAAAATTTGTGTCAAAAATCGATAACATTTAACTGAACCGAAATTAAATACCTGATAATTCTAAGACTGTATCGCTAACTGCATTTTACTAAGAACACGTTATAATGCGTAATTTATAATTTTGTATCAAAAATTTATGCAAGATTAAAATAGCTAAAAAAAAACTATATATATATATATATATATATATATATATATATATATATATATATATATATATATATATATATATATAAATTGAATATATTGGAGAGTAGTGATTTTATTAATTAATTATAAACAAACAAAATAAAACACAATCACTAAAAGTTTTTTAATCGCGAAGCTTTTCGACAGTTACGTCATTTTCAAGCGCGAACTAAAAATTATTACATCTTTTTGTATATCTGAAAAATCGGAAATGTTTATATAACGACAACTTAAAATTTGATATACATATTTCACTAGCCAAACATAATTTCAATTTTAGATTAATTTACAATAAATTTCATTTATAAAACAGATTTTTGAATAAATTCTTCATCAAAATTGGTAAATATCTCCCAAGTGATTGTGTTTTATTTTGTTTGTTTATAATTAATTAATAAAATCACTACTCTCCAATATATTCAACTTTTAATAGAACCTGAACCAGGTTTGGGAGATATTTTGGCAATTTTGATGAAGAATTTATTCAAAAATCTGTTTTATAAATGAAATTTATTGTAAATTAATCTAAAATTGAAATTATGTTTGGCTAGTGAAATATGTATATCAAATTTTAAGTTGTCGTTATATAAACATTTCTGGTTTTTCAGATATACAAAAAGATGTAATAATTTTTAGTTCGCGCTTGAAAATGACGTAACTGTCGAAAAGCTTCGCGATTAAAAAACTTTTATATATATATATATATATAAGATATGCTAATGATGTAGTATTCTTAGCAACAAATGGCTAGGAAGTAGAAAAAAATAAAGATTCAACTACGAGAAAAAACGAAAGTTATGCACGAGAAATATGTTTAAAAAAATAGTAAAATAAAAATAATTTAACACGTTTATATACTTGGGTAACGATACGAAATATCAAATAAAAACACCCTTACAAATGAAGTGGTATATTAATATATCAGAGAAATAGAGAATAATGCCTACGTGTTTAAAAAGAAAGGTGTTTAATCAATGGGTTCTGCCAGTAATTATATATATGCCACAGGAACATGGAACGTAACTAGAACAAGTTAATAAAACACAAAGAAGAATTGGGTAGAAAATATTGGGGATAACTTTAAGGTAAAAATATCTAAGAACCAAAAGACGCTGCCCGAGAAATTTTACAAACCAAATGAAGATAGGCAGGACGACACGTAGCTCTAGATTTAATAAGAACAGATGGACGGTCAGGCCAAATAAATGGCATCCAATGAGTAAAAGAGAAACGGGTCGAACAAGCACACGGTAAGAAGACGAAATAGGTAGACAAGGACGACTGGTGGGTCAATGCATGAAACAGAAACGCGTGGAAACATAAAAGGAAGAGGCCTACATCGTGTAGCGGATTCATAATGACTAATAAAGGATATAATTACGTATTAATGGAACACGGATAGTAATTTATAATTTAATACGTACAGACAAGATAACGATGAATAAAGTTACAACACTCACTCTGTCTGAAAATTTCCCCTTATCAACCTCACATAAGAAAGTCTCTGAGGTATGCGTTCGGACGAATATAGTGTAATTTATTGTAGTTTTGATCGCTTCTGACTTCGTAACGTTGTGAAGGTAGTCGATATTCTTGTACAAAAATGCCAATTTGTATCAGTTCAAACGTTATATCGATGAAAAATTAAATTTATCGCATACATTTTCTACTTCCACAATGTTAGACGAAGGTGTTATGAATTTTACTAAATTAACTACGGCAGCCGCTCACGATAATATTCCAGAATACATATTGCGTACGACTTATTGTTAAAATAATATTCCTAATTACATAAAAAGTATTATGTCTTTTAAAAATTATTACAGACGTCAAGATAATAAACGAAGGTATACACACCATTGTACAAAAATAATATAAGAGTTGTATCCGTTTTTCTACACAAATTAACTAAATTTTTACTAGATAACTGGAAAAACTCCTCTTGCAATAATTTCCTATCAACAGTTGCACCGGACAACAACAGTCTATGGAAAATAAATAAACATTTCACTAAACCTATAGTATCACTTCCACCAATAAAAGATCCACTCCCTAAAATTCTTGTTCATAGAGCAACGAGACAAGTACTCGTGTCGCATATACGCAATGCCAGTAGTCGTTCTTTAGAGACAGTTCCACGAACACACCGTTATAACATGAATAAAACAATCAAAGGTCAGCTAACAAATCTTTGTAATATTAGTACCGATAAGGACTTTCATTGCGATTAAACTATTCAAAAATAAAACATCATGCGGAGACAACGGAATCTCTGCAGGAAAAACTTATAGCGAAAATCTACTATTTACATTACAAATTTAATGAATAGCATGTTCAGGATCGCATATTTTCTATCAGAGTGGAAAATTGCTAAAGTAACTGCGTTACCTAAACCAGGAAAGGATAGAAGTAATGTTAGTAATGTGAAACACCAATTTGCTTACTAAATAATCTCGGTAAAATTGCGGAAAAAATCATAGTGAATAAGTTACAAACTTTATCTTAAAAAAGTTGAATTCTTAACGATGAACAGTTTGAATTTAGATCAGGTTATTCTACAGGGCGTCAAGTTGCGAAAATTTCTGATTTTATCACTGATAATTTTAATCTTCGCAAACACACACAGGTATAGTAATGATTGACTTAGAGAAAGCTTTCGATACAGCGTGCCATAATGATATATGAAATGAACAAATCTCAAACCTTATTAAATTAATTAAATCCTATTTAAACAACAGAACATTTTACGTTACAAATTACTCTGATAATTCTTCAATAAAAACGTACTATTCGGAAGTCGCACGAGGAAGTGTACTTGGTCCATACCTGTTTCTAAACATACCATTTGTACACACCGCATTATACGCTGATGACTTAGCTTTATACTGCACTTCATATAGAAGTGATATCATTCGTAAGAGATTACAGAAAGCTGTAAACTCAATTTCTAATTATCAGCGGTGGAAGAAACTAAACCTTAATGCTGAGAAAACAGAGGTCATCTTATTCTCAAGAAGAAGACCACCACCCTTGTCTGAATATTGTGGTGAAATCCGAGCAAATTTCGTTTGTTAAAGAGGTTAAGTATTTAGTAGTGGTAATGGATGGTCGTTTAATAATAACCACGTTATGTATTTTGTTGATAGAGCTCATAAAGCTATCCACATTCCGTACCCCATATGTAATAAAAGGTCCGGTCTTAGTACGTTAAATAAAAAACTAATCTATACTACCGTAATCCGACCAAGATTGACACATGCGTGTCCTGTATGGTCTTACGTATGTGATAGTAAAAAATTACAGATCATTGCTGCAAAATTTCGCTGAATGCTATACGATACGACAAAATATCGCACTTACGTAATCAATTAAAGCTTCCATATATTACTGCATATATATTAGCAAAATATCGCAAAAATGTTATAAAAAGTGTGAAAATCACGATAGTGATCTAATTAAAAGCATAGGCAGTTACGATATGTTGCATCTGCACGAGCGTTACACTAAATACTTAAGCACAGATTTTTATAATTAATTTAATTTAATTTAAAAATCAATTACGCGATTTAAATTATTATTACGACTTAGCGTTTTGTTCTTTCGTGTAGGTTTTTTGTTTTAATGTTTCCTAGGTAATATATTTAACATGTTTATTATAAAAATTAAATTTTAATTTAAGTTCAAGTCGTTTTATACTCTAAATTTGCTAAGGTTATAGCTTAATGAATTTACTTGTAGTTGTAACACTGTAAAAATGAAATTGTTGAAATAAACCAGCACACCAATCGATTGTCGACGTAAATGACTGCGACGCGATTTTGATTGCCCCTCAATTTGGTTCGATTTTGTTACTATCATCAGTGGCAGGGGCAATCAAAATTACCCCCTTATTTCGAATATTTGTATTTTATTATATATATATATATATATATATATATATATATATATATATATATATATATACAGTCGTATATTGATCATAATTGACCGTCGTGACCATTATGTAGCAATCAAATTCCTCCACAGTTGTCGATCATCTGCCGAGTGTACCAAATCTGGTATTGACAGTTTAACACGTCGGTCGGGTCATTGGCCGACCTTTTCTTCTATGTCCGTTCATTCTTCTTAGTGTGACTGTCCTGTCTAAGTCTCGTGCACGCATTATATGACCGAAAAATTTGTGCATTTTATCGCGTATGTCTTGTGACAATCGTTTATCTATATTAAGACGCTTAATGATCGAGACGTTTGTTTGTTTATCGTGCCATTTTATACCCAGCATTATGCGCCAGCATTTCATTTCAAATGCACTGATCCGTGGAGTTTATTACCCATGTTTCGGAAACGAACAAGTTGTATTTTTGTAGAATAATTGATATTTCCATCCCGCCAGATACGTTGCAACTTATTCATAGCATATATATATATATATATATATATATATATATATATATATATATATATATATATATATATATATATATATATATATATAATCTCATAGTTTCCTATATATTTATAATTTACGATTTAAACGGTTAAATATTATAAATTTTGTCCAGTAAATAATTAAAGTTTTATTTCTCTTAATATACATGGATCGCGGAATTTATATAAACGCGTAAACATATGCGAAAATAATAATAGTACGATGATAAATTAAATTTAAGGAAAGAAATAAATAAAACGAAAAATAAATAAAAAATTAATTTCTTATGTAAATGTATAAACCTATACAAAAATATTAATAATAATTAAATTAAATTTAAACAGAAAAAAAGTAAAATGAAAAAAAGAAAACATTTCAATTTCTTATCGTGGTCGGTTTGCGTGTTAATAGCCGGTCCGACAACTAGTGCCCTACTTCATAGTTCACGTCCGTGTTCGTATAACTGATTACGATAATTATAAGAATTCGTTTTTTAAAAAAAAAAAAAAAAAACGATATATATATATATTATACATATCGTAAGTACTAAATAATTCAACAATGGTTAATTATAAAATGTATTAAAGAAAACGCGGGGGTGGCACCCTTTTATTCAATAATTAGCATCTTTAAAGGAATTGGAAATTGAAATGTTTTATATTTACATCTCGGTTTTATATTTTTTACATTTTTAAAATATATAACATCTTCGAAAAGTTTTATTCATAATTTCTTGCGAATTTCTCGATGATTTATTTGCGCAGGATTTGAACTGAATTGATTTACTCTATTTTTCTATTATTTTAGTTCAGTCGTAAGATTGGTATTTTTCCCATGACGATATGTTTCCAATGTTGCCTATTTTCCGCGGCTCTTTTTAACTATTTATAACTAACTGTGTCTCGTAGTAAGGTTACTATGAATGAATTTCTTCCAAGTCTTCATTTCCCTCGGATTTTACACTCGAAAACATCTCCAAGTAGTCCTGTCCATCTCTTATAACATGACCGATCCAGCTTAACCGCGTTCTCCGTATCCGATCAATTAATCCGCTTTTTTTCGTTTATTCTATCCATAATTTCTTCATTTTTTTTATCTCGTTCGACATCCTCCTCCAGCACCACACTTTGAACGCTTGCAGCTTGTCCACATTTCGTTTGTTTAAAATTTCAGCACCATATAAAGACCATACGTACGCTTTCTATTGGCGTTGATTTTTGCCTTAATATATCTTGTTTTTTCCTAAACGTCAGGCTAATCCGACGTGAACCGATTTCCTGGTCACAATATAAGCTCTTCGACGCTATTTGCCATAAATATTTAAATTGTTTCTTTCGCTCAATTTATTTTTCATCAATCTCTACATGTAAGCGACCCGGTTTCTTACTGATCATCGTTGTTTTCATTTCGGTTATGTTTACTTGTTTTTCCCGTCCTATTAAGCTGCTGCGTCATTTTATTTAACATCCTAGCCGATCCCCAGCCACCATGACTTGGTCTGCAAATTTAATTATTCCCAATTTGACTGTTCCAATATTTATTTCGAACTTTTCATTGCTCGGCCCTTCGTTTACTATCATTTCCAGATATAAATCGATTTATCGAACGGTAAAATAATTGCTTCATACGAAATAAGTTTATTGCTAAGAGTTAATACGATGATGTCTTAATTAAAAACTGGATACATTGAAAAAGTTATGTTTCTATCAAAATGTTAATTTATTATCCTTGTCAAATGGTTCCGTGATATTTGACGCGTTTTACTACATTGTTTTATGTGTGTGTGAGAGATTATTGGTAAAAATATATTTATTTAATTTTTTTCTAGATTAAAATTTGACGTTACACCGGCGATTGAGCGATAAATAGGTAGATTATTTTAAATATATCGGATGTTTAAAGTTTGGGTGTAAAATAATAAAATGGCGTTCGACGTAAAAAAAAATAAAAATAACAAAAATGAAAAATATAGAACAATTCGAACATGTTATCGAAAAACAAAAAAAGGAAGGATTGTGGCAAGCTATAAATATGACGGTATCGTATAATATAGAATTTAAAAACAAAAAAATTAAAAACTATAAGTTGTCGATCAAAGGTGTGTGAATGCTTCAAACGCGAATTACTACGGTTAGCATTCGGGCGATAATTTCGGAATATTATTTTTCCGTACGAGTAAATCAAATAATCAGAATATTAAAAATTTCAACGTAAAAATACGTAAACGTACATCCCCACTAGCGAAAGTCGAACTTAACGAGCCATTCGCCATTATTAACCCTCTGGCGTGACCTTTTTTTTTTCCCTTAAAAAAATTATCATTAAATTAAACAATAAAAATTCAAGCGCAGACACACGTTGGACGATTATACACTAGCTAAATTACTCCGTTATCCGGTGTTTCAATTAAAATTCCGAACGCCGAGATATTCTATCGTACGAAATAAATATAGAGGTGAAATGAAAAATTAAATAATCAAATAAATTAAGTTGTCTCTTTAATAATTCGCGCAAAAAACTTAGGCAACACACGACTGATTGAGAATACATATAAGGTGACACAGAAAGAAGACGGACGGTTCTGTTATTTGAATATCGCAGTTGGTAACAACATCGCAAACCGCGTGCTCCACGTTTAGCGCACATACGAGAGATTCGTTTTTTTTTGTCCAGTTTCAGTTATCACGCATCCTATAACGAGAGAAGGAGCCAGCATTTTAAACGTTATTTTCGGCGTGAATCGATCGTGACAGTGCTAAGAGAGTTTAATTCAAAGTTACGTGATTTTTTCTTTTTTGTGGGGATACCTTAAGAGCCACGTTTACGAATCCAAGACCTGAAAACTGGGATTTCTGAAGAAATTTCAAAAATTCAAGTCTTCCAGAATTTTGTAAAGATTTAATGAATGTATTGTTGCAAATGGGGCGGTCATCTGAACGATATTTTTTTCCGCAAACAATTTTTTTAAAATAAAATTTCATTCGCGAAATTTTGGTCGAGTAGTTTTCGAGTTATTCGAAAAACCACATAACCGCACTTCTCCTCTGGGTAAGCCTATATAAAATAAATAAAATATTAGTTAATCCTAAATATAGATTGTCGACGAACGACTGTTAATTCGTAATAAATTGGCCTACACGACGGGATTAACGACAGTTATAATTAATCGATTAAATATTTATTATTTACAGAAAAGAAAAAAAAAAAGAAAAGAAAATAGGCAACAACCACTACGGAATAATAAATAAAACGTATAATAAATATCAAAATAATAATAATTTTAATCTAAAATTTTATATATTATATTAAAATGAAATTTATCCTTAAAAATGACAAAATAACGATAAAATGGAAAAAGTGACTAAATAGTAAAATGATAAAAACTAGGTAACGACCGTCCGCGACAAGTTTCTATTGTCGTACATTACGCGTTGTGTCATTTCAGCTTTCATTTCGAAAATTGTTTTACATGTACAGCGATAAACTTGCGTTTCCGGTATTAAACAATCGTATCACAGAACGGTACTCGTAAACGAAACGCAAAACTCCCGAGAGAAACCGAGTCATCCCTCGGAAAATTTACGTGCAGCACAGACGAGAAACATAACAATCACGTCTGTGTACTTCCTAAGAGAAGACTAGACGATATAACAGAATACCACGTATAAGTTTGCTATTGTTATCGTTATTGTTCGGGTCGTTATCCGAATTAATTTATTCCGCGTGCTTAGTCTGATACAACGCGCTTAAGAAATTCGTTCATCGAAAATTCATACGGGCCAATTCGAGATTAAAGCGCCGGTACGATATTATTAGGAGACACAAAATTACAAGAAGCAACCGTTTAGGCTACCGAATAGAATATATGAAGAAGGAAAATTACCAAAAAAAGATTAACTCAAACATTCATACCAATACCCAAAAAACCAACATAAAAAAAAAAAACTTATTGCTGAGCATCGAAAAATTGCGTTGATGAGCCACACTATGAAGATTCTGAAACGCAATACGGTTTTGTTGCCAAAAGAGGCATCGCAGACGCAATACCTCTGTTTAAGACGGTGGTACAATGCACGCTCAATGTAGGTCACGATGTAATTGCATGTTTCACAGACTACGAAAAGATCTTTGGCAAAGTGCAGAATACTGAGTTAAATATTACAAAAGCATAATATCGACAACAAAGATGTGCAAATAATCAAAGAACTTTATTAGAAACAATATGTTAACGTCAGAAACCGAACCCTCTGTTAACATATACCAAATAAAGAAAAAAAAATGAAAACCAAAATTAGAGTAAATCAACGCTACGTAATGTGCAAAAGTATAGATCACAGACCTGGACATTGAATGCAGAAAGCATTAAAAGACTTTTCTAAGCCCTCGGGGAGGATTAAGCCGGATAGCCCGTGGGTGCGCCAATGAATACAAGTATATCGATTTTTTGTGTGGAGTTCATGTTTCAACCCCACATGGGAGTATCGCGAATAATAAGATCAGTTATCGACGTGATTGATGCTTCCAGATTTTATGTGGCTAAAATTGGCCAGAAATAACTGGGCGTGTATCTCTTTCGAACATAAAAAATCTTTGTCCACATACTTTCAAATTGGGAACCGAATGAAAAGTTGAAAATTTGGTACTGTCTAATCGCCAAATTAGTTTCTTCGCACTTTTGATACGCGAGTAACTCTAGTCGTTAAAATTAAATCGCGCAGTTGTTTCAGACGAGGGTCGAGGAATTCCCGACGCCTATATTTACGTTTCGATATAAACACCTACGTTCTATTTCGATTAGAATGAACTCGGTCGAAGATGAAGGGGACGGTGAAAATTTAAAATTTCGCGCTAAATTGCGGCTGTTGCCTGTCACGGTTGAGAAGGTAGGAAAATTAATTCCGACATTCCAACGGTTTGTTTTGTGAAAACTTTTAAATTGTTAAAAACAAGATGCCGAATATACATATGCACATATATATGCATATATATATATATATATATATATATATATATATATATATATATATATATATATAAATGTTTTCTAGTCATGCTCGCGCATAGACAACTAACCCGATCTGACGTCGTTTCTGAAGAAATTTAATAATAACTACTTGGCAAAACAACGCCTATTATAGTTTTACAAGATCGAGCCATTCGTTCGTCGTAGAAAAGTGTTCTAAATTGAAAATTCCATTTCGTCTCATTCGTCGTGCCGCCATTTCTGAATTTCCATTTATAAATAAAAAGATTTCATCGCGATTAAACAACCGCTTTGCCAGTTGTCTCGTCTAATGCAATTATACAAATTGTAACTGAAAAACGACGCTTCTCTAATTTAAGTACCGAATTAAGTAATTTACCGCCGGATCTAGGGGAGTTTTTCTAGAATGCATAAACAACGAACTAACAGCATCTTCATCTTTTACGTAGTACATAATTGGACTCGAAGCATTTAAGAAAAATAATAATAATAAATTTACTCCCGTTATTAATCGGAAAATTTAATTTCCACGAATAACGAACGAGTGAATCGAGAAACGGGACAAAATATTCAACCCTTTCGATTTTTAAGGCGAAATTACAAAATTTACGATAGTAATTTTAATATTAATTGCCTACGAAACGACTCGAGCATTCATTACATCAATACCGAACATATCACATACAAGACCTAAAGCTGTTACTCTATAAGAAATTCAGATAGACAGTACATCTAAAACCAAACTGTTAGAAAAAAATATCTATTCAATCGAACCGTAGAAATCGATGCTCATATATCTCACATATCTCACGCACAAATATAAATCACAAATCATTTCCCACTTGTGTTTCCTGTAAGCCTCGACTGTTCCCCAATTACTCCTTTATTATAAGGTTTACGCCCTACTGACCGCTCATTTCTTCAAGTAAAATCCGGTAAGAAATCTGAGAAGCGCGTGATAGATTAATAAGGATGAATGTGTTATATAAAAAAAAAAAGGTACAATAGATAGAATTATCAGGATGTTGCCTAAAAATAATATTAGAACTTTACAGAACTTTTTAAATAATAATAATGATATATCGGATGATTACACGGAGAGAGTTTACAAAAGTTCATGTTCCGGCATAAGTGTCAACAGATTAAACAAACTTGAAACATATTGAACAGTACATTGTAAATATAAGCGTGTAAATTAAATAATTAAATATGGTAGAACATTTAACTGAAGCAGGTCATTCTATAGAGTTCAAACAAAGGAAGATAGATAAGGAGGAAAAAATATAGAAAGCAAATTGTTTAGGAAGCTGTATAAGGAAATTTGGACTTCCACGATCTTCAAAACGTGTAATTAATAAAGAAAAATTAGAAGCCAAAAAAGCTAGAACAAAGGTTACAGAAGAATTTAAGAGATAACCAGTCGTAGCACACTACAAATAGCCGATAGTAGGAGACCAATCGTTAGGAAATAAAGTACCGATTAAGTAATGCCTATAAAAGTAACTGACACTTATGATCTAGCACAATTCTGATTATGAATACTGCAAGTCTGTTCAAAACGTTAAAAAGTATTAACAAATAAAACGCGGTTTTACTAAAAATAAATTTTCTAGTATAAAAATAACCACGGAAGTGTGTTAAAAAATATATTTTCCTCTGATCTGAATGCCTTCTACAATACAAAATAAGGCTATTAACAATCCGAGACATGTTAGTCATTACCTAATAGTTGCAATCTTTCCTTCATGTTGATGGCAGTGACCCTAAACGAATGTTTGACTGGATGGAAATGTTCGTTATTAGCTCAATTTTTTATCTGAAATATTGGTACGTGGTTAAATTGGTCAATTTCCTAAAATCTTTAAATGCCCCACGAGTTTACCGGCTAGAAACCTGTCAAGCCTGTCTAGGTCTATGTAACGGCGATATGTCTTAAGTTGAAGTTATGTTGACACACTGAGAAGATGGAGTACTTTTTAATAAGCGAAAATTCACTAACTTATATACTATTCATTGAATAGTTTCCCTATACCGTTACATTTGATGATAGGTGTTTTTGACGCAGATAGTTCTAATCTGTTTCATTTATTCCTAGGTATTTTTTAATTTCATCAACTTTATCAGTTCGAGTATCATATCTTACGTGGTCTGGCTTGCACGCTTTTACCTCGATACAATTCTTCATATGGTACTCTTTTTGTCAGCCTGCTGTCTTCCATTCGTACGACATGACCTATGCAGCGTAACTGCCTCGTACCTTACAATTGTTCTGTAGGTTCACATCCGCTATGTCGGAGAACTTCGCGGTTATCGTCTCAATTAATGCCAGATTTCTTATTTGTCTTCTGTATCGAACCCGGGTTTTACTTCCAAAAAGAAGATTTGGATAACCGTTTTGTACAGCGAAATCTTAGTGATTAGTTTCAAATGTTTGAATTAGTCGCATCTATATAGTTAGCATAATGAAGGTTTGTAAAGTTAAGTATATTCAAATTCAACAAATGACTAAAGCAAGTTCTCTATTTTACATAGGGTGTGTGTGTGTGTCTATCTATGCTAACGCCATATTGTGATTGCCTTCTACGTTATAAAAACAAAATGATTATGACTATAGATAAATCTACCTCCGATACGAAGACCGCACTTAATGATGATTATGAGTGATTGTAACTCATTTTGTGTTGTTTATTTTTTTAAACTGCATTCTGCACTTTTCAAAAAACGAATAAAGTTAATATTATATTTAAAAAAAAGTTCCAATTAAAGTAAAAATGAAAAAAAAAAAAGTAAAATAGGGTAATAGTTCGAGGTCGAAGATATTCTCTGCGTGAAAATGAAAGGAAACTCGTTTGTTATTTGCAGGATAATGACGATAGCGTGAAACCGAGTCACAAATTTTTGGATTGTCGGCTGTTAAATTATTTCGAGCGTCCTTAGAATGTTATTATTGTAGGAAATAAATTCGGGCGCTACCGTACGGAGGAGTCCATCCTTGAACTAGACGTTGGTCGGATATTTAATACCCCGAAGAATAGAATATAGAAACGAAAAGATATTCCAGCAGGAAACAGCAACAGCAGAAGCCGCTGTTTATTTATGAAACTGAGAGATTTTGTCTGGTACCGCTGAATTTTAATCAGCTTCAAGTATTTGGGTTTTTACATCGACTGGTATCGTACATGTATCTCTTGTAGGTGTATACTTCGTACGTAGAATTTACCAGCTAGAATTAAACACGTAACATACACACACACGCACACACATACGTTTACCATGTTATTTCTATTTTTAATGGTCGATTCTCCTTTGGGGCAGTTACCTGAGGATATAGCAATAAGCGTAGTAGTCGTCATAAGAGATAATTTTACAACTTCGGGGATAATTTTGTTTATTACCTATATGTACACATGCGCATTCTTTCTCTCTCTGTATACATATATATATATATATATATATATATATATATATATATATATATATATATATATAATAAACTATTACAATTAGCCTATATCAGTTCATTGTGAGATGTAGGTTTTCAAGTTTCTTCCTAATGTTATACTGCGACATCTTGATCCAATTTTTCTCCGCTACTCTGGTTACGTTATATTGTCAATAAGTTAACGATTTAACTATTCGGTGCTTTTGACTCAAAAAATATCATTCTACCATGCGATTCAACCATTTATGATTCGTTTTACATGCTAAGAGGGAAATATGTATATTTTTTTGTTGTTTATTTATTTAATGAAGCCACACAACAGCTAAAAGCCAATTTTAGTGTAGGCTTATAAATAAAATAATACAATAAATATTTTTTTTCTGAATTATAAAATTAAAAGTAAATAAAAATAAAATACAAAAAATACATTGAACACATTCACCAGTCTCACACGTATTAAACACACCAGAAAAAAAACTGCACGCATTCAAATGTCTCACACGCATTAAAACATACATTATTAACACCCCACTCACACAATCTAGTATTATCTGATACTATCGATTACCGGTAGCACCAAAACATTTGATTAGTAGAGTGAACATAGATCGCCTTCCGCTATACAATTCATTCCATCACATTTATTTCAACTGGCGGTTTTCAAATAACAAGATGTTCTTGCTGGCTTCAGTTATATCTAGATTGGAAGAATTTCAAGGACGGACTATGGAAATTTATATCCCTCTTCAATTTATGTTATCGTATTCATAACATTTTTTCAATAAAAGAACATCTTTCTTTCCTGAGGGAACTACTATCCTCCGCCGCTCATCTGGACTACATTCAATAATATTATCTCACGGGAGCAGCAGTTTTCATCCCATCTCTTAATAGTAGCCAGACATATAAATTATCTGGTATTTGTTCCGTATTTACCGCTGAGTGTGTAGCAGTATTATTATCTTTATCATTCTTAATTGATATGAAACTTCCGGGTAGTTATCCAATTATAACCGACTCACAAATCATTTTGAAAGCTATGTAAAACAACAAATTAAAGTCGTCAGATACATTGATTTCATTCATCATGTTAAAACTTAATCATCTGGAATGCTTGTTAGGTATATTTGTGTCTTTTTAAAAGGTACTGTGGGACATCCTGACAATGAAATTCTAGTTGCATTACTAGTGGTGTGGTATTCTCTTTAATTTCTACACTTCAGGTCATAAATTTTATACAGTCGGAACATAGGGAACTTTGGGAACAGACATATTATGCGGAGTGTATACAGCAATGGCCAATTACAACCGTCCTTTCCTAGATTTCCACGGTTCTATTTTTTCATAACATTAAGCGGAAAGGAATTGTACTATCAGCAGATTGCGATTCGGCATTACTTGTTGCCGGACCGCCTATTCCTTATGCAACTGTGACCTGCGTTAATTTAAATAGGAATCCAAGGGCATCCGGTCTATCTAATAAATCAGCTATCGTGCTCTACGAATATGACATAAATACGGTGCGCATTAGAGTCAGGAAAATTTACGACGAAAAAAATGTATATATAATGATTACATTCCAATTGATCATTACGAGACAAGTTCATGACGATTGCACAGCGTTGATGTATCTATTGGTTGAAGAATTATTATTACGATTTATACAACACTTATAACCAGCTCTAAGTGATGACGCGAGAACATTACGACTGAATCAGATAAGCACCAAATAATGATTAACCATAAATAATAGTAAAACAAAATTGATGGTAGTTATGTTATTATTATTATTTGAAGATGCTGTTATAACTTTTAAATATTAAAAACACGATTTCCAGTCCATGAGGTATTCGGAGATTGTTGAATGACCAAAGCAAATGATATTAAAATATCTAGGGAATCGTTCGATTGTTATTCGTGTAGCACGTTACGTTTACACATCGTATGGTATCTATTAATAATTGATAATCATTCGTTATTATTCGTAATCCTAACTCATATCGCCGGTGAGTTCGAAATATTCTCACTATTTATTTATCATTACTTGTTTATTATTCTATATAAAGTTTTACTTTTGTAGTGTGTAATTCCACGCGAAAATATGAACCACGTAAATAATTCGTACGCTAGACAGAATAAAATAAGACCAAATTTCCGCTATCCCACAGAAGAACAGGGTATTTCATCTTTAACCATCTCCTAGAATATAAAATAATCGATTATTTATCAGTCTTAAAACGTTTCGTAGATGAGGTTAAAAACATCGCAGCAAGCAGCTAATCGATTTAGCGTGTGATCGTCTTTCTCTATTCCAGCCATAAAGCTGATTTTCACAGTGCACGGAGGATTCGAAATTGACGGTCATTTTATTAAAGTACGCAAATTAAAACCCCCACCCAAAAAAAAAAAAGAAATAATACTAACATACCCCGACTATTACTAATGAAAATTTGGAACACCATTTGACTTCAAATCTAAACACGAAACTAGCATCTCAAATATCCTTTCTGAGGATAAAGTCTCTGGACCCGGAGTTCGGTCATATTGTTAGTTGGCGACGCCTATTATATAGCTTAAATTATGAAGACCTTTTGCCTAACTCATTCGTACTTAAATGAAAAAAAAGTTTTCGTATCTTTATCTCGTCCGACGCACTCGCCTGTTTCAAATGTAACTCATAACTGCTCGGATCATAAGCAGATGACTAGCAATCCCATCCTCGATGATTATATTGAAGAGGAAAACATTCCAGCTGCAAGCTCATCTCTGCCATCATATGAAAAACATACAAGTAACCAAACCCTTCATTATTGCACACAAGATAAATGACACATTAAAAACAAATTTAAAACGTCAGATATCTAACGTCTAAAAGTACAGAAAAATCCCCGATACCAATAAACGAGAAAAAGAAAACGTTAATAAAACATCAAGCAGAAACCGGAAAAGGAACATTCAAAGCTGTCGAAGCAGAGAAACGAGGCGGTTAGTGCCGATGAAGAAAAGATAGAGCACTTGCGGCCAAACTATAAATCTAACCGCCTATAATATAATATATAAAAGTATTAATCCAGTAATAAAGGCACATGCTGGAATCTTCTTAGCTATACAAAAAGATGTCAACTACACCGAACTGAACCTTAACTCAGATCACATACAAACCTTAGCAGTACGTATAAACAATGATACTTCATTTTCGGTATTCTCAATTTATCTGCACAATACATAAAAATTGATACAAGCGACTACTGAAATATAATATCTCGACTTCAGCGGCCTTATATATGTAGTGGGGATTTTAATTCACGCAGTGAGTAGGTAGCGCTATTACTGACGCAAAAGGCAGAATATTAAACGACATAATAGATAAATACGACCTTACAGTACACAACACCAATGGTGCGACTCATAGATCATGGAGTACAATAGAGTTCGTATTCAGTTCTAATTAAATATCTTATTTTATAAAGGTACATCATCACGATGACTTGGCTAATAGTGATAACTTCCTAATAATAATCTCCGTTAAAACTAAAACTGAACAATTTGAAGCAAAACCGAGATTAAACTTTAATAAAGCAAACTGAAACCTATATAAGCAATTAGGACGCAGGGGTTCATCAAAGGAGTTGGGGTTTTTTCGTCTGTTCTGGTACAGTTATTATTTAACATTATATCGAACTGGTTTTTTTCATGGCTTAGTAATTTTTTTGTGTTATACCACAAGCATGTTGAACCCCAGTTGATGCCAAGTACAATTGAACGGTTTCATATTTGTATTGATTGATTTTAATTTTTAATATACTTCGTAATTTCGTGTATTATTTTTTTTCATATTATGTTGCCATTTTTTCTCGGCTACACGGATTTTCTTTATCAGTTGTCTTATTTCAATCGGGATAAACCTGTCTCCTTGTACTTTTTTACGAATTGTAATTGATGGAATTACTACAAGCGCGTGTGGTTAACTGAGTGAAATTTTTAATGGCTATATACCATCTTCGTTTTTTATTTTAGTTTTAAGGTTTATATTATTTTCAATTATATTTGAAAAGATATTCCAATTTTTAGTTTTATTTCCAAATCTCTTTTAAATAATTGCGTCATTATCGTCGCCTTCTAAATAACGTCCATCTCCCAAAAGTATAATTCTATCCTCCCCGGGTGATAAGTAGATAGGAAAAAACAACATAATTTTTCGGTTATTTCGAAAATGGTTGCCGTTAACGTGTCGTTAATAGCTTAACGGCTTCTCTTCTGAGCGTAGGGTTAATCACATAACGATTACATATAGCCATACATCGGGATGCTTTAATACTGTATAATAACGATTCAACGAAAATGCTATTCGGTCAGGACGTCAATACCTGACAAACGGCGTCTCAAATTAACAACGCCGATACTAAAAATAGCAAACGACACACACACACACGCACGAACACACATTTAAAGGCTAATGAAACGGAGAACGAAAGTCGAAAAGATAAGAAATACAAAAACACAAAGTAGAAAGACAAAAAAAATGTCGCGATAAAGTTTTAGTTCCTTTAGAATAATAAAAGATAAAAATTATAAAGATCGTTTCGATGTTTTCATTTTAATTTTTAATACAGCATTATTTTTATTAAACGTCCCAGATTCGAAATTGAAAATTCGTTTATTATTACGCCATTAATTGTAGGTTATACAAAAAATACAAATATTTCCGTACCGCATGTTATAACTATTCTCCCGAGAAAACACATTGCTCAAAATATCATTAAAGTTAATAATATTTACAAAGGAAGAACTTATATGTAAAATTACGAGAAAACTACTTTAGAATAGAAAAAAAACTACTCTCTTATAAATTAACAGAGAGCGTATACACACTTTTATTTATTAAAATGAACTTGCGATTCATTTTTTTTTTTTTTAATTTATGTGCCTTATACTAAGGCCAGAGGCGCGAAAAGATAATTAGATCAAAGGAATAAGATTAAATGAAATGAAAGTTACGCGCTTAGATTCAGCGGATGGAGTGTACTGAAGTGAAGCAAGTCCAGCAGCAAGACGATGGGTTGCGTAAGAAAGGCATGATAACAGAATGTGAGGAATAGTAAGAGGGCAGTTGCAGTTAGTACAGAAAGGTGTGCGCACTCTGGTTTAGAAATAAGTACTTATGGGTAAGAAGTGTATGTTCACTGCGTATGCTGAACAAGGCGACTTTATATTTTCTGTTTATATGTGCCGCCCAATTTGCCTTCATTCGATCCGCCGTAAATTGAGCTAGCTTTGAAAATCACGCAGTTGCACGGCTCTTCAGCTGGTTGCGTACCTGGTCCATAAAATCCGTTGTTGGAATTAGTAGGTTTGGCACTGAAGTTAAGATAGCGGATTCTATAGCTACTTTGTCGACCGCGTTGTTTAAACCTACCGCTTTATGACCCGGTATCGACATCATTATTATTTCTTCTTTATAGGATGCAGGCTGAGTCAACTTAGTCATTAGAATTGGGGTTTATACTTACTGGAAAAGGACATGTGGAAGAAGTGAAATTACAATAGGAACTAAAAAATTTCGACTATACCTTAAATTACTGCACTCATCATCTAACGGCACTCCATAAAATGTATTGTACTTTCTTTATTTTAGAGAATTTACATCTGTTTCTAGACTTAGCGATATTTCTGGAGCAGATAACCAAGTTTATAGAAGTATGAGTTAATTCGAACGATCATCAGGTTGGGTAAACAAATTTTTATTTTGAAGTTGGTTTTTGCACCTTATATAGACTCTTATATTTACATGCATATTAAACGTTGATAGGACTATGTTTACATCACGTTACCATCCTCACATTAAGCTCACTTCCGGAGGACGAAAATTTATTTTATTTCAATACGCAGTTACTTCTTCTTTTTCAGTTACACATACACGTCTATTTTTTAACTAGTCCTCTCCGTTTTTGTACGTAATATAAGACCTCTGCCCCCCCATCGACAAATTTATTACAATAGAAACTGAAAAAATTTCGAACGAGTTAATTTAAAAATCAATAATATTGAAATAGACAATAAAAAAAAAAAAAAAAGATAAAATGCAAACCAACAATCAAAATATCGCTAAGTGTAACACAATACGTCAATATTATTACATGATGACGATAAGAAGGTGTAAATTTCTATGGCAAATTGTGGTAGAATCAAAAATAACAAATTTAAAACAAATTCATGTTTAAAAAATATTTTTATCGCCTATTAATTATTATAATTTCTTAATTTTATTATGTTCGTTTTTTTTTTTTTTTTAATAATATATTCTTTAGTTTTTATAATATTTCTAGTTTAAATTATTCCAGTATTTTAGACCCATAATACACGAAGCTACTTACAGGACAACACATCCTTCTAAATATGTAAATAACTGTCCATCTGTTATTTAAAAAAATTATCTTAAATAAACAGAAAATTAGAAAACAGCGACAAAACAGCAAATGCCCAGCGCTCAAGAGAAAACTCGAAGCCTAGTCCGCCAATTAAAAAGCCCAATGCATCTTGGGCGAGAACAAATATTTGCCGAACATCTAACTAATGTCTTCTGCCCAAATTCAAACAGTGATTCCGAGTTTGAAAAACACATTGCGAACTACCCAAAAGAACCAGTTCAACCGAGCGCACCTATTACCTTCTTGAAACCACCTGATATCAAATGTGCAATTAAAGTAAACCCAGTTCAAGCACCCGGCTTCGATAACATTAAGGGTAAACTGTTGCAAGAACTACCACGCAAGGCATATGTTTTTATTACTACACTATTCAATCGCATTTTAAGGCTATAATTCTGATTCCAAAACCCAACAAACCTGCTAATGAGGTCACTTCATACAGGCCCATTAGTTTCTTGTCAATATTATCTAAAGTTTTAGAAAAACAACTAACGACAGTTATAGTTGAAAGTAACATCATTCCAAATCAACGGTTTGGTTTCACGGAGAAACATTCCACAGTAGAACAAGTGTACAGAGTAACAAAGTTCATATACCAAAGCAAAGTATTGAAAATAAGAAATACTGTACTGGAGCATATTTTTAGATATACAACAAGCATTCGACAAGGTATGGCACCGAGGTCTGCTTTACAAAATTAAGTCACTGCTCCCAGATACATACTTTTGAGCTAATTACATCATACCTCCCGCAGAGATATTTCAGTATTAAGCACCAGGAAGCAGTCACAGGACTATGTGAAGTTCCACTTTTATATATACAGCGGAGCTTCCAGTTACAAAACAGCACATAACCGCTGCATTTGAAGATGATACACCCATCTTGACTGTGTATACAGATCCTAAAGTAGCCTCGCAAAAACTACAAACCTACTTAAATCAGATTCAAGAATAGCTTATTATCAAAGTCAACGAAAATAAAACTCAGCAAATTATATTTGCCTCGCGCAAAACTTAATTGTCCTCCGGTTTCATTAAACAATAAAATACTTCCTGAAGTTGACTCAGTCAAGTATCTTACTTTCACCACAGACAGAGAAGATTAACTTAGAAAAACCATATTGGAGCCAAACGTAAGCAGTTAAACATCAAATTTTTACAGCTTAACTGATTGATTGGACAATCATTGGAGTCAAAACTACTAGTATACAAAACTGTATCCAAACCAGTTTGGCCTTACAGGATAGAGCTATGAGCTTGCACATCAAACGCAAACCTAATGGATATAACAGCGGTTCCAGTCAAAAGCTCTAAGATATATAGGAACACCATGGTATGTCATAAATAAAACTATCCACGAGGACATTAGCTTCCAAACTGTACAAGAAGTCGCAAGCATAGCAACAAATATGCTTCGAGATTGCAGCTTCATCCAAATCCACTGACAACGGAGTTACAACACCATGGCAAATACATGAAAACATACCACAAGACCTAAGCATAAGGTTCAAAATAAAAACATAAATCAACAGGAGTACTATCACTGGGTAGTATCTCCACTCGGGTTGAAATTTCAAATAAAATTCGCCCATTGTCTCCGTAGGACAAATAATAATAAAAATTATTCCATATTTTAATTTTTTACATTATAAATTTGTGAACGATTCGTCATCATCCTTATTTTTATTTGAATTAAAATCGTTTTGTTTTTTTTTTTTTTTAAATCCTACTTTAAATTATCTGTCAGAATATACGCGTTTCTTTCATCGACATGCAATAAGCATCTGTCTTTTTAAATTTTACTACGTTAACGAATTTCAACGACATTTTATTATTTTTTATTCCTAAAAAGTTCTAATTTTAAACAATTAGATAATGATATCATCATCATCATAGTCGTTGGGCTCGGTCCGAGCATCGTGATATTATGATTCACTTTAATTTTTCTGTATAATTGATCGCCATCTATCCCTGTCCTGGGCGCGTCTGACCATTTGCTGTAGTGAACTGGCGCCAGTTATCATTTTGACATTGTCCACATATCGCGTTGGTGGTCTCCCTCTTCGCCTGCGACCTTCAACCATACCTAATATTATAAGTTTTTCTAAATTGTTCCGTCGCATGACGTAACCAAAGAAAGTGGATATGGGTTTTTTAACGATATCTCGTAATCGAGCATCCGGATTAACTTCTTGACACGTTTGTCCTCCTCGCTGTCCACGGTACTTTCAGCATTTGCCGCCAGCAATACATTTCGAAAGCATCGACTCTTTCAGTGTCCAGCACTCAGATGCATATAACGTTTTCATTAGGCGCACTTTGGTGGTCATCGTTATGTCATGGCTTTTCCAAATCCTTCTTAATTGAGTTAGTGCAACCTTCGCTGTTATTATTCGCCTTTTAATTTCATCTGTTGAGCCGTCATTACAACGTAAAAATATTTGTTAAAAAAATAAATTATCGATTCCAACAATAATTTGTATCGTCGTCGTGTATATATTATTATAACGCTAATCTTTTCAGAATTAAAAAGTACGAAATTTATCCTCAGTTATGTCACGTAAACAAATAAATAGTTTTCCTTCCGATGAATAATATTTCGGAATTCCTTCGAACAAATTTCAAATGATTAGGAAACCTGACGTCCAACGTAATTAAACCAGCCGCGAAGTTATTTCCGTTAATTTACAGAATCAATCATTTCAAAAATATAAATAAAAAAATTTCAATTGAAAAATATCACAACAGACTGAGAAATAAATATCAAATAAAAACGAATACGTTATGTCGAGAATGAAAGATTATTTTTAAAATTTTATAAAAATTTCGGATATCGTCGAATACGTAAAATGAAATAAAACACCTTTCTGGCCACGTGTTCAACGTATATTGCCAACTAATCGTTATATAAGTTGTACAAAATAAATGTAAACACCTATTTGCGTACACGCATCTTTTTTTTTTTAAACTAAGTAATACAACTATTAAAAGTTTTTACCTCTGAGAGAAGAATATACTCGGAACAAAATTGTAACACATTATATCTACATGGCGTATGTTGTAGCCGTACGAATTACACACGTACACAATAATATATTAAGGCGGGAATTTAGTGACGACTCGCTTTTTTTTTTTTTAAAGTCGTATAATATAAAATTGTTCTAAATTTATAATTTTTTTTGAAATTGTACCTACACTGTGCACGAAATTTATGTTCTTACAATAAATGATAATTCTAACTTTAACGACGTTAAAATGCTTCTATACTATATATAATCGACATTTTTCATAAATATCCGAAGACTGTTCAAACGGCAAAACAAAGAAAATATTTTCAAAAATCGGATAAACTTTAAAGTTCTTTCCCTTATTCATATATATATACATATATATATATCACGATCAACCTTTGTCTATCCACTCCCGGATAAAGGCTTTCCCAAACGTCTCATACCCCCTTCTGACCTGCGCGTTCCACAACTAATTTTTCCCAGCTACCATTGTCATATCATTCTGCCACCGCGTCAGTGGCTTTCCCTGTTTCCTTTTTCTGTCCTTTGGCCACACTGTTAGATCCGCTTTGACCGTCTATTATCTTCTCTTCGATCCACGTGGCCAGCCCATTTTCATTTGCTATAACCATCCGCTCCACTGCAATATATATATATATATATATATATATATATATATATATATATATATAATAAACCAAACAAAATATAACACAGTTTAATCACTAGTAAGTTTTCTATTGAAAAGCATTTCGACAGTTACGACATTTTCAAGCATATACAATAAATAATTGTATATGCTTGAAAATGACGTAACTGTTGAAAGGTTTTGCAATAAAAAACTTACTAGTGATTAAACTGCGTTATATTTTGTTTAGTTTATAATTTATAAAATCACTACTCTCCAATATATTAAACATTATATATATATATATATATATATATATATATATATATATATATATATATATATATATATATATATATAAAGAGATCGAGACAAAGTAAAAATCTTTAAAATGTGATATTGGCGGCGTTTACTGAAAATTAGTTGGTAGAGAAAATGACAGAAAGAGTAAATTAAAAAAGAAATATATTACAAAATATCCGCAAGAGGCGACTTAAGTGGCCAGATCATGCATTATTCCAGAATCAAAATATCCCGAAGGCTGTTATTGAAGGCAAGATAATGGGGAAAAACCACATGGAAGATTCGTCGGTATAGTGTTAAAGAAAATGGACTACCGACTTATCCGGAATTAAAGAAGAAAAATTGCGAAAAGCTTGGGGATGATATCGTTTTCATATTGACACGAGAATAATTAGTGATTATGAATACTATTCTAAGGATGGTTGGTTGCAAAACTTTACACCGAAATATATCCGCTTAAAATAGTATGTAGAAGATTTAATTCTAAAATTTGCATTTTTGTAAGGTACGCACATCAGCTTAATCAAACGTGTGAAAAATTCTTATAAAATGGACTTTAAACGGATAGGACGATCCCCTTATTAAGCCATAAGTTTATTACTGTTAAACGTACAAAAGCCATTTAAAGACAAACTCATCGGCGTCGATATAAGAAAAGCCGTATGGATATGACGTAGTCACCCTCAATCAAGCTAAAGATAAAACGATGATTCGTCAACACCATTTGAAATTACGGCTATAATAACTGGTTGGTCGTTGATAACTATATATATATATATATATATATATATATATATATATATATATATATATATATATATACTTCTTCTTTCTTAGCGTTTTCCCTTTGTGGGGTCCGCTTGTTGACACAGTCTTTTCCATTTTTTACGATCTTTTACGTCCTCTATCCCAACACCGGCATGCTCCATATCGTTGTTGATGGAGTCTATCCGACGTCTTTTTGGCCTTCCTTGTGGCCGCTTTCATCCAGGGTTATACTCCATTATCATTTTCGCTGAGCTATTTTCTGCTTTCCTCATGACATGGCCGTACCATCTAAGTCGTGCTTCTCGTATTTTCAGATGTACAGGAGCAACTTCTATACGCTTCCTTATGTCCTCGTTTTTGACGTGGTCCAGGAGTGTGTGCCCAAGCGACTAGCGTAACATTTTCATTTCCGTACCATGAAGTTTTTGTTCCATTTTTATAGTTGTAGCCCAGCATTCGGCTCCATATAACATTGCCGGTCTGATGACTGTTTTATATATCATCCCCTTGAGGTGAATCGGGTCTCTTTTGTCACATAAAACTCCAGTTAACTGTTTCCACTTCATCCATGCTATTTGTATCCGGGAATGTATGTCATGTTGTGTTCTTCCACCCGAATTAATGATAGAGCCTAAATACTTGTCTCGGTCTTTTCTAACACCGTATTATCTATTTTTATAGGCTCATCTGAGAGTGTTTCACATTCTATGTACTCGGTTTTGCTGATGTTGAGTCTCAGTCCATTTTCCTGAAATCTATTTTTCCAAGTCTGCATGCGTCTTTCTAAATTTTCCCTGCATTTATCTGCCAGAAAGACGTCGTCCGCATATAGCAGTGTCCACGGAGGCGGGGTCTGTAGATCTGCTGTTATGACATCCATGCAGAGGATGAATAGTAGCGGCGACAATGCTGAACCTTGATGGACTCCCACAGTGATCTGGAAAGGCGGTGAAATTCCCGCCGCACCGCACTGGTCGCTGCTTTGTATATGGTCTGTATTATCTTCACATAATTTTCTGGAATCTTATGCGTTCGTAGCGCCGTTTAAAGTAACTCGTGTGGCACCTTGTCAAAAGCCTTCTCTAGATCCAAAAAGTCTATTTGGATGGGTCTTTCTTTCCTGGTGTTTCTCTCCAAGCAATCGCGCCATATGGATCGCATTCGTTGTTCCTCGTCCTTTCACAAATCCGCATTGGTTTGTGGTGACTTGTGTCAAATTCCGTAGTTGACAATTCCAGTATGCGCTCAAATATATTAAGGGTGTGGCAGAGTAGGCGAATTGGGCGGTAATTGCTGCAGTTCATAATGTCTCCTTTTTGTTTCCATATAGGGATGGTTGTGCTCGTGGTCCAAATTTGAGGGATACGTCCTTCATCTATTATTCGGTTAAAAAGTGTCAATAGTATATCAGCTCCCTTTTGCCCAAGTAATTTCCAAATTTCAGCTGGAATATCGTCTGGACCCGTTGCTTTTCATTCTTCATTTTCTTTAAAGCATGCAGCACCTCGTCTAATCTGCTTGATAGGTCGCTGAATGGGTAAACAATCTGATGTTTTAGGGTGTAGAAATTCCTCCCCACAAATCTGTTTGTAATGATCTGACCATCTTTTTTTAAAATTTCTTTTGGCGCTTTTATTATTTGATTGTCTGTAGATTTTATCTGAAAGGTGGGACCAATATCTTCAGTCGCTCTATGTCTTGCTTTGGCAATTTTGTATATCAAGTTTACATTTTCCTTTGCTTCCAGCTGATCATATATATATATATATATATATATATATATATATATATATATATATATATATATATATATATATTGGTAATGGGCTTCCTTCGCTTTTGCTAGTGCTATTTTCGCTAGTGATTTAATGCGTTTATATTTTTCCAAATTCTCAGTATTTTTCGTTTGCCATCATTTTTTGAAAGCCTGTTTTTTGTCCTTTATCACTTGTTGAACTTCATCTGTTCACCACCAAGTTTACTTAACAATGTACTTTTTCCTTGGCTTTGTCGTGCCGAGTGTTCTGGCTGCTGCGTCCAGTATTTCTTTTACAGTGATGTTCCAAATCTTTTCAACTGATGTATCTGCTTTGTCATTTCCACTGTTTATATTATGCCATTTAAAGCTGTTATTTCTTCTGTGTTAACTTCCACCACTTAATCCTGGCGGGAGGTGTAAACCTAATACGGCGGAGCTTATCTGATTCTAGCATGATATCCATAATCAGCACTCTATGTTGCGTTGCTATATTTTCGGACGGTATTACTTTTGCATCTAATACTAATTTAGCGTCAGTTTTTCGTGTGAGCCAGTAATCTATCCGGCTCGAATACTTCCCGCTCACATAGGTAAGGGTGTGAATTTTTCTTTTTTTAAAAAAGGTATTTGCAATGATTAAATCGTGTTCTTCCGCACAAGTGAGGATATATATATATATATATATATGTACCAGATACAGATATAGTCACTTTTGACCGGAAGGAAGAAATGTTTGTGAAAGAAAATAGGAATTAATTAACTCGAACAGTCCAACGCACTCGTTTAAAAAGCTTACCGTTCATTAGGGTTGATTTCTACGAAGGTCAATTCGACTTATCCATTATATATTCGTCGTTACATACGATAGACACTAACTCACATATTCACACAAATATACATGTGAAATATTTCATAATGTAAAATTAGATTATAGATAAAGAAGAACAAATCTAGATCTAGAACGTATCGGAAGAGCAAAAAGTTTTCCATAAAAACACCGGCCTCATTATTTTATTACATTCACCCATTATACCCTTTATTCGGAATTCTGAAAACGTCAAGAATAATTTCTCGTCCCGTTTCCAATACACGGTATAATTTCGAACAGTGTACAACCTGACGTGTAATTTACTTACGAGACGTTAATTACTTTAAAAAAAACTGATTACCATGATTAAAAAAATTAGTAAATTTCTCAAACAATATATAAACGAAAATATTTATGAAAGCATTAATATAAACACACACACATATAAATATATGTGAACACGAAGATGAGCATGAAGTTGGTAATGATAACGTTTATATATTTTTTTAACTTAATAATTTAGAATTAATTCCTATATAAAATTTATATATATATATATATATATATATATATATATTGTTCAAAATTCATCTGATATAAATAGTTCGGTGAAATTGGTTAAGATGGCGCTTATATTAAGTTAAGCGAAAAAATTTGCGGCGACTTAACATTGGTTAGCAAATGTTGCAATGGGCGAAGTTTTGGTAATAAAATCAAAATCAAAAACATGCTTAAACAGGTGGACCAAAGAAAAAAAAACATGATGTTTCGTGCGTTGGAAACGGCTCAATTGGGACTATAAACTTTCATCCTGTATATAAGGTAACTCGCTAGGTGTGATAAAACTCCATATATCCTACAAAAATCTTTAAACTTCCGAAGGTATGGTTAAAAAAATTATAGCTATTGTACACGATTAAGTAATATTCCCACTTGCGCAAATGAGGTATAATCAAAAATTGATCTGCTATGTAAAACCATATGAGTAGAAACCCCTAGTTTTATTACATATAATGTATATATATTCTTCTCCTTCATAGTTCCAACAGATCTCGGTTATAGGTGTCCATTCAGCGAAGCCTCAACCATATAATGATAATGTCCTCTATCATATTGCGGAGTGTACCAAATGTTCAGCGTTTTGCCCTATCACAAAACCAGGTACGTCTTTTCCGTCCAACTTTCCTTTTACCTTCTATTTTTCCCATTAGAATAGTTTGTAACAAGGAATATTTTATCTCACGAGTCAAGTGTACAAAATATTTTAGTTTTCGAATATCAATCTATGATCTTTCTTCATAGTAGTGAGTATCTCTTCGTTGGTCTTCTTACCAGTCCAGGGTATTTTCAAAATTCGTCGGTAACACCATAATTTAAAATCTTGCAATCGACTCATGGTGGTTTTCTTCAAATTCCATGTCTCACAGCCGTGCAATAAAATTGACCAGATATAACACGTTAGAATTCGGACCCTTAATTCCAAATTAGAATTGTCCTGTTAAGATTTTTTTAATCTTGTTGAATGTGTTTTCAGTTTCAGATCCGCCCATAATATCCAACATCGCGTCTAAGTATTTAAACGATTCAATTTTCTCCAAGCATATCCCATTAATATGTATTCTAGGGCTGGTATTATTTCCAATGGCCATTATCTTTGTTTTCTTTGCATTTAGTGATATTCCAAATTTTTTACTACTAGCTATTAAAACTGCGTCGTCCGCGTAACGAATATTATTGATGTATTTTCCACCTATTCTAATGTCTATTGTGCCGTCTTTGATGTATTTTCCACCTATTCTAATGTCTATTGTGCCGTCTTCTGGAGCTTCTTTAAAGATTTGTTCTGCATAAACGTTGAACAGCATCGGTGATAGGACACAGCCTTGTCTCACACCGCGGTTTATGTTTACTGAGTAGGAAGTGGCATTTTGATTGAAAGAAACAATAGCGTTCTGGTTAAGATGCAGGTTTTTAATTATTCTACGGTCTGCTGGATCTAACTCAATGTCTTCCAATATCTCAAACAGCTTTTGATGCCGGAATTTATCAAAGGCTTTTTCAAAATCGATGAAACAGAAATAGGGGTTGTTGAAATTCCAAACATCTTTGAATGAGTACGTTCATACTGAAGATTTCTTCAGGAGTACCCACTCATGGTCTAAAATTAAATTGTTCTGAGCTCGTGTGGCTCATTATTCTAAAATCATGACATTTGGATTTGGCGTTTTCGGTATCATTATGAATCGTGATATTAACGAGTCTTTCAGTATAATTCCACTCTGATATACTTAATTAAGAATTTTGAGTAGAATTTGCAAAACCACTATCATCAAACTTTTGCAACAATTCAACCGGAATTTCATCCGATAGCTTTGTGTAACTTTGCCATCGTTAGAGGTTTCTTTACTTCACTTGGTAAGAT
This sequence comes from Coronaproctus castanopsis, assembly GCA_032883995.1. Lineage (NCBI taxonomy): Eukaryota > Metazoa > Arthropoda > Insecta > Hemiptera > Monophlebidae > Coronaproctus > Coronaproctus castanopsis. The sequence continues at coordinate 206,900,968 of CM065053.1, read as the reverse complement.
TTTTAAACAGTTAGTAGCAAAAATTTGTGTTTGATTAACACACACGTATCATTGAAGAGCCAACTAATGTATGATTCCCATTCTTTTTTAATATCACTTTCTTTCGTTATCGGTCTATCAAGATTGTCCCGCAAAGTGAGACTAACCTCTGTTTCCAAACAAACCAACCGCCCTTTTAACTTTTATAGGAAGATTGAATACATCGTGTTTTTTTTTTAAGACTTTCTACCTCCTCGCATTTTTCTCTGAAATTTCCCCGATTTCGCTTTTCTAATCTTCCTACGGATTTCTCGATTAAGTTGTTTATATTGTGTTCGAAAGTTTTTCAAAGACCGTCTTTTTTCTATCAATTTTATTGTTTCTTCATTGATACAACCCTTCTTCGATTTTTTCTCTGGCTTGAGATACTGTTTCGCTTTGCTTAAAAGTACAATTTGAAATAGAGCGCATTGATTGTCGATGGGATTGTCTTCTTCAAATTCATTATGTCTTTTTTGGTAATCTCAGATCAAATTGCATTTTTCAAGACCAAACTGGTCTTTGTATCCTTTAGCATTCTGTAATCAAGGTAATTTTGTTTCGGTTTCATTATATTCTTTAAGCGAACAACCATTTTAGCTATCAGTGAGTTTATGTCTGTACTTGTCTTAGCCGATGTAACAGAGTTCCTGAATCGTCAATTAATAAGGATGTAATCAATTTGATTTCTTATTATTTGTTCTGTCCAGTCTCTAGGAGCTTTCCATGTATATAGTCTACGTTTTGGAAGCATGAAAAATGCATCAGTAATTATAAATTCTTGGAGTTGACAAAATTCAATTAACCTTTCACCTCTTTCATTGCGGTATCCCAGACCATAGTCCCCGGTTACTGGACTACTACCTTCTCAAACTTTAGCATTAAAATATCCTAAGATGATATTGACATTCTTGCTTTAGGTGAATTTCAAAGTCATTGTCAAAACGTTATAGAATGATCCTATTTCTTCTTCATTACTATCGACTGTGGGTGCATATATTTGTATCAAATTTACATTTACTGGATTTCTGTTTAGTTGTAATAAGATAATTCTATCGTAAACTACGTGTTTTGCTGTGTTTGCTATATTTTTGTGTATTAAAAATGGCGCACCACTTTGCCGTTTTTGTATCGGGAACACCAGAATGATGGAAGACGTAGTTGTCGTAATTTACTGCACCTGTTCCATCTTGCTTCACTGATGCCGAGTATGTCTATTTTGAGACGAGATGCCTCTCTAACAACGTTCTTACATTCCACGGACCTACATTAATATCGTTCTTGGCGACAGCTAACCTGGAGATTCTTCGTACCCCTGCCGCTTCGTCATGACGGTATTCTAGGGAGTAGTACAGCGGCGGTTTCCCCTTGCCTTCCCCGCTGGATTTTCTTTCGGGATATTTTAATATATAATAACCGGTCGTAAACAAGCTATTTGTAAAAATTTTAATTAAATTTTATAATTTTCTCGTTGTAAAATATATTTAATTTAAAAATTAATTTTTAAATATTCCACTACCACTAAGTGCATATATATATATGTATATAGCCCTGCAGGGCACAGGTTGTAACTAGAGTCACCTTCTCTGGTAGGCGGTCTCTAGTCACAGCGGCGGAGAGACTTAACAACCACGTGAGTTCCGTACGTCCATGTCGTGCAGGATGGTAATTTCCTATTCGGTGGGCTCGGCGCTGATTAGGAAAGCTAAATCGGAACGCACAACACACTGTTGGTTTTGATTTAGAGACATGACACTTGCGTAACCCGTTAGGCATTTTACGCTCTACTATCATTTGTTAACGCCGGCAAAAAAACATATATGCAATGTAAAACGTACAAACGGCATTTTCGTTATATTTGTGCAAAAAGATTTTTATAAACCATTTTTGTTTTACTCTTCTCGAAACTCTATTATATACACTTTTGGGTAGAACTTTAACATACTGTCCCCTTTATAACGCCTGCAAAAAAAACATATATGAAATGTTATGCGTCGAAAATGACGTTTTCGCTGTATATCCTTCAAAATTTAACTAACCTTTTTTTTTTTTATTCTCCTCGCCTCGAACCCCCCAAGTATTAAACCCCCTTGACCCTGGTTTTTATTATTATAATAAATTTTTGTGTTAATCGATTTCAGGTTCTGAAGTAAGAAATTGAATTGAATGCTGAAATAAACATCGTTGAGAGTAGAAAAAGAAATACGAAAACTAGACATCCATACTGGGGAAGCGTCATCAATATTCCTACAAGGCGGTGCTTGTGGAGATCGCGTTGCTCTTGTTGTTTACAACGACGACGACGACGACGACGACGATCAGCACCACTACCAAAATTAAAAAACCAACAGCAGTTAACAACGTGTGCGGCGAGGTCGTGCAGCAAATTCAAGCATCGATTAATGATGACAGTGATGCTGATTCGTCGGCATCAAGGCAGATCGACGACTACAACAAATTATCAGCAGCATCAGTGTACGACCATACGTGGAAGTGCTGCTTATCAGTTACATCGCAGGCACCAGATCAACACAGCCACCGTCACCGCATCGGCTACAAATCTATTTCGTTCGGACAGCAACGCGTCATCGTCGCGACAGAAACGTTGTCGTCGTCAACAAATCGTACACCAAACGTCCTCGTCCGCCGATTGCGTTCGATACTATCCCGGTGCTAAAAGTCTGAAAGCCGCATTTCGTATGACTTACTATACGCCGGCTAGGGCTATGCGTTATTATCGTATGTGGATCTACACGTGTAATGTGGTGTTATTCGTCTGCGTAATCGGTTTCATAATCGTCGCTTGTAAAATTATCGTAGCCGATCCGAGACGTAACCTAGTACCGGAATTTACACTTACGCATCCTAGTTTACTATACGCTTATTTCGCTCTAATCGTGCAAAGCGGATTTCTTCAAATGATCGGTTGCATAGGTGCCCGAACGTTGAACGAACGATTACTTAATCTATACTGGTTACTGTTATTTTTGTTGCTCGTCGGCGATATACTGTTAGGCATTTTCTGGTATTATCACTACGAGCATATAGCCTCTCAGATAAAACCTATTCTTAAAGAACGATTTTATCGAGAATACGGCGCGGACGAACGATTTACAGATCTTTGGAATATGGTACAGAAAGAGGATCAGTGTTGCGGTGTAGAAAATTACGAAGATTTTTACATGAACAATTCCGTCAGTTGGGGTAAGCGAATTTTTAATAACGAACGTATTATTTATTACATTTTATTTTTAACTCTTTCAACCGTCCCATTAGTTACACGAAAAATGCTAAGAAAAATATTTATTTTCGTAAAAACTATATTATATATTTTATAACTATATTTGATCTTAAGTCCAGCATCAGAACTAAAGAAGCATGAAACCATAATTCTGCCTATCATCGGATATCTGAATGTATTCAAGTAATTATCCCCAACTGAAATCATCTATTTGATAGCCAAGCAGGATAGGAATAATGCAAAAATATTTATAAAATATATATATATTTTATAATAAACCCATTAAAAATTATCTACTCGTATAAACGATCCTAAAATTATTATCGCCTGGAAAGCAATGGCAAACCACCACGCGCACAACACCATATGCGCGCTAGTAATAATATAGTACCCTCAAAAAAAAAAAAAAAAAAAAAAAAAAAAAACATTCTGTCCTGACAATAAAGCGATTCAGCTCTCCCGAGAGTGCGTGTGTCTATCTACCGCTAATGCCGTACTTGTACGGTACTTACACTACACAAAAATACGCGAATACTATATCTTACAACTGAACCATCGAAATAAGTTTTAGCTGGTATTTTACTTAAAAAATTATTTAGTGTATTAAATTTTGCGTTAAAAAAAAATTAATACTTAACCGAAAAAGAAAATGTACCACTCTTAAAAAATCGTTAGCCGTATTTTTACTCACTAATTCCGCGTTGAAAATTAATGTTCCGACTGAAACGTAATTTACCTAATAATTCGATGGAATGTTTTATAATGTGGAATCTAGTGATTTTTTTTATAAAAAATCAATAGAAAAATTAGTTAAATCACTAACATTCATTTTATTGTGAAAAACGCGAAGCTTTTCGGCATTTACGCCATTATCGAGTGATAACAACATTTTTTGTAAAAAATCATAAAAAATATCTGACGGTAACGAACAGACAAGAAGAATAACATTTTATGGAATATAGTTTCACCATCAGATATTTTTTAAGTAACTATTTTTAATTTATACTTGTAAAATTATGATTTTTTTTAAATTTGTTATGATAATGGCGTAAATGCCGAAAAGCTCTGTTTTTTTTTTTACAATAAAATAAATCTTAGTGATTTAACTAATTTTCGATTGATTTTTTAATTCTACGGAAACTATCAAAATAATGTACGAACTTTATAAGCCGAAATTTATTTAAGTTTGTACAAAAAAAAACAACGCGCGATTGAAAATAATTAAAAATGTGAGCGCGTTTAGTGGTTCAAAAGGTTGAGAATGGGTTTCTTACTTGCACGAAAATCGCATTATTCGACAGGCTGTATTATTTAAAAATAAAACAACGAGAAAATCAGTTAAAATCGCTTAAAAATTTTTCTTTATGAAAAATCAGAAAAACTTTTCGACTGTTAAGCCGTTGTCAAACGAATATAAATAATAAAAGAAAGAGATAAAAATAAATTATTCAATTCGATGATGAATTTTGACGATGAATTAAATTTCATATTTATATCGAACAACTATTTTAAAGTTATTTTTATTATTTTTATTTTACTGATTATTATTGTGTTTTCGTTTATTTTTAAAAAGATTTTATTTAATGATTTTATTTATTTTTATTTTACTCGCTATCGGTCGTTTACGATATAAATTTTATATCGCGGATTGTTGATTGTGTTGTTGACGACATTCGCTATCAGATTATGTTTTATCACTTTGATAATTTTCTGGAAATTGTTTATTAAGTAATTTTACTAAAACCCATTTGGCTGTATTTTTGAAGATGAATTAAATTTCATATTTATATCGGACAACTATTTTAAAGTTATTTTTATTATTTTTATTTTACTGATTATTGTGTTTTCGTTTATTTTTAAAAAGATTTTATTTAATGATTTTATTTATTTTTATTTTACTCGCTATCGGTCGTTTACGATATAAATTTTATATCACGGATTGTTGAGTGTGTTATTGACGACATTCGCTATCAGATTATGTTTTATCACTTTGATAATTTTCTGGAAATTGTTTATTAAGTAATTTTACTAAAACCCATTTGGCTGTATGGATCCGAATTATGGGGGTTGCTGTAAATCATCAAACACAAATCGGATCCAAAGTGTACAATCCAAAATATTAAGAAAGATAATTAATGCTCCGTGGTTCGTTTCGAATAAAATAATTCATCGAGATCTAAACATATCGCTTGTCGCGGAGGTTGTCAAGACCAGATATAAAAAATTTCACAACAAGTTGGCCTACAATAGTAATGCTCTAATATCAGCCTTAGCAGAAAATAAGACTAAAACGCCGATGGCCTCGTGATATACTGAGTTCCCATGATCAGCTAACAAGTAACAACTGTACGACGCTATGGAAGTGTGTTCATTGGAACATTTCTTCTTACATTTATAATAAGCTATGGTCACTCAGCAAACGCACTTATTGTTTCTTAAACATTTTATATATTTTTATTTTTAATATCGCGTATATTTTTATAATTTATATTTTTATATTCGCGGGATAATGTCTTAACAGACATAAAGATTTTTGATTTTTCATAAAGAAAAAAAATTTTATAGTGATTTTAACTCCTTTTTTGTTGTTTATTTATATATATATATATATTTTTAAAGTTACACTCTAAATTGTTCAAATTACATAGCTTTTTGGATTCGAAATCGGAAATTCTAAATCGTTCGGCGATATACTAAATACTTTATAAAAACGAAATAGATTACATTATTTCCAGTAATGTACACATAACGCGAGATGTATAAATACGTTATATATATATAGAATTCTTCAACTTTTACAATTACAGCGGTACTTAATGGTCTAGGGAGAAATTTTAGAGCGCAATAAACTGCTAGAAAGAACCGTAATATAATATAATTAAAAACAATTAAAAGTTCCGGATGACACCGGTATACTGGTCCCATCAACAGGAGTATTTTCATTCAAAAACGAACTTTTTATGAAATAGAAATAAAAAAATTTTAAAAAAATCGTAAAAGACAAGAGCCGGTGTCGTGTAGAGTGAGAGACAAAAATAGAAGGTATAACACACGTACAGACAGAAACACAAAAATAATGACAGACAGAAAGACACGTTCGCGAGGGATTAACAACGCGACGAGGCGATATTTCAAAAGGCCGTAGAAAAGCGGCGAGGAAGTAAATGCTTTCCAGCTCTTAACTTAATTATATATAACAACTGCGCACAGGCGAATGAATACCCATCATCCCAGTTGTTTGCACAAAGGCCATTCGAGGTAATCGTGGTTGTAAATTTATGGTAGTATACTAATAGCGTAGGGTAGTTAATGGAATAGGAAATTTTCACTTTGTACCTCGATACGAAGACTTCGAAACTTAAATACATACTCTTTATCAAACACGTACAGCGTTCATTAAATCTTCAACCGTTCAATCATTATATCCTATACACCGGAGTAACATTTATATATATATATATATATATAATATATAATATATATGTAATTAAACCTCTATACACGACAACAAATGTTAAAATCGAACCGTTCCTTTTATAACTAGAACTATTCTCATTCATGATTCAGTATAAAAAGAAAAATAAAAAAATAAAAAATATAAATAAAAAAATAAAAAAAAGGAAATACTTGAAACTATTAAATTCTTTTTAGGAAATTTTTCACATATTAATTTTCCAATAGATACGGCTTTTACGATTTTGAAAACTCGTTATTAATGTAATGCAGATTTTAAACGGTTATCATCATTTTATATAACGACTGTTAATTTGTTAACCTCGTTCATGATGATTTTTCTTACATTACATCCGACGATCTCTCTCTGCGAACCGTGAATCGCTCGTGGAGATATCTTGGTTATGTAAAATCTATCTGCTGTACGGGATGTCGCCATGATTCCCCGTTGCGAGCCATCTGGACGCATAAAACTTCCTCCTATTACCGTCCGTACCATGTCTGACCATCTTGTAGGAACGCGAACACGTCTTCTTTTTCCTTCTACTCTTCCCTCAAGAATTCTCGCCTGATCTGCTCTTATTATACGACCGAAATATGTTAATACTCTAAATCCGACGATAATAAATGTTATAATCGACCCGTTTTTACAGCTAGGTTCTCACTTAGGATTTATTATGAAAAGGAAAATTGAAAAATAAAAATGGTATATTTTTTCAAATACTGAAACGAATAAATTCCACCGTGCCAAATTTACAATTCCTGTGTAGAACATATTTCCTTTACAAAAACTCGGCATAATTACTATCCCGATGAAAAACAGTTTACGCAGCCGACGTATTCATGACACTAATTCACCAAATTACGATTTTAATAAGACATCATTCCCGCGAAGTTTACATTTTCATCAGAATCTTCAACATAATTACAACTATTGCAGGAGACTATTTGCATAGAACGCATTTTATTTGATCAATTTGCTTAACTTACAATTCTCGCCGCAGCTTATTTTGCATAGTGCATATTTTATTTACAGATTTTTACAAACATACAAATCCTGACAGAAGAATGTTTACAGGAAAAGATAACGTGGAAACTTAAAAAAAAAAACTTACAAACACCTTTGTTGACTGTTGAAAACTGACTGAAAATAAACGAAAGCATATGTACGCCGATTTTACATTGCGAAATTTTACAAATCAACCAGAAATCGTTGAAAATAAATGGGGTAATTATTGGTAAAGAAAAATATGAAAAATATCTAGGCAATCATTTAGATATAGCAAGTTAACGTGGCATAAGCATGCTATTAAAAAAAGAACACAAACATAAAACCGCGAGAACTAAATTGGTAGGTACTCTAGTTTGTATTTAGAAAACGAATTCCTAGTATATAAAATAGTTATAAAGCCGATTTGGACATACGATTTATAATAGGGTTGTGCAAAATATATAAATAGGATTCAGACTGATCGCCTCATCACCCTGGTACGTATCTAACTATACTTTGCACCGAGACTTGAATATTCCATATGTAAGAGATAAGATCGAAAGCTCTGTTAAGCGGTGTATAAGTCATTTGGAGACTAAACGCGTTGGAAATTAATTTATTTAACACCAGTATAGGTTTACTATCAGTGGCGAATCCTCCATCGGTGTTTCCGGCGGAAACATGGGTAAAATGGAGTATGAACTAGTTACAAGTTTGTCTTTAAAATTCATTAAACAAATCAAAAATAATAATTTTTCTCTGCCAGATAATGGCGCAATCTTTTGGTGAATTTTTTTTCTCCAATTATTACGGAAGATAGCGCTGTTACGCTTCGTTGTGAAATAGCTGTGTAAATTAACTCTGGCTAGTTTTGTACCGGTTTCAATTTCGGAAATAATACCTGTTGTATGTGTTTGAGGAGACGTATACATCGTTACGTATATACGCTATCATGTTCACTACACATGAAAATCTACACCCGCTAATTAGAATTGACTGTTTCCTGTTGGCGTATCGGAAACAGATACATACAGCGCATGCGCACTACCAATGTAACTAGAGGTCAACCTGTCTAGTAATTCAGTAAGTAGGCAAGCGATTTTTTTCCGTGTCGTGTAGTGTTATCATTGAAATTAATCAACTTTGAATTCAATTTTTTGCTCGAAGAATTTTCCTTAATTCTTCCCAAGGCTGATATTTTATTTAATATTTTACAGAAGAAGATTCGTGATATTACTGTAAAAAACAAATCAACGATTTTCTAAATTATTTAGATGAAATGCGTAAAAACTTCGATGTATTTTGGTGCAAAATGGAAAAATTGAATAATTTAGAAGAAGCATCGTGTTCGGAAAGAATCCGGACAGATGACACGGTTGTCCTTGATAAAAAATCATCGTACAAGCGTCTCTTTTGTGAGATAATCGACACTTTAAAAGGGCAGATTATTGACACAAGTTTTCTGATATTGATAAACTTGAATTTTTGTCGCTTTTGGATTTTGAAAAGTATTCTTTAAGTTATTTCATAGTCAATTTTTGTATATAATTTCTTTAATTTAATCGACATATAATATTGACAATTTTATTTGTTAGACCAGGGCACATTACCCCACATAATTTTCGATATAAAATATAATATTTGCGTTAATTTTTGTAAATGTGTTTGTATAAGGTAAAGGTATACCGGAAACAAATTGTAATGAACCACGCTTCGCCCCTGTTTACTATAATATAGTGGGGTCCATCGTTAACCCCTAACAATTCCGGTCCAATTGCTAGATGACCACCCGGCCAGTTGTAATGTTAGTATTTATATTTTTTTTAAAAAATACAAAAAATTACAATCCTGACAGAAGAATGTTTACGTGTGTGTACTTTACACAATTCAACAGAATTACGATTTTAGTGTGAAATTCTTTTAGCCTAGTGTACATTTAACACGCAACGATTGCAGGACAACGTTCACATACAATAACTTTCTACTCACAATTTGATAAAGTACGATAGTTACGGGAGATTCTTGGTGTCGTGAACATTTCATATACGGATAAAATTTAGGCCATTCTCATAATCTAAATTTACTTTATAAACTTTATATAAATCTTGCCGAACACCCTGCATATATATTTGCTTCATGATTCTGCTGTAAAATATTTAACGTAAGTAACATTTCTTTATGCTCTGAAACAAAATTATAATCCTGGCAGATCAGTTGCACACCATGCGTTTACTACCTACGCTTAAAAAATCATGATTATGTCCAGAGTTTGTTAATGTAGGGGTACACGCTTTTGCACACTTCATCTAATTTAAGATACAGGCTGGACACTGTTCATGCAGCATACATTTTCTCCATGAAGAGCATTCACTTAACATATCTTTGACTAAGGGATAAATAATTCACATAATAGCATTTATATCCTTCATGCACTTTAACAAACCTGTGAAAAATTGTTCATATACCGTACATTTTGTTCACGCACTTCACAAAACATAGAATTCTGGAGAAACACCATTTAAGTAGCGTAAATTTACTTATACACTTAAAAAAATTATAATTCTGGTGGGAGTTGTTCACACAGTACACATTTTCTTTGTTGTGTACCTTGTCAATGCATGAGATTACGCTCGAACTTACAATCCTTGTTGGATAATATGCATCCAGACTACATCTAAAATAATCATCTGTGTAAGGTAAATTTTCCTCGAGCACTTCACAAAATTACTATCCTAGCGACAAACTGCTTTAGCTGCATTTTCTTTCGCACTCAACAAAATCTAGATTTTGTCAGAGATATGATCGTATAACATATAACCACTTCATACCCCTTGATAAATTACCATCCTGTAAAATAATTGTTCATGAGTCATATATTTAATTTACTTCTAACACATTAACAACTTTAGTTCAACAAACAAAAATTACTTCTTTTTCAAAAATTAAATTGGTCACCTACAAGCATAATTTTATAATTACATACTATGTATATAAATACATAAATACGTATAAGTTTAAAATTAAGTAGATTGTGTATATTATTATTTATTTTTAGTGGATTTTCAAACCTTCACCCTCTAAAGCGGACACCCCTATATAACGGATATTTCCTTTGGTCCCACTAGTATCCGTTATACAAGGTTTTCATTGTATATATATATCTCTCATTTGGCTGTCACTTAAGTTTATTCATGTTTTTTTTTGTATTTTATATATATACATACATATACATGTATATATATATTTATAATTTGCAGAATTAATTTCCTTTTTTAGTGACGTCTATAATAATTGTATTAAATGATGATGTATTTTACAAAATTTTTCAGCTGGAATTTCCACTATGGATGATGGTATGACTTCACTTCCAACTGTTTACCTACCGACTAGTTGTTGCGGTGGTTTTTTCGAATATCTCACTACTAGTACGTTGAAACCTCCCGAAGCTCGTCGCAATACGGTATTCAGTACATCAACCACTACAACAGTGCCACCACTGCCACCCATATTTTCGACCGATGAATCCATCACAGTAACCGATCACGTCATGGCGAACGGAATTATTGTACGTTGTAATGAAGAAACAGCTTTATTCTACACGGCGGGTTGCGAGAAACGTTTATTAAACTGGTTCAGATATAGTCTAGATGTCATGTTTGTACTTGGATATTGCGTCATTTCATTCATCAAGCTATGCTTTGTCGGGATACTACGGTAGGTTTTAATGCTTGTTTTTAAGAGGATTAGTACTTGAAAGGATAAAAAACCTAAAAGTCACGCAAAATAAGAAAAAGAAGATAATAAATAAATAAGATTAAGCGAAAAAATTAAATGTTTGTATATTTTCTATTATTCGCATACGAGATAACAAAACAACTGGAAGTTATCAGATAAAGAATCAATAATCATTTTATTTTACATTTTTTTATACATGTTATATAATGGCCTGTTAAGAAATAGGGGTACCTAATGAATTAATATTAATTACACAAAAGGAAAATAAAATTTAAAAATAAAATATTCTTATAGTCGAGGATATTAAAAGATAAAGTCGAGAAAAAAATCGGTTTATCTAAGAACATACAAATGAACTTATCATGAGAACCTTATGGACTAAACTACAATTAGTATGTATATAACAAATTTAGAATTCACAGATTATGTGGGGCTTATAGCTTCTATGCAGAGGCGGCTCGTGCATAAAGGCTGCAGCTCCACCTACAAAATTACCAGTATAATTTTTTTTCATATTCAAAAATCAATTAAAATTATCCAAAATTTTGAAATTTCGTTTTAAAAAAGTAATTTTTTCTCTTTGGATGCTAATTCTAGAACGTTGATGAGGGCTACGTATGATGCATCTCTTGTTGGCACGTTTAGGAAACATAAAAAGCGTGGTTCCGCGAGAAAACGATGTTAAAGGCGCATGCGCAGTGGTTTCTTTTTAACCGCGTTCGGGCTGCACAAAAACCAGCCCAATACAGCTCTCGTTCTCGTGTTTAGGAAACATAAAGTGCGTGTAAACGGAACCGGACGATGGTAAAGGCGCACGCGCAATAGTTCTTTTTTTGCCCGCGTTCGGGCTGCATGAAAACCAGCCCAGCCAGTAGACTTGTATTAATGTATTCAAGATTAATATTCCAACTGCAGAATGAAATGTTGACGCGCGTGTTCTCTATTGTTGCTCATTTACTTATGTTTTATTGATTGAATAAATATATTTATTTATAAGGATTTTATTACTTCGATTGTTTTGATAGAAAGGCTAACTTTAATTATGGCTGGAAATAGCGATTTTCGTGAAAGTGAATTGAATTCGGTTTCATGTTTGCTGAATAACAAATTTTCGCGGTTATCGTTTGCAGAAAAGTGTAACGTTAAGGCTCGTGGGAGGCCGACTCCACAATTGAATATTATACAAACGTCATCTAGCCGAAACAATACTTTTGAAAGAAAATTTAAAGCGGATATTTATTCAAAATGTGACTGGCTTTGCGGTTGTAAAATTAAAAACGCTTTCTTTTGTTTTCCTTCTTTTTTGGCGGTGAAATTTCTTGAACTCAAACTGGTGTGGTAGACTTGAAACATTTGAATGAAAAAATCAAGCGAAAATCCAGCACAACATATAAAAGATTCGATAGATTTTGGTATGCTGGGAAAAATTAATATCGCGACACAGGAAAGCGAAGCGTATAAATTAAATATCAGAAAGTTCAATGAAAACGTCAAAAAGAATAGGGATATTTTATCAAAAATCATCGACTGCCTGATATTTTGCGGTAAATTTGAACTTCCGCTACGAGGACATAATGAAAAAGCGGATTCCGATAATCCTGGTATTTTTCTAGGACTGTTAAATTTTGCAGGGAAATTGGATGAAAATTTAAATTTAAAAGTGCATTTTGAAAATTCTACAGTGTTTAAAGCTAACTCAAAAACAATTCAAAATGAATTGTTGGATTGTATGTTAGACATTTATCGAACTGAAATTTCTAATGAAATTGAACAAGCTCAATTTTTGGCTGTTATGTCCGATGATACGACTGATATCTCTGAGAAAACACAGGAGGTAATTGTTTTTCATTACGAATTCAATGGAACCATATACGAAAGATTCTGGGGATTTTATAACCCTGAGTCACAAGATGCAGAAGGATTATCGAAACAGATTTTGGAGCAGTTGAAAATTGTTTTAAAAGATAATACTGGGAAACTAATTGCTCAAACTTATGATGGCGCCGCAGTTATGAGCGGAGCGCGTGGCGGTGTTCAAAAAATAGTAAAAGAAACTTACGCAAATGCCCATTTCATTCATTGCTATGCTCATCAATTAAATTTAGTAATGAGTAAATCAGTTTCAACTAATAGAGAAGTACGCATCTTTTTTAGTAGCTTGTCAGGAATTCCAGCATTTTTTTCGCGTTCTTCTCAGAGATTAGCTGAGCTTGAAAATTGTATGTCAAGAAGAATTCCACGTGGTTCCGATACAAGATGGAATTTCAATTCAAGAGTCGTAAATACAGTTTTTGAAAAACATTGAACAGCTGAAAGAATGTTTTGAAAAATTGCAGAATTCAAATAATACCCAAACGGTTAATGAAGCATCCGGTCTTCTTCGTCTTCTCAATGACAACAACTTTATATTTTGGCTTGGCGTCTTCCATCCTATTATGCCACACGTTGATTTACTATACGATGCATTTCAAAATCGCAACATTAATTCTTCGAGCGCTTTTTCATCACTGGAAAATTTTTATCGCGCAATTTCTTTAATCAGAGAAACGAATTTCGAAAACTTGGTGTCCACAAATACTGATTCTATGCCCGTATCTCGTAAGAGGAAATGTGATGAAAATCGAAACGCTGCTGTCAAAGAAGTTTGTGACACAATATGTATGCAAGCTAGGGTTAGATTCGAATTTATTGGTCATCTATCTGCAGGAAAGTTGCTGTTACAAGAGAAATTTGAAACGTACTGCAGGCAATTTCCTTCTCAAGAATTTAACGAAACTTGCCAGGCATATCCCATGCTAAATAAAAATCGTTTGCAAACTGAACTTTCTGTTCTATACGAAAGAAATTCAGAATTTTCCCTTGCATCGGGAGTTGCGCAACTCCACAAATTGTTTCGAAACACCGGTATTTACAAAACACTCGGCGAAGTAATATGTTTTGATGAAAATTTTGTTAACGTCTCCTATGACAACTGCTGAAGCGGAAAGGTGTTTTTCTTCCTTGAAAAGAATTAAAACATATTTACGGAGTACAATGCTGGAAGACAGAGTTTCTGCGCTTGCCATGATAAGTATTGAGAAAACTCTTATCGATATAATTCCTAACTTCCACAGCAAGGTAACTGACCGGTTCGCGAAAATGAAAAACCGTCGTATGGACTTCATATACAAATATATAAAATTCTTCGACTCTGATTTAAAATTATTATTTGGCACGAACACTTCCACTATTATTATAGGTGATCTTAATTGTAAGCATAAATCTTGGAACTGTTTCAATAGCAACCATGCTGGAACGTCTTTGTTTGAAGCCTCGTTGAAATATAATTTCCACATATTGTCACCAATTGATCCTACATATATACCAGCACAACGTAATCAAAAACCTAGTATGATAGACCTAATATTAGTTAAAAACTTCCACAATATTACCATACCTACATCATTATCACTGTTGTCTTCTAATCATACTCCCATTCTATCTTATATTACACCTAATGTCAAACACAGTACAATAATATCACCTAAAAAAATTTTTCTTTATAAAAAAGCTAACTGGAATCTATTCAAAACACACATTAATGAAAACATAAATTTATTTGACAGACTTCATACTTGCGATGATATTGACACTTGTGTAACTGAATTTAGTAAACTTGTTTCAAACGCAGCTACTTTGAGTATACCAAAGATTGTTGTTTCTGACTATCATTCTAAGTCCAGTGTTCCGCCTTATATAAAAAGAATTTTATCGCTCAAAAATTACTACAGACGACAGTCAACTAAACACAAATTTACTCCAATGTATAACAGTTCGAGGTGTATGTATTTATTATTAGTTAAGTTTTCTTCTCATTTATTAGTGAACTGGAAAAATAGTAAATGGAGCAACTTTTCAACGACTCTTTCTCCAAGTAACAATACTTCATGGAAAGCGAAGAAATATTTAACAAAACGAAACCAATTACTACCACCAATTATCGATCCACTAACAAATGAACAGGTATATAAACTACGTGACAAATTAGAATTGCTGGCTTCACATTTTGCCGGTGTTGGTAATCGTTATAATAAATTAGTTCCGCGTTCACAATACGTAAAGTGGTGGCACGTCAACTAGTCCCTTCCACTCCCCCAGCAGAGATATTACTTGCGTCACCATCTGAAATTACTAAATATATAAAATCTTTAGGAAATAAAGCATCTTATGGTGATGATCAGCTTTCTGCAATTTTAATTAAGCAGCTCCCTCGTAAGGCAATTGTATACCTTACCAAAATCACCAACGCCGTTATCAAAACTGCGTATTTCCCCACACCCTGGAAAACAGCCAAAATCATAGTTATACCCAAAACCGGGTCGTGACGTTACAAACATCAATAACATTCGACCAATTAGTTTACTATGTACTCTCAGTAAAATAGTTGAAAAGGTTATATTACATCGACTGCAAACTTTCTCTACAACAAATAATATTATTATTCAGGAGCAATTCGAGTTTAGAGCCAACCATTCCACTATACATCAGGTTGCTCGAATAGCGGATTACATAACCGACAACTTTAATTTTAATAAACATATCGGTTTATTATTGATTGACATTGAAAAAGCATTTGATTCAGCTTGGCACATAGGAATTATATATAAACTACTTAGATTTAAATTTCCCTTATCATTAATAAAATTAATAAATTCGTATTTAATCAATAGAAATTTTTACGTTTCCCATCTTAACCATAAATCCGGTATTAGATCTTACTACTCATGGGTTCCGCAGGGCAGTGTGCTAGGGGGCCTTACTTATTTTTAATTTTAATAAACGATATCCCTAAACTACCTCATATTAATATCGCCTTATATGCTGACGTAATTTGAGAAAAATCGCAGAAAAAATTATTTTGTCTAGATTACATTTTCACTCTGAACAATACAAACTATTACCTGACATTCAGTTTGGGTTTCGCCCAAGATATTCTACTGCGCAACAAATATCTAGAATAATAGAATTTGTCAGCCATAATTTTAATTGTAATAAACATACTGGTTTAGTTTTGCTCGATGTTGCTAAAGCATTCGACACAACTTGGTGTAAAGGTATCACGTATAAAATGATACAGTGTAAATTTCCTACTTATTTGGTATTTTTAATTCATAGTTATTTAAGCGATAGAACATGTTATGTAATGGTAGATGATTCGAAATCGACTATGAAAACTTGTGCCGCGGGTGTTCCACAAGGTAGTATTTTAGGTCCTTTTTTATTCACATTGTTTCTCTATGATTTCCCAAAATTGACAAATATGCAAGTTGCTTTATACGCTGATAATACAGCAATATTTTGCAGCTCTTACAAACCAACTGCTATTAAAAATCAATTAGAAAACGGTGTACGTCGCGTTTTAAAGTATTATCGCAAATGGCAAATCGAAATAAACGCATTAAAAACTGAGGCCATCTTTTTCACTCGTCATCGACCAATTTTGCCATCTGAACTTCTAGTAGATGATAAAGTTATAAATTGGTCGGATAGTATACGTTATTTGGGAGTTTTATTAGATAAACGATTAACCTTCTCGGCGCATGTAAATTACGCAGCTCTAAAAACAAATAAAGCAGTAAGTACAGTACATTATTTAATCGTAATACCTTAACGTTAATAATAAGCTCATCATTTATAAATCACTTATTCGTCCTGTGATAACTTATTCTTGTCCCGCCTGGTCTTCTATCTCGAAGGCGAGCTTTAATAAATTGCAATTAGTACAAAATATGTGTTTAAGATGCATATTAAGTGCCTCAAGGTATGCCAGAATAGTGAACATGCATGAGATATTAAATATACCCTTTATTCGTGATTATATTCTTACTATAACTCGTAAGTTCTGCGATAATTGTGTATTGCATGAAAATCAGTACATCTCAATGATCGGAAATTACGATTCCAGGCAGCTACAGTTTATTTACACAAAGTACAAGCATAGATGCCTTAAACATAATTTATTATAAATGATTAATATTTTATGTATCTGTGTATATGTGTATATACATGTGTGTGTATTATATATATAGGTAAGTATATGTGTATTATATTATATATCTTTATAATTGTTATTATATCGAATAATATTCCTTGTTGTATGCTTAATGTGATACAAAGCGTTTTATGGAGTGGGTTTTTTTTTCAAATTTTTCCCCGCGTTTTATATATTTATAATCTAGTAAATATACTATAAGATATATTACGTATAAAGAATTTTGTTTATTAGCGGTAAGGATATTATAATTCCGGTACGCGTAATTCTTATTATTTTGTACTTTTGTACTTTTAATGAATTTATGTCAATAAATAAATTTCTTTCTATATGCTGACGACCTCGCCCTATATTGTGCGTCTCATAGACCAGACACTATGCTTAACAGATTGCAAAAAGCTGCTAACTCTGTCTTTAAATACTACAAACGTTGGAGACTGAAAATAAACACAGAAAAAACGGAGGCGATACTTTTTTCAAGACGACGCCCACTAACATTACCTGAGGTTACAATTGATGGTAAATGTATTCAGTGGTCGACGCAAGTTCGATACTTAGGAGTCATATTAGATTCTCGTCTATCGTTCAATGACAATATTACTAACTGCACTGACAACGCGCTCAAAGCTATCCGTACACTCTCACCAATTTTTAATCGTCATTCTTCTTTATCTATTTCAAACAAAAAGTTGTTATACACATCTATTATTCTACCCCGATTAACTTACGCCTGCCCTGTTTGGTTTTCGGTTTCCAACAGTACTCATAAAAAAATTACAGCTGTTGCAAAACCACTACTGCAGTATTAAACACCCATAGATGTACTAAATTGCGTGATATGCATTCGCAGCTTAACCTTTTAGATACACTTACCTATATAAACAAATTATCTAGTAAATTTTACCATAATTGTTTAATGCATGACAGCGCATTAATTAACACCATAGGGGATTACGACATGTCGAGTCTCATCGTACGATATTTACAAACACCGCAGAATTAAACATAGATTACTCGTTTAAGAATTATTTTCCTATTTACCACGTGTTTTCCCTCTTTACTTAAGTTCTAATTATAATTTATTTTTATTGTTTTCTTGCAGGTTTTTTTTTTCTAATTTTTTCCTGTACTTAAAAGTTTAAAACTTTAAATTTTACGTTTTAAATTTTAATTTTATTACATATTCATTAGATGTAGTTATACATTAGTAAATTAACTGTTAAGGTATATATATACATAAGGTACTTAACATTCTTCATTATTCAATTATTCATGTATTCATGATTTTGTTTATATGTTTTGTAAATATATATCTCTTCTTCTTCTTAAAATAAATTTTGAAGTAAGTGCTTTGAAATTACACATTTTTTAAAATTTTCTTAGAATGGCCGATTCTAAATTTTATTTTTGTTTAGAAAATTTAGAATTTTAAGTTTTTATGAAATGTTTTTTATTAAAAAAAAAAAATTCAACTAGGTAAAACTTTCAGCCCCTTCGCTTCGAAAACCCACGAGCCGCCACTGCTTCTACGCCGAACAATTACAGACGAGATGCTTAATAGTTTAGGAGAAAGTGCAAAGAATACACGACTAAAGTATAAATGGTGACAAAACTGAATTATCACCTAATGGGATATGGCAAGAGGTGAATATTAATTCGAGAAAATTAAAATGGGCCCAGGAAGTGATGTATCTCGTACAATTTATTTCATTTAAAAACAAAGCAGCTAACCAAATAAACAGAAGAATCGCACTGGGATGGAAAAAGTATTGAGCTTTAAAAGCGATTTTTAATACGAAAATGAGTCCATAATTAAAAGCACGGGTTCGACGTGCGATTACTTATGGTTCGCAAATTGTGATAATTGAAATTTGCCAGCTGGGATCAAAGTTTAGACCGTCGATTTGACAGTCGTGTGTATTGGTACATTCTGCCGAACCCCTCTCGCGGATCACACGTATTTATATATATATATATATATATATATATATATATATATATATATATATATATTTGTATCTCTCACGTATAGTCCTCGCAGTCCAGTTCGGCATAAAGTTCAATATTGGGAAAATACGTAACAGCAAAAAACAATTCGAGTAAACAGAGAAGAACAACGTATAAATAAAAAGGCAGACAAACTAAGATTTATGCCGATTAAGAAGGAGAGAAATTGTAATGACAAATATACAGCGTGGAAAATAATATAACTATGCCAAAACGAGCGGGATATTTCTCGTTGGTAAGAATTAAAACTACGTAAAATCACGAAAATTAATAACTATAATTCGCAGAAACTATAAATTAATAATTGCGAAACACCCGTACACGTCCATATAAAGAGTTTTCCAATAAGGCCGGTTCAGGTCGGGTCAATTTTAAAATGTAATAAAACGAGTTATGTACGAGGTATTAACGAAAATCTGTTTTTCTTTAATAGGTCCATATATGACACATGTATAGAACATAACGTCGTTCAGATATCTAACGCGACATTTCGCGTAAGCACATATATATATATATATATATATATATATATATATATATAAAATATTTCATTTAATTTAAAACCGTCAGATCACTGCTTACGCACGTTGAAAGAAATCTCCGCGATTTTATCAAAAAAAGTAAATTATTATTATTATTATTATTTAAATTAACGTGCCATATACAGCAACTAATGGCTAGAGGCACAGAGGAAAATAAGTATTAGATTAAACGATACAATCCAGTATCATGTAAGAAGAGGACGAGTCTAGATAGCGTAGAAACGTTGTCATCGAGCAGTAATTGTAATGAAGATGAGAAAGACTATAGTATGATTTCGGTAGGCTGTATTGAGGACACACTCTGTCAGTACAGGTTGGACATACAGTGCAATGTTGCAGGCCGTACACAATGGAGCTTCCGATCTATTAAGAAGATAAGCATGTGTTAGTTTAGTGTGGCCCAATCGGAGTCTGCTGACAACTGCATTATCTCTCCGAGATGTTGTAAGTGTATCTTCCAAGGTGTTATTTTTGGTTTGATAGATCGTAGCTTGTTCGATATTGATACGGATTGCCATTATTACACTAAAATAATGATGATCTCATTGCCATGAAAATTAACTAGCTAATAGGGCAGCAAAGGAAGCAGCAACTGAATTACCTGTGCCTAATTTACCAGTTCCATTCGCGTATAAATTAAACGATCGCTATATATATATATATATATATATATATATATATATATATATATATATATATATATATATATATATATATTTAATATCGGGAAATTTTTATTCCGCTCGTTTATTTAAATATTTCGCGCGTAACCGTCTTAAGATTTAAGGAATAATTTTTATTTATTAATAAAACTTAATCCCGTGTAATCGATATTAGGTGGTCTAAAGAACAAATTTGCCGTTTTTCGTTATTTTATTATAGTCTACGGTCGTATTACGAAATATTGGCAAAGTTGTTGTTCGGAAAGTATAAAATTACTAAAAAGTTGTGATTTTTTCATTCGTTTTTTTTTTGTTTGTTTTTAAAAGTCTAGTAGTTTTCAAATCCTATTAGGTCTTTCAGCATTTTTTCGAAAACTTCCGACAACTTCCATCATGTAGGATAGAGGAAAAACTTCAAAAACGAAAGTTTATACAGAATAATTGATAAAGTTCATCGTAGAACTAAGGGTATAATATGCTGAAAAAAAAATGGGATAATTCCATCGTCTACGAGGTCGTTCTTATTATAATTATTATTATTATTATTATCACCATTACCATTATTATCATCATATTATCATTATTATTATTATTATTATTATATTATCATCATTATTATCATTACCACTATCATTATTATTATCATCATATTATTATTATCATCATTACCATTACCATTTATTATTACTATCATATATTATTATTATTATCATTATCATTATTATTATCATTACCACTATCATTATTATTATCATCATATTATTATTATCATCATTACCATTACCATTTATTATTACTATCATATTATCATTATTATTATCATTTTTATTATTATTATCATTACCATTATTATTATCATTACCACTATCATTATTATTATTATCATATTATCATTATTATTATCATTTTTATTATTATTATCATTACCATTATTATTATCATTACCACTATCATTATTATTATTATCATCATTACCATTACCGTTTATTATTACTATCATATTATCATTATTATTATCATTGTCATTATTATTATCATTATTATAACGCGAACAAAAAAAAAAAAAAAAAACAAAGCGGTAAATCCCAATTATAGGAGAAGTCGTAATGGGGTCGAATACGAAAGTTAGTTCCACATCAGACGTCGAAACCGAATTAACGAGCGTGTAACGAATTTAGCGTAATTAGAAGCAAAATTTTAAAAATTGAAAATACGTTACGTACTTTTATAATTGTTAAAAACACGTTATACGACTCTCATTAACACTATCTACTACACCTTTATTCTGTCTTATTACGTGTCCTAACAGTTTTTATTAGACCAGCACTGATAAACGTGCGTGTCCTGTTTGAAGTACTAGAGCTTCAAAAGACTTCGATTAATTCAAAATAAATACATCAGATTTAACCCTCCAGCGCCCAGAACTTTTTTTTTTTCGAACCGTTTTATGAAATTCAAGATTTGTAGTCTAACTGACGTGAGAAAAAAAATAAGTAAAAATTTTGATACAACCTACACAGGCTTCGAAATTAGGTGTTCCCAGAGGGGGAACGCTGGGCGCTACGATTACATACTTTTTCATGTATTTCCCGCGATTATTGATAAACTAATTAGAAACAAAATCGCAATGTTTTTAAAACGTATTTAAATATTTTTTTAATATGTGGTGTCTTAAAACATACCTATTATTTTATGTATAAAATATATATATATATATTAGCTTTTACTATAAATTTGGCACCATTTACAATTGATACAATTGAGGGGTAGCACAGCTACTTATAATTTACTATTTACTATATATACAATGATGAGGGAGCACGCCTACTTATTATTATTATTTCTGCACGGAAAATTTTCATCCTTACCAATCAAAAACAAGCACACTTTCTCATGCATACCAGAGCATATTTGCTCCTACCTATTTATTACTACAAACTATTATTATTTACACCTAGAGCTACCAATAAGAAATATACCTCCTAACACATTCACTCGCATTCTCTCATATATCTCGAACCAAACGCTGGTAAGGTTTGAAACATTTCACACGTTTCGCGCACTGCCTTCACTTTGGACGAGCAGTCTTTCTCTGCACAATATGTTCTAGTTTCGATAGGGACAATCATATGATTTACCCCGTCGTACCTAGAGCTTCAGCTCCCTAAATGGAACCTTTCTACAACGTCCTGAACTGACAGAAGGTTTACTATACATCGTGAGGTAGGTGACTGCGACCTAAACATTCGAGATGTCAGGTATTTCATAAAGTTTTAGTCTGAAGTGGAAAATACAAAACCGAATTAGGGAAAAAGTATTTTTCTACACCGTAAACAAATTGGGAAATACAAAGCAAAACTTTTTCACAATAAAAAATTACATACTAAAACCAAACAATTAGACGAATTATCAACTGAAAATAGAAATAAAATGAATAATTCGTACTACGTTACCGTTACTGTATTGATAAATATCGAAACTACATTCTAACGAAACCAGGACACTTTTACCGGAAAATGATTCCATAATGTAAAGATTAACAAACGATAAGAATAAACTCAACTGCTAAATGCTACTAATACAGATTTTTTAACGAATTTATTATATAAATTTTTCCGCGATAAAAATGTACAGATTAAACATAATTTGTTTTTTTTTTTAAGTACATCGTAGGGATTTATTATACGCAACCATTTGATTTTTATATAATCTATTCCCCCATATAGCGACATTTCTAGAGAAGTCAGCATGCTTGATTAAGATGTAGATAGTCCCCACAGTATCACGTTGGGTAAGCTGTTAAGCCCCCCCATTTATATAAACCAGCGTTTATTTATTTTTTTTTAAATTTTTATACATTTTTAAATTTTATTCGAACCGAACGTAATTTTATTAAATTGTTCTTTTTTTACATAATAGAGGGATAAATTTCTTATTACCTTGTTTGCTCTTATTTCTTTCAAAGACATTTTCGCGTTACATCGTTAGCAACTGTGTTGCACGAAGGTAAATAGCGACGCTGTTATTATTACGATATCGTAAATTAATTATAGGAAATTAAAATAGTTTTTTTTAAGATTTTAAAAAAAAAAACAGTTTTGAGTTGATTATTTTTAATTAGAAAGAAGGATACTCTGGTTTAGTTTACCATTATTATTATTATTATTATTATTATTATTATTATTATATATAATTACCATGACTTCATACTATGTGTAAAAAAATCTCGGTGATTGGGCAGATATACCTACATTATGTTCAGATATAATGAATTTTAATTTAAGCTATAATAAGTTTACATTGTTATAATTTCACATATAAGTTGCACTATTACGTCTAAGTTACAAAACCAGCTGCCAATTTTTATATTACACGCATTCTTATAACCTAGCACACGCGCATTTATACAGCTAAGCATATCTTTTGTATTTATTTTAAGTATGTTTATTATTCGATTGTACTTTGTATATTTATATTAGGAAATACTTTGAAATAAATTTGATTTTATTATTATTTTCTGTTAGTTAAGTTAATATATTCGAATTAATTATTATATGTTCAATGTGTGTAATGTACGTATAGTTCAATATTCAAATCCCGTTATAAGTCGCTCGTAAAAACTGTTATGACCATATTTAACAACCGATGTTAAGCGTAATCTTCAATAATACCGTTTTCCGTTTCACTGTAATATATCTCGCAGCTATTCGACCTGCTTCGCTCCGGCGACAATTGAAATCTTTATCGATCGTTTCGGGTTTTTCCTGGCCATTGACATTGCATATAATAGCAATTATACGGGCGGCAGGTCATAGTCTAATTCACGTGCAAAATCTTTGAAAACGTATATTTATATAAAATATTGTACAAAGCATGTTCAGTGCACATCCGTACATCCACACACATAAGCCGAATATGTACATGTACGCATCCTTGTGCACTTGCATATACACCAATACACACGAGCATGCCAAACATATACACCCAAGCACCCTCTAAATACGAAAAAATTTTAAATTTATTTATCCCGCCAAGATTTCGCTTGTCGACAGGTACTATCATTATGTATAATATAAAACATACAATGTACATATAGATAAATGTACATTAAAAGTTACATTATTATTGATTTGCGACTCATTTATACTCTCACATCCCCTCTCACGCACACTCTCGCATACACTTTTTTTTTAACTTTCTGTAGTATCACCCTTATGGTATCCGTACTATGTGTATTTCTCGGCATCCATTTCCTCTTAATAAATCGGTTTTAGTATTTTGGCAATGTTTTCTTTGTTCTGCGATCATTTTCTTAATTCACGTTTTAATTTTGGTTTTATGATTTCTTCAGATAGCTCGTTGAGCATTTTTGTTAATATATACTTATCTGTTTGATTTCCATACTTCTTTCGGGTTATTTGTATTCGATATTTTAATGTATTCGTTAGTTATACACACTTTCGATCGAATAAATGAACGAATGAATATATATATATATGTAAAAGGTGATGTAAATTAGTAAAGGAAAATTTTTCTGCTTAATTTTCCAAGTACAAAATTTTACAAAACGTGAAATAACTCGTAGCCCACCTTGTGTGCACATATAGATACGTGAACTAACATTTAATCTACCCTGTGTACAAGCCGATATATACATACGTAGAATTAACAGTTCCGAGTAGTGCTAGAAATGATTGCGTAGAATTTTTAATCGATGTTACGAAAAACGGTCGTCTCACCACAAAGATTGTCTCAATGGTCGTCAAAACGAAAACAAAATAAAATCTCGGGACATGTAATAGGAAACTGGATGGAATGGAACACATCATGATTATGGGATTGATCGATAGATAATACCTACAAGACGGACGGGCATTATTATGGAAACTAAAAGACCATCATTCGTAGAATGTGTACGACGAATAGCGTAAAATTATAAAATTATTGATGAACTAAATGTTATTACAATTTTGCTATCCAAGGTGATTACTATTCACGGAGGTAAAGAAGATCAAGAGGAGGTATGGATTAAATATGTAACACAGTTATAAGGTCATGATGGATGCTACAACAAATTACCTGTAAAACAGATGAGGAGCCACCTATGATAGAAATGTGGGAGCTAGAGAATGCCATTAAAAAGTCGAGAAACAATAAAGCTACGCGTGTAGATCAAATACCTGCAAAAGTCCTGAAGAATTTGACACAAAATTACAAAAAGCAACTGCTTAGACGACTCAATAGAATATATGAAGTAGGAAAATTACCAGATTTCGACACCCAAACATTTATACCAATACCCGAAAAACCAACATCAAAAAACTTGTGCCGAGAATCGAACAATTGCGCAGATGAGCCACACTATGAAGATTCTCCTCTTAATTATAAATATTAGGATTGAACAAAAGTTGGGCAAACAACTCGGTGAAACACAATACGGTTTTGTTGCGAAAGAAGGCACCAGAGACGCAATAGCTCTGTTTAAAACGGTGGTACAAAGCACGCCCAATGTAGATCGTGATGTTATTGCGTGTTAAGGCGTAAAGTGCAGCAAACTGAGTTAATGCAAACATTACAAAAGTATATAATATCGACAACACAAAGATCTGCAAAATAATCAAAGGACTTTACCGTGAACAACATGGAAATGTCCGAATAAAAGACGAGCCCTCTGTTAAAATATAACAGATAAAGAAAGAAAAAATGGAAACCAAAATCAGAGTAAATCAATGCTACGTAATGTCGGTTGCAAAGTACGCCTCACAGACCTGGACATTGAATGCGGAAAGCATTAAACGGCTACAAGCATTCGAAATGTAGACATTACGGCGAATGTGGAGAATACCATGGACGGCGATAATAACGAATATGAAAATACTACAGAGAAATCGAATCAAGAAAACATTACGCTGATAAGTGACATACTCAGAAACAAAAAGAAGTATGTGGGACACGAGATCAGGGAAGGAGGAATATTTTTGCTTGCAATACAAGGCAAGATTGAAGGGAAACCGCTAGTGGGAGGAACAAGAACGGAAACGATAATAACCGGATTAGGGAAACGGCAACTGAAGACGCAGCCAGGAAAAGAGAAATACGATTTGGTTTGATTCGAAGTTGTTGTAAGCTATCTTTTGTCAAAAAGACGCCACCATTACGATGATGATATGATGATTATATATACATATATGCATAAAAATAAAATTAAGACGAAATGATATTTAAGAAAAATTACCTTATGATAACAAATAACTATGTATATTTGTGTACATATATATATATATATATATATATATATATATATATATATATATATATATATATATATATATATATATATAACAGAAAAGGGTTAAACCGCGATCGTGTAGAGATAACATTTTTTCTCGTTGCACAGTAAGAAAACACACATGCACACGCACACGCATATAAATTAAGTAAAGTAGTTGACAGTTGTTATATTGTAGGCCGTAAAATCAATAAAAGAGCGAGTTGATACTAAAATCAATATTCCTGCTGGTAATCACTCCAGAACAAATGAAACATTCCAAAAATCGTATTTATTTATTTTTAACGTCTATTATTTATTATATATGATTTATTATAATTATTATTATTATTATTTCCATTTCAATTAAATAAAAACTATGCCCCAAAAGGTTCAATGGCCATATTACATATATATATATATGTATGTATGTATGCACGGATGTATGTGTATATAACGTATGAAAAATTACGAATTATGTAATTACGAAAATACTAAATCAAATAAACGATACAAGCAGAATTACATGTTCAGAAAATAAAAAAAATTAAGAAGTAAAAAAAATAGCTTTTAACAAATAAAATCAATTTCAAACTAAATTCAGTTTCTTCCCTTTATCAGTAAAATTATAATCGTTTTGTCTGTAAGTAATTTAAAAAGTTTCTCCAACAAATAAATGAACATAGTTCAGTAAAGTTAGTACGTATATCTTTTATTATCCGAGAATTAATTTAATACAAGAAACACAGTACGTTCCTATACGCAATTATATAAATAAAATTATTAGTACATACGCGTGAAGAAGGAAAAATGGTAGTTAATTATAAGGTCGTCTGCCAGCGAGTGAAATCGGCGGAAATCCGTAATTGGAAAGGGATTGTTATATATATATATATATATATATATATATATATATATATATATATATATATATATCAAAAGCTCGCCGATGAAATTAAAAGAAGAACAAGAACTGCACAAAATGATGCATTGGGTCAACTAACTAAAATATGGAAGTGCTATGACATCACGAAGAATACAACAATTTGCCTCATGGGCACCTTAGTCTTCTCTGTTTTCCTGTATGGATGGGTATGTCGGACATTTAAAAAAAATAATAAAATAATGTCCTGCGAATAGACGCATTTGAAACGTTCTGTTAGAGAAGGATGCTGCGGATTTCCTGAACCGAAAAGAGAAAAAATTCTCTCTGAATGGCACAACATCCTACCACCGTAACCGTCGGGAAGAGGTAACATTGGCTCGTACAAGAATTGGACACAGTACACGCCGCTAATATGTACCGAGTGCCTATGTCAACTATCAATAAGACATATATTGACGGAATCCCGGAAGTTCGATACAAAGCGGATAATATGCCTCAAAAGTATTCCAAATAATGATGATGATAATATTAATAATTTATGTACTTTCTTAAAACTAACCAAAATGTATTAGTGCGCTTCAAAAATTTGTATGTAATAATATTCTTAATTTATCTGCTTTCTTAAAACTAACCAAAACGTATAATGCGCTATAACATTTGTACGTAATCTATACTAAAGACGCAAATGACCGTGCAGTGGAGCGTCTTCAAATTTGAATGTATAACGTTCAAACATAATAGCTCAAATTGTGCTCAAATTACGTCCTTTTTACTGAAGATATCCGTATGTATAACAATCTGAATACTTCAAATGGGTCAACCTACAGGGAAGCCCAAAAAAATTATAACAATTTCACTTTTATAAATTATTATAAGTGTCGATGTGTTTTCATCTCAAAATTCTCACATATGGATCTACTGGTGATGTGTTTCTTAAAACTACCATAATAATATATATTATCATCGTTATGTCCTCAACCAATTGTTTAGTGGGCAACATAACTATTCTGTTATTTTCTGATTACGGCCAGCTTTTTCGCTGCAGCATCTTCGTTCTTTCCAGCATGTTTTCTAAACTTAGTCTCGAATTTTCGGTTTGGATCTTTTTTCTTCTAATTTTACCCCAATTAAATTTACAATCCAAAAAGAATTTCTAATTAAATACCCTACACACACACACATATATATATATATATATAACTATTATTATTATTATTATTATTATATACACAAAACGAACATTACATCCATTGCATACATGGTAAAAAAATCGTTTTTTCAGATACGAAATTCGCGAAATGATACAGAAAATAAAAATTCTTCAAGCCGAATTAAAAAATACAGCAGAAACTCAAGATTCGATTTCCGTTG
Organism: Coronaproctus castanopsis; assembly: GCA_032883995.1. Classification (NCBI taxonomy): domain Eukaryota; kingdom Metazoa; phylum Arthropoda; class Insecta; order Hemiptera; family Monophlebidae; genus Coronaproctus; species Coronaproctus castanopsis. The sequence continues at coordinate 206,871,763 of CM065053.1, read as the reverse complement.
GATTACAAAAATTGCAACAAATCCGAAGATACGATCACAATGGCAGCGTAGTCGGAGTAGCACAACCATTCCTCGATAATGCTCGTGAAGGAGATAGCAGAGGTAACAGAATTAAAATAAAAACACATTCTTTTTCCAAATAAATAGTGTAAAGTATTTTCCTTTAATATTTGACCTTTTGTTATTCAACTAAAATCTTTAACATTAATCTGTTGTATCGTTTTTCACCCAATATCCCTGATAAAAGCTGTTTATATATTTTTTATTTTATTTCCTCTTGACATGTTAATACCTTTGTGATAGTGCAATGCATAGATTTGCATACATGCATATACACTGAGTATGCGGGTGTATGTTTAAATATACATGCTTATATATTATTATTATTATTTATATGTAGTACCATAAAAAAGTGTAGGCGATCATAATTACAGATATAACCGCCTGCCTTTGTCATACAAACTGCGTACATGTCTGGAGTAAGGTGATACTAGTATATTCCTTTATATTATTGATCCAGTACATTCAAACCCCACCTGTAATTATTTTTTCACTAATCTCCTCTCGACTTTCGTACCAACGTACTCGTTGTCTAAAATCTTTATTTTTCTATTTATTATCAACTTTTCAGTATTCTCTTTAACTTCTTCATTTCTAGGATTTTCTTATAGACCATGAGAGTCTGAGCATTTTCTTTTTCATCTCTATTGCTCCTTAACCTGTCATTTATTAAATTAAGAAATAGATGCAGAGTCGATAATAGTCATGTGTACACGTATGTTTTCGCGTCTGTAACATTGTCAGCAGTGCGTAGCGTGAATGTTGTATGTTGTGTATTTTAATAATTTACTGTTGTAGTGTGATATTAATTTCTATTCGTCGATATGCCGTCGTCGTCGTCGTCGTCTATAACTGTGGATAAGCGGAGAGTGGTGACTAGAGCTAATATAAGAAACAGTCACGTTAAATGTAATACACCTCCTACGTTGGAGGGAGAGGTATCAAATAAGATTGAAGAAGCAATAAAGAAAGTAGACTTCAAATTTGATAAAAACCTTGAACGTATATTAGTGGAGAATATAATGGAGACGCATTAAATCCACGCTCGATAATTACTTATCGTAATTTAATCAGCGTGTAGATGAGATGGAAAAAGATACCAACAGTAGGATCGACGAACTTGAACAGTACTCGCGGAGGAACTCGTTGTTGATATACAGGAAGACGACAATGAAAATACGGATCGATCAGTAAACTAACTGCTGATAAACTCGGTATTTCCGGCTGAAGCTATCATCGTTTGGGTAAGGACAAAGATCGTTTTAAACCGCGGCCTATACTGGTAAAATTTACTCGTTTAAATGGGAAATTTACGGAAAGAAGAGGAAACTAAGGGGAACGCAAATTATTGTCCGGGAACGCTTAACGTTGCAACGATTACAAATTATCAGGGATTTATCAGTCAAGTACGGAAATAAGAATGTGTGGACAAAGGACGGTACAATATGTTGTATCCATGGGGCAGGCCAGATCATGATAATCCGGTCGATACAGAATTATTTAAAATTATCTACGACAACTACACCGACGTCGCATCAGTAATTAAGATTATATAACTGCGGTTGTTAATGTTAGTTTGTAAAACTATGTATTTTAGTAGGGAATGGGATTATGTGATGGTTCATGTGAGGTTGTTTTGTGTGTGTGCGCGTATGATAATGTCGATGTGTTTCTAAAACGTGGTTATCCGAATGTTAGTGTGTATGTAGTTTGTATTTGTATAAGTATATATATAAGCATGATTATGTTAGGGCGTGTTACTCTTATATTATCTACATGTCTGGTTTTGATGCTTGTGCCCGTAATTCATTACGTTTATTACGTCACGAGTGTGTGTCTTTGCATAGTATTCTTACTCTGAATTTTATATCTAAATATTTATATATTGTTTGCACATAATTCGCGGAACCTTGTTGTACTTGAAACTAAAATGGAAGCTGCGCTTACTATACTTTTCCTTTATTTTTGATTATTATTATTATTATTTTATTAAAAAATTACAATGGGTCTTAATGTATACTATCAAAATGTACGGGGCTTATTAAATCAATTTAATTTAAATATTCATAGTCATAATTACGATGTGATCGGATTGACGGAAACATGGTTGTATAACGGTGTACAAAATAATCAGCTCATTGGTTATGAAATTTGCCGAAATGATAGAGAAGGTAGGAGAGGCGGCGGATCCTTAATAGCTGCGAGAAATTCTTCGCACGTGGAAAGATTAACATTAACCGCTATTTCCGGAGTCGAGTCAGTCTGTTTAAAAATTTCTGAGTACAACCTAATTGTCGCGTGTATATACATACCTCCTCGTACCTCGGTTATTATTTATAAACAGCTTTATCGTGAATTGTATGAACTGCTGTTGTACAAGTTCACGCACTCTAAGGTTCTTATTATGGGTGAGACTTTAATTTATCTGTTGACGGAAGTACTTCTTTAAATATTCAAGATGACAAGCTGGCTAAGCTTTCAAATTTTGTAGAAATCAGTAGTTTGAAGTTGGTGAATAATATACTGAACTTCCAGGGCAAAACACTTGGTGCTGATAAATTCTTCTCTCTCAACTAGCATTAGCAAAGCAATTTATACCTTGGTATCAGAAGATAAGTATCATCCAGCTTTAGAAATTACTGTTCAACGATGTTCATTAATAAAATCTGATTATGTTACTACTTATCCGGTGTATAGGTTTGGGAAACTTAACAATTTTTCTACTGTTAGATGTGAAGTTTCAAGAATAGACTGGACTGAGATTTATAATATTACTAATACAAATGAGGTAACACATTTATTTTATACTAAGATTTATGGTGCGCTTGATAGAGTTGTACCTAAAAAATCAATTTTTAGATCTAAGTATCCCCCATGGTTTACACGAGAAATAAAACGCAAACTTAGATTCAAAATGAAATGTAGGAAGTCATATCGCAGAACAGCTGACCATACTGATTACATAAAGTTCAGTAGAGTAAAGGCTGAGATTAAAAAGTTGATTCGGCTATCATTCAGAAATTATGTTAGTAACGTTGAAAAAAAAAATATCCAAATCAATCCCAGTAAATTTTGGTCATTTGTGCAAAACAAGAGAGACTCTCGTGTTTCGCCTACATTTATGAGGTACAACGGCAGAAATCTTGAAATCAGTGAGGATATATGTAAATCTTTTGCTGATTATTTTGCTTCAGTGCATTCGTGTGAACACGCATTAGATTGACACTGAAACTGGAGCTAGTATTCTTAAATTCAACTATATTTCTTCTTGTGAATATGATGAAGCCGGCAAGAACTTTAAGCCTAAATTTTCTACTGGTCCTGACAACTTGCCACCGTTTATATTTAAATTGTGTTCTGATCTATTAGAAAAGCCTTTAGTGTGTTTGTTTAATCTAATATTAAAACAGTGCATTTGGCCTAATTCTCTTAAAACATCTAAAATAATACCGGTATATAAATCGGGTGATCGTCAGCTAATCGCCAATTATCGACCTATCTCTATACTCTGTACACCTGCTAAATTATTAGAATCTATAATATACGTTAGGCTGAACAGTTATTTACTGACTAGAATTGTGCCTGAGCAACACGAATTTATGAAGCACAAGTCCACTGTGACAAATCTAGTTACATACACTGATCAGATTTTTAGATTCATGGATTGTGGTTTAGAAGTTGATAGTATTTACACTGATTTTAGTAAAGCATTTGACACAGTTAGTCATTCACATCTACTGAATAAACTAAAGTTGCTTGGACTGTCAAAAGATTTTATAATATTATTAGATCCTATTTATATAACCGTAAGAGCTATGTTGCGTATAATGGCTACCATTCTAATACATATTCACCTACTTCAGGGGTTCCACAAGGTTCGAATTTTGGTCCCGTTCTATTCCTAATTTTTATCAATGATATTGGAAAGAACCTTTGCTCGAAATTTCATTTATTTGCTGATAATCTCAAAATTTATGCTCCTATATCTTCACTAGCTGACTGTGAATCTTTACAAACAGATCTAGATAAGCTGGTTCTGTGGAGCAAAGAAAATCATTTACCTTTCAATTATGACAAATGCGTCCACATGAGTGTCTGTAGAAATAGAAATAGTTACTCGCTCACTTACACGATGAATAGTAAGCAGATAATTAAAAAATCTGTGGTGCGGGATCTTGGAATTAATATTGATGATAATTTAAAATTTTCAATACATGTAAGCGATGTTGTTAATCGCTCTTATAAAATTCTAGGTTTTATTATAAGAAATTCATTTAGAGATCCATAGACGCTACTTTCGCTTTATAATGCATTAGTGCGTAGTCCTTTAGAATACTGTTCAATTATTTGGGATCCGTATTATAACAAATACATTAGGTTAATTGACCAGGTTCAGTGTAGATGATTTTGAAATTGCTCAGCTGCGAAATTGTTATCACGATCGGTTGAGAGAATAGCGGTGTCGTCGACAAACATAGCTGTGTTTGTATTTTCGTTAAATGTGTAGAGCTTATATAGTATCGGTCCAAGTACACTGTCTTGCGGCACTTCTGATTGCATTGATAATATATTTCCGCTAAGTATACGATTTCATTAGTTGGTAGTAATCGCGAGGTAATTTAACTTTTAAATTTAAGCCAACGTGCCATACTTTATCAAAGGCTTTCTTAATGTCAAGAAATACCGTTGAGCAATACTTCTTTTCCTCAAGTAAATTTTCGAGTCGATTCGATTCCCCGGAATCGGTTGATTTTCTCGAAGAATCGACAGCGCTAATCTTTCGATCGATTTATTAAATATTTCAACGATATTTTCCTTTTACCACCAGGTGGTTCGATGTTGACGATAAACGGCGAGATGGAAAATAACGAAGATAACGACGAAGCATCGGCTAATTCTCCGTTATTAAAAGCGCAGTCGATAGCGGCCGCCGATAGAAATTACGAATCCAAGTACAATAAATCGTCGACGACTACTATCGGCGAGGATAAAGATAGTAAGAAAAGATTCCGCGAAGATACGACGATGCGTTTGAATTTATTCAGCCGTAAACAACATTTATCGACGACCGTATTCAATCAAGATACGACCGGTAATGATTCCGATACGAATAGTCGTTGCGCTTTATTAATGTCGGACGAGAAAATATCGTCGGATAAAATTCAAAAAAACCCCTCTTCAACCGTAAACGAAAATCCTTATAATAATAATAATAATTTTAATCGTAATAATTTTCATAGTAATTTGAATAACTACCACGCGGACGACGATGTTAATAGTATGGACGATGTAAATACTAAATACGAATCGCACGAATTACAACAATTAGATCAACTGCGAATGTCCAAGAACAGAGCTAAAACTTGACTACGAAGATGTATCTCGCTTTGGATGGCCACATCCACGGATGAAGACGAAGAAGAAAACGAACAAGAAGATCACACGAAATCGACGTCATTCCAATTTCCGTTAGGACTGAATACGCTGATTAAAAGTGGGACGTTCGCCACGCAAAACAAAACATCTAAAAACGATTTTCTTAACAGAGCACCGGGGAAGAACTGATTTCGTTTAATAGATTAACTTCCGATATTCGTTCGCCTAGTCGAAATAACTAAAGAAAAACCTTAAACATAACCACTTTAAATTTTTTACTAAAGTACTGATGACAATAATAATGTAAAAAACTAGATAAAATAAAAGTATTTTTATACCGTATCACAATTATATATAATATATATAACCAATTTGTTACATCATGATCACAGTGAAACTAGTTGACTATTTTGATTAAATATATTATATATGATCATGATCATTGTCGTTACATATAAATTGCGATACAAACGTATTTTTATTTCGATTAATTTTTAAATTAAAAAAAACCTACCAGTACTTTCCCATATTTAATAATAAAAATTATAATAACGGTAACGGTGGTAATAATCAATAATGATAAAGTGTCATCGTGCGTTATCAACTTTTTTTATTTTTTTTTTTGTCAAATCAAATCAAGATTTATTTTAGTTTCCTATATATATATATATATATATATATATATATATATATATATATATATATATATATATATATATATATAACAGTTTACAACAACATGCTGCAAAATAAATAAAGTACTACCAGCAGTGTGGGATTTGCCGCTAATATAAATATAGAAAGAATTTTCAGATTCGTTTACTAGTCAAAATAACAGAAAAAAATCTCACGTATAAATATTATCGATTTTATTTCTTTTTTTTTTTACTTAAGTAACGAGAATTATTCAATTTATTTAGTCTTACTTTTCACAAGTTAAAAATATAATTTATATGCGCAATAATATTATTATTACTAATAATAATAATAATTAAATCAAACTCAAATCAAATCAATTTGAATATAATATGTAATGCTATAATTTTACCGATGTATTTACAATTATTTACTACAAACATTTATACATATGTATGAAGTACACACAAAACCGTATACGTGCAATAAATTAGATAATTAGGTATACTACATCCACCAACGCACAATAATCAATAATAATAATAATAAGGTATCAACATGCGTTATCAAAAAAATATTACCAGAGATAATACGTTCTTATTATATATATATATATATATATATATATATATATATATATATATATATATATATATATATAAATAATCGCATATGCGTAATAATATTAATAATAACAATAATACTCAAATCAAACCATATTTTTGAATATAATATGCAATATTTCCAATGTATTTACAAACATTTTTTTACAAACATTTTGTGCAAGTATGAAGCACACAGAACCATGTACAAGTATATACAGTATATAGATAATTATGTACATCCGTCAACGCACAATAATCAATAATAATAATAAGGTATCAACATGCGTTACCAATAAAATATTACCAGCGATAATATGTTCTTATATTTTATATATATATATAAAATACATATATATATTTATTTATTTATGTATATGTATTTATCTATTCATTTATATATACATATACATACTATATATATATTATTATTATTAATTATCAGATTTGACACAATATAAATATCTACGATCTTCTTTATTTTATTGCCATTTTATTTGTTACGTTATTTACATAAACATATTTATATATATTTTATTATATATATATATATATATATATATATATAAAAAATGACGGTGATAATGATAGTCTCATCAGGCGTTGTCATATATTACCAGCGACATGTCCCTTTTGCGTGCCAAATAATTAAATCAAGACTCAACAGCCTGCAATGTATAATGCGAAGAAAATCAGCGTCGAGTTTATTCTGTAAAAGAATGGTTTATTTAGCTGTGCTGGCTCCTATATGGAGATATGGCCTGGAGGTTTATGGCACATCGGCCAAATCAGACTTAAACAGACTTCAACAACTACAGGCGAAGATACTCCGCTCAATAGCTAATACTCCATATTTCGTATCACGCTGCAATTTAGAATATGTATGTGAGTACTATAGAAATCGCTACAAGAAGTTTTTTAGCGAGTTAAAAAACAATCCAAATGTTCAAATATCATATATGCATCGACCAATGTTGTCTAGCAATCTACGAAGTTTGAAAAGAAAATGGACTATATCCTCGATACCGGATAACTACTAATTGTATACGGCAGTCTACTTCGGTTATGGTTCAACGGCCGCTGGCAGTGCTATTAATTATTATACTTTCAGAAAACTAATCGTTATACCATGGAAACCGTGGAAATAATATATGCAGACATTGACTCTTTTCAAATGGGAAAATAGTTGATAAAATTTTAAGAAAATGTGTTGAATATTATCATTGTCAATTGTGGTCCAAAGACCGGTGTGACATTTAAAAAAAATACAATCAAAAATATACCCAAATTTAAATAATATAAACATTCGATTTCACTGTTAATGAAAATATCGATCTTATTAATTCAAGGTTTTTAATTGTTGCGTTATTTATAAAAACATATATATATATATATCTGCCTTCAGTTGTATGTCGTTGTGACCATCTATCATGAATTATAGAAGACCATTTGAGACCATTTTTCCCCTGCAGTTTTTGTTGCACCTTTCACGTTTTACTTTGTCTTTTTGCATCGGCATTTTGTCGAAACCTTTCTGTCTCATTATGGGACCGATCAACTTCGGCCGCTGTCTAATCATTATGACGTATTAATCTAATCATTAATTCCTCTCTATTCCGTAATTTTATTAAAATTAAAAGATTGATTCTACATTCTGTTCGTGATATTCTCAGCATGTAGTAGCAACCCATTTCAAACGCTTTGATATTGCGCTATTATGCTACAAGACATAATGTTGTACGAATTAGTCGCATCTTATTCGATCGTGTTTTCGCATTTCAGTGATTTTTCTTAATTTCCATTTTACAATTTCCGTTATTCGTTGAGAACCGAGATGTTGCTTATTAATAAATCAATTATGAAATTAAAATATCAACGGTCATTATCGCCCCGTTTTGATCGATTTAACGCTAGGTTGAGTTTTCGACTGAAACATTCAATTCCATCTAGCAGTGTTGCCAGTTCTTTTTCACCAGCAGTAACGATGATTTATTTTCCTGCCGTCCTATGTTGATTCTTTATTCTCAGTTTTCGACTATCTGGCGCATTCGCTGTATTAAAAGTATTGCATACTTGTCCGACATTCATCTCATTAGGTAGATTTATATCGGTGAATCTTTGTCGATAGTCTCGTCGTAAGTCTACAAAACAGTAGTACGGTTAGTGTATTATGTCTATTCGTAGGTTTTCTCAATTATAAGAAATTTTATTCAAAATCCTAAAAAGCGGAATACGATTTAAGAATGTCGTATTCGTACGCTTTCACAATTATTTGGCATAATTAAACAGTTACTCTTGCGTACCTTGAACACGAATCATGTATGCACTAGAGTGCTATCTGAGGCAAACGGTATTTAGACGTTCCATGATTATACGGAGTACAATTTTGCTAGCGCGACTAATTTAGGTAATTAGTCCATAATTGCCGCCATTTTTTTTTTTTTGTAATATTGGAATATATAATCTAATCTTTCGGTCATTCATTGTTTATCCGAAGTTGATTACATATTCTCTATGTAGTATTTTAGATTTTCTTCTTTCAATTTCGATCATTTCTGCTACTACTTTCTTAAGTTGCTTTATCGCATTTTCTATTTCACATATCTATATATGTCAGTGGCGAATATCCTGATTTTTTCAGCGGTACCGCTCTAGTAGACTCTACGATGATATAAAAATTATACTTAAGTATATTCTGTGCTGTATATATATATTTTGAAAAAAAACCTGGCCGCCCTCCTTAAATGTCACTCTAAAATCATCTATTTTAAATTTAAAATAAAACACAGAACTATATTCTTCTGCACCTATTTACAAATTTCTTTTTTATTAAATAATAAAATTCTGATTTTAAAGACTACTTAATAACTCTTTTTCTATCGATAAGAATGACAGGTCACTCATTCTGGCTTGCGACTGGGTTGATCGTGCAATTCGGTTTTAATGCAAAGAATGAACGCTCAACTGATACTGTTGTGGCCTATATTGTCTTATCAAATTCATACGTTTATAGTGTCGGTTATATTTCAGACTAACGTTAATATAATAACTAAAAATGTATGTACAATGTAGATATCGGTGTACTACTATGTATTAAATAAAATTCTATATATAAAAAAAAATCATTGTGGAAATAAAACGATCAGTATAGAAGGTTAAACACTCGTTTACACGGCAGCAAATCAATACAACAATAAGAAAACCGCATCGATCAAGTACTTCTCCGCGGCCGCGGCAGACCTAACGGCTAAAAATCTGCCTAGTGTGTACATCAAGGTCAACACGTAACAACACACTAACGCAATAACACGATAATAAATTAGTACAGCTGTAAACGTTACAGCGGACCTACTATCTGAAAGGCACACAGCAGGGTTAGGTTAGTTGCCTACATGAAATATGAAAGGCACTAATTTACTTTCATGTTTATTAAATTCACGAAAGATTTCAAACTTATTAAATAGTTTCTACTACGCATTAAGTATTAAAGTAAATTATTGTAATTTATAATTTTTACTATACTATCTGTACTAATATATAAAACTGTAATATCTATCAGTGATTTGCGAATATCTTCATTATAACCAACTGCATCGGGCTATTTTTATCGCATAGACGGAAAAAATATTTTTTCTCAATTTTTGTCTGTCTGATTTAACTCAAAAACTATTAAAGCAATAATTATGAAATTCGCGTAGCTTATATATTATCGGATTCGGTTCTAAGCTTTGCTATATCACAAATAGGACAGAAATTACAATTTAAAGTTTTAAAAAGTAAGAGACAATCTCTGTCAAATCGTTTAAAATTCAACGGCCACCTAAAATCGGGAAACAGTACATACCGGTAGACCGACTTGAAAAACATCGCATCATCTATCATCATCCACCCTTTCTGGAATAGTGTTCGTGTAATAAAAGAGATAGCGATAGCCGTGGGTAACTACTAGTGTATATATATATATATATATATATATATATATATATACATTTTTATACAATACAGAGTGATGGTTGACAATTTACATAAAAAATAGGAATAAGCTTTTACTAAAAATGAAACTAAGTCACAAGACGAACAAATCCTAACATTAAATGCGAATATTTTGTACGACATTTCTAAAATATTTCATAATTTTAAATATTTATTATTTCGATATGAAACGCCATTCGAAAATTTCCTGACAAGTAAATTGACAAAGTGTGTCACAAACTAGATTACGTAACCTCTACGAGATTAATAAAATCGTCGTAATCAACTAAATTATTATGATAAATTTTAATAAAATGTTAAAAATAACGAAAACGTGTATAGTCGCTTGGAATGAGTTAAGCTTGATAATGATATTCGTGATCGAGCCGTGCACAGCAGACACTAGTTTTTCCAGGTTCCACCGCAATAAGACTAGTATGACCGCATATTATCTCTAAATAATGATGATAATAATTTTAATTTTTCGATATCGACTAATAATAATAAAAATTTGACGATTATAATCGCTTTAATACAGTACGGTATTTTGAAATTATTTTTTTTATCCCCGTTTCGACGAGATTTCCTAATTCCTAGGGTTTTTTTTATTATGAACGGAATTCTCAAAGGAATATAAATCGGAAAAATGTACTAATAAATAAAACTTGAAGAAATCGAATCACAAAAAAAAAAGATTTATCCGTAGAAGAGAAAATAATTTGCTACGAAATCCGGACGTTCTTCTCCATGGAGATTATGAAAAGGTAAAAGGTTGTCTCGTCCGTTTAAACCTTTGTACTCTACGTGTTATATCAACGGGAACACATCGAAATCGCTTCGTGATACATGTACACACTCCAACACACCCCATTATACATATAAGAAAAGACAGTAAAGCCCACTACATATAACATCGTACGCCCACGTATCAACGTGGCATATAACTACCACTTTGAAAGCTAGTCTATTTTGCACGAAAAGTTAACATACAATGGGCTACTCACGACACTGAATATATATTCATATAATATATACACCTTTTTTATATATATATACACACACACACATATATATATATATATATATATATATATAAAGTTGAAATATTGCGTGCCAAATTAATGAAAATAATTTTTCCTTGTTCCTTTCGGTAGTAGTGCAATCGTTAGTTTAAGACGTTACATCGAACAGTATATTCACTTTTCAACTTAATGAGCAATGATTAGTTTTATTCGCAGAATTGTAGACAATTTATTCCATGTCTCGTCGGTGTAAGAGTTAACTCGGCCATCTTTGCATAGTTCAATCGAATTCGAAATAGTTTCAAATCGTCTAAGAAGACCATTATGTAGCTTACAAAACAGAAACATTATTTAATCACTCGTTAAATAAGAGCATTTTCGACGAAAAATTTATTAAATACATATATATTTAATATATATGTGCGTATATAAAGAAATTTATTTTCCAGCTATTTAAATTTTCCCGAAAATTGTGATATTTAGTGATTTTTTGCAAAAGCTATACACTTCCGCATCTTTCGAATGATATAAAGATTTCAAGAATACGTACAAAATTCTCGAAGCGTGAATTTTTTTGTTGCGAAACTAAACCTTAGTGGGAAATCATTTATTAAGACCATTAATTAAATGCGTTGAACCGATACTATATGTCTCCCACTGGATTAACAAGAACTCAAACAATATGGAATTGCTAAAACAGGAATAGATGGAGAAAGATGTCGGATGTATTATCATAGAGGTTACGAAGTAACAAAATATGAAGAAAAATATATATAAATATATCCCCCCCGGGAGGAGGGGACTGGAGCTCTAACCGGAACGGAGTTGGATAGTGGAATGAGTCAATTAGCAGTCACGAATCAAGAGCGGCTACTGGAAGAAAGTCTCGAGCAGACGATTGCAATAGTGACAAGGCAAGGAGACACGGGGATGCAGATGGACATCTTGAGAACCTGCCCACTAAAAGTCTCTGCAAAAATTCTTATTCGTCGTAAAAACCTTAAATCGTTACCTCCTCAGTAACAACCCGTTGCCTGCTAAGGGAGACAACTCCGACAGAAAACAAATCCCGCAATAGCTGTTTATTTTTCCTTCCTTTTCTCCCATGTTTTTCCTTCGCCCGCTAATTAAGTTTTCAATCTTCCTACTTCATCATAAAATTCCTCTTTCTCCTATTCTCAAACATCCTGCGATAAATCGCGCTGTTCTGATCATATCGGTCGTCTCGGTTTGCCTTGTCGCTGGAAATTTTTATGTTCCGAATAAATATGGCGGCATAGAAGTTGTTTTAATGACTTAAGTGCTCATGCGCCGATTAGGCATGGCACTCTACAGGAGAGAACACATTCGAGAACTGTTAATAAAAATACATCGGTTAAACGTTTTGGAAAAAATGGAACTTTGCAGCATGGAATGTTAGAATACTTCAGGACAACAAGAATGTACAAATTAGTAGATCGACAATTATACTACAAGAATTGAAAAAGTACAAAACAGATTAAGCGAAACACGATTGGCAGATGAAGAAAAACCGAACATGTACCGGGATATACATTATAACTGGAAAGGCGCACCAACAAACACAAAACATGAACGATATCAGTTTACTTACATTACAGAAGAACGAGTTGGAATTAATGTTTTTCAAATGGTCGTTAGTGTATACGCACCTACTTTGAAAAATACAGATGAAGAAAAGGTACAATTCCATGAAGAACTCCAAAATGTATTAAATAAAACTCGTTCAAAAGGCAATATTATTATTTTAGTAGATTTTAACGTCAGAATGGGACAAAATTCAGATCTCTGGAAAAGTGTGATTGGAAAACGTGAAATCGGCAAATAAAATGAAAACGAATAACTCCTTCTGCAATTCTGCGCTAGGAATTGTCTATTTATTACCAATACAAATTACAAATTGAAATACATTCATAAAGGCACGCGGGTGCATCCCAGATCGAAAATAGAGCATATGATTGATTATGTAATAACAAAGAAAGAACGGAAAAATGATTGTCTATTGACGCGGGCTATGAGGAGTACAGACGACGATACTAATCACTTTATGCTGCGCTCGCAATTCCGGTTTACAAAATGTTTACATCATTTAAAGCAGCCAAATGCGCAGAAATAATATTACTTAACGATGTTGAACAACAAACTTTCTGCATACCGTCTTCATTAAAATATGGAATGAAAAAAATGTGCCGCAGAATTTTAAAGAACCTGCAATAATTCCAGTCTTTAAAAAAAAGAGTGATAAATCAGACTGCACAAATTACAGAGATCTTCTCTGTACGGCAAGTAAAGTATTTAGTAAATTTCTATTATAAAGACTTAAGTGTCTAGTCAACTCACTAATTCCAGAGAGTCATTGTGGTTTCCGGCAAAATCAGTGTCATTCATATGATATTTACTTTACGACAGTTTGAAAAAAATTGAAAACAGACATCTACGCTTTATATGGCATTTATCGAGATTAAAAAGACCTTTGATTCTGTTAACAGCCAAGCATTATGTCTTAAAGCAGCAGGCATGCGATACTGGTTTAACTATACCCATAGACAGAAAACGGGAATTAAACAGGGATTCATGCTAGCACCTACACTTTTCAACTTTTATATGAGTATAGTGCATATAGCCTTTATACAACATGCAGCTGTGATAGGTGTTGGTGGTGAAATACAACTTCGCGAAATTTAATTCACAAAAACGATCCAAAATCTTCAGATTAACAAGCCTGCAGTATGCAGATGACATATGTTTTGGTAAGTGATAAAATAAATGATCTGCAAGAAGCTATGAAGTGTCTCGAACGTACATATAGAAATTTTGTACTCGGCATCAACTTTAATAAAACTGTGAAAATATTCAAATCAGCGACGATATTGCGTCATATATCGAAATAAATGATAATAGAATTCGATTAGTTAATAAAGCTACATCACTAGATGATGAAATTTCTCCGCGACTAACAAATGCATCTTATAACAAGATATACGACAAAGAGTATTCAATACCAAGAATATATCCGCTGATACTAAATTAGCGATCTACAAAACTATTATTATTTATACGCAATGTAAACGTGGCCAAAATAATTAAGGTCAAAAAATTAGACAAATGCAATCAGAAATTCCTGCGAAGAAATCTTCAGATACGTTGGATTGATCGTATATCAAACGAAAAAGTTCTAGTTAGAATAAAATGTCGATCAATCGATCAGATACTAGTGGGAAAGCGCATAAATTGGACACGGCAAAAAAGAAAAATATATTTATCGATATATATATATATATATATATTACATAGGACCATACGACACATAATACAATATTATCGTCAGATAGCTAAGATCACTGTATGCACTAGATGTAAAGACATGTTCAGTTGAAACATTTAAATTTGCTCTTAAATAACAAGACAACATTTTTTGCGGGAAGTACAACGTAAAATTTAAATCCGATATTTTAAAAAAGGACGAAATAGATATTTTTAAAAAGTTTTGTTCCGAAAAAAAAAAAACACGCTTTAATATTATTAAACTCTTTTTAGGAAAGACAACTGCGAGGTTATTTCATTATATATCACACGTCGTGCTAAACCGAAATTATAATTTATAATACAACGTTTAGCAGATAATTGAAAGATTTGCAATTATCATTTGATATATATAATATACATGTGTCTGGGTTGTAGCGACTGATGGTTATATGTACAGAGGTAGATGGAAATTTTTGATATACGCTACTTACACGTATGAACAGATAAGTTTAAGAATAAGTTTTGCAGAAAATATTATAGACAATCTATGAAGATATGAGATTACATACATACATATATATATATGTATGTGTGTGTGTAATAAATAAAATGAGGACGAATACGTATAAGAAAAAGAATAACTATTCTCATCAAAGGATAGCAAAATCTTGTGAAGTTAAACTCGCTGAAAGCTTTTCCGTGTAGAAAGACGAAAACAATTTGAGCACGATAGCTAAAATAGTTACATTTTGACAATTCCTTTTTATGTGACCGGTCCATTTAAAATTCGCTCACATGCACACAATATACATATATATATATATATATATATATATATATATATATATAAATTATTATATATATAAATAGTTATATATATATATATATATATATATATATATATATATACAAAAAAATTTATAATAATTAAAGACTGTATTTTAGAAGACCCGTAATAGATTTGTACGTTTAATATAAAATATTTATATTCGACCCACATTTAACCGCTAACACAAACTCTAAATAATTCTGCAAAATCTTGTAAAATGACATCAGCGCGTATTAATTCTAAAATAATTTTACATTTCGACCTAGTTAGACGACGCCTTCAATCCATCGTGATATAATTATATACCAATTATGAAAGATACACAAATCGCAATAGAAACATTTTACCAAATTTGAAAACCGATAAATTTTTCAAATTTTTTTACCTAAATTTTAAAATATTCATTCGTCGAATCTAGTTTCTTTCGTTATTTGAAGTGTTTTTTTTTTTTAATTAATACTTTATTATTCAAATTTAATGTTTTACCGCTTGTTACATTTACAGAGTTTAGGCTTAATCAGTGTACTGCTCCCCTTTACAATACTCCTTAGTATATAATAATATAATACACTCACATTTACGCGGGCTGTGCGCCAGTTTCACTCCCAGTCATCAAACGTATACACGTATGCACACTTATAACTTCTTATAGAAGATAATATTTAAACTATAATTTAAATGTACTAGGTACATCAATGTGGGAATTATCCATAATGACACATATACGTATATTTATAGAAATTTCACACAAACACACATACATGCCTGTACGCGTGCAGAAATATGCTCATTATACATATTACTAAAAGTTTTAGCACTGTTTCGCAAGCTTTAGTAACGCTGGAATTTCTTGTGCGGTACATTAAAAGCAAATAATTGAAATTGTCGAGCAGTGTATTCGTCTTGTGAGTTAAAATTATTTTTATCGTATAGTCTTATATGGTCCGTAATAGGGCATACAAAAAAGTACATACTGCGCCACATTTACACTTGCCATGTTTACTTAAATGAAGAAGAAATAGATAAAACCCAAAATTCTCCATGCCTCATTAATAATTTAGTAGTGTAGAAATCAGGAGTAATTTTGACATTGTGTCTACGTAATATATTGCGGATTAAGCTATGGGTGTGTCGCCCAATATATTATCTTCTTCCCATCTTTTTTTTTTCTTTGCCAAATTTCTAAGTAGCGTCATTTTACAGCTTTCAGAGAAAAGATATATTGAGTTCTGATTTCGGTATGAGAATTCAGATTGAATTTTGAGATTATGGCGTTTGTTTCTTCTATTAACTGCTCATTTAGACATGGAAAGAAGTCGACGTTTTTCATGACAAACATGACTGCCCTACTGAACGTAAGAAGATCGAGTGGAAGTACGTTAGCAATAGACGAGCTGTGCGAAATTGTTTTATATCCCCTAAATGCGCTTATTAGAAATTTTCTTTGCTGTTTTAACTTTTAGCCAGTTTAATAGGACGGTGGAGCAGTATGCTCAGGTGTTTTCAAATAATACAATTCTGTACTGGTTACTGAAACGCCATTTATTTTGACAGGCTCGTAAGATTTTACAGTATTTAATATCCATTTTCAATATTATCAAGATGATATTTAAATGTTAATTGAAGTGTTAGCGAGAAAATACTAAGCGCCATTTATTTTGACAGGCTCGTAAGATTTTACAGTATATCCATTTTCAATATTATGTTATCAAGATGATATTTAAATGTTAATTGAAGTGTTAACGAGAAAATACTATCGTATAAAAATTATTAAAATCGATTACGCGTACTTCGACGACGCTATCAAACGAAGTATCGATTTTTAAAGATAGTTTTGGGGATGGTGAATTTCATACGCTCGTCCGATGTCACGACTTTTCCAAATTTTTTGTAATTGGCCCGACGCTAATTTAGCTATTAATATTCCGTTTTCCGTAAAAAATTATAGAATCTATGCTACGAATAGTACGCAAACGGCCTCAAGAATCGATTTCAAAATCATGAGACATTCCTACTTCAAAATAGAATCGATATAGCGCTCATCCGGAGACACACTGGACTACAAGGAACTATCCCAGAATGAAAGCATACATAATTTATCATACACCGTATCCAGATGGTGGAGCCCACGCAGGGTCAGAGGTCGTTATTAAAGGAAATATTAGACATTACTTAAACGATGAATTCTGTAAAAATTACACTCATGTAGCGATATATCTCAATAATGCGAAATTAATGTCGTCGCTGCGTATTTTCCACCACAGCAAAATCTTAAATAACAATACATACAGTTCATAACTAAGTACGGTAACCGCTGCATTATTGGAAGTGACCATAACGCTAATCATGAAATTCTCGTAAATGTCCGAAGAATGAATGAGCTCAAGCCAAAGGGAGAGAACTGTTACAGGCTATACAAAAGCCGAAGTGCAGTATTGGAACTTAGACCAACATACTAGCCTACAGATAGAAACCCGATCTTATAGATTTCTTTATAATAAGAGATATATTCATCAATGATATATTAGTTCAGAATATTGAGAATTTGACTTCAGATTATACCCCTCTGTTTTACTAAACCTCAGTATACAGTGATAGGGAAGAAGAAAAAACTAATAAAAGCACAGATTGGGAACATTTTCGCGAGGATCTCGATCGGAAAATCATTTTGAAAGTCCGATTGAAAACTAATATAGAACAGCAAGCTGCAAATTTTATTAAAATAATTATGGTAGCCGCCATAGCAGCAACACCTAAATGCAATAACATGCTAATTTTTGTATGGAAATGTCAAGTACGACTCAAGGTAGCAGAAAGATGTAAAGCTCGCCATCAACGGCACAATACACGTGATCCGCGAGATAAAACAATATTTAACCGAATTAGCCGGCAATTAACCAAATTAATTAAGGAAATACAGCAACCGACAATCGCAACCTACGTGGAGAAATTCAGTCCTTATGCAGACACCGAATACACCCTGTGGGAAGCAACACGAGGAATAAAGCTTCGTGTTTTCCCACTTCTGGGTGATAATGATCGATGGGTTAGTCGCGATAAAGAAAAAGCGGAGCTGTTTGCTCAACATCTCTCGCGTGTTTTTCAACCTCACGATTTGGAATCACATATTGACAACACTGTCACTTATGCAGCAAAATGTAGTTGCAGTCACATCCTATGAAATTTGCAATTATATCGATAAAAAAATTAATTCCAAAAAATCACCGGGAACTGACAAGATTCCACCGAGTTTACTTAAGGAGTTGTCCAAGGAGGGCATTTTCGTGTTATCATATTTATTTAAGGCGTGCTTGCGTATAGAATATGTTTCACCGCATGTTTTAAAAACGGCTGAGATAATAATTTAAAAAAAAACAGGAAACCCAGAAGAAGATGTTACATCGTATCGTCCTATTTCATGATTGTCATCATTATCAAAGTTACTGAAAAAAATTACTCCTTAAAAGATTGTGGCCGATTGTTGGTGAAGATCTTCCAACACAGTTCGGCTTCAGGAAACACCATAACATAAACAAGTTCACCGGGTAGTTTCAACAATCAACAGTGCCTTGGAGAACAAAACATATTGTACGACAATATTCCTAGATATAGTGTGGCATGAGGGCCTTGAATAGAAGCTCAGTCGACTACTGCCGAGAAACTTGTGTCGCCTACTGGAATCACGTAATCGTCGATTCTGAGTTTTCCATGAAAATGCTGAATCATCATACTACACTATACAGGCATGGATCGGCAGCGTTTTGTATACTTATTGAATACAAAAGATCTACCAACAGACTACGATATTACAACCGCGACGTTTGCCGATGATACTGTAATTCTTTCAGTAGATAATAATCAGACTGACGCCATAACAAAACTCCAACGTGCACTTTATCGAGTTAACTATTGGGCAACGAATTCGAGGATCAAGGTTAATTGAAGTCGATCCATATTACATTTACTAACCGAATCGTCGATCCAAATTATTTAGGAAATCTGATGGTCCCACAGGCCTCTTCTGTAAAGTACCTTGGAATGTACTTAGACAAAATACTCACTTGGGTAGTCCATGTCAGGATGAAACAAAAACAAATAAAAAATAAAATTAATTAGTCCTTCCAGACTCGCCATTAAATATGAACCATTAGCTACTACTTTACAAGCAAATTATCACGCCGATTTGAAAATACGGTGCTGCTTTATGGGATGATGTACAAGTAATTCGGATTCGGAAAAAAAAAACAATATTCGCGCAATGACGATATACATCGTGATCTTCAGATGCTATACATAAGAGATATGATAACGAATATAGCAACTAAACACAAAGGGAGACTACAAATGAGCTGCCCAATACGAAACAGGATAATTGACGTCTATAATTCTTATAATTAGTATGTAATTATAATGAAAGTATAATTCAAGACCAACTCACTGGATTAGTGTGCCGCAATAATTGTATTTAGTATCGTGTATTAACTTAGTTACTAATTAATTTGTAATTCGGATTCGGAAAAAAAAAACAATATTCGCGCAATGACGATATACATCGTGATCTTCAGATGCTATCCATAAGAGATATGATAACGAATATGGCAACTAAACACAAAGGGAGACTACAAATGAGCTGCCCAATACGAAACAGGATAATTGACGTCTATAATTCTTATAATTAGTATGTAATTATAATGAAAGTATAATTCAAGACCAACTCACTGGACTAGTGTGCCGCAATAATTGTATTTAGTATCGTGTATTAACTTAGTTACTAATTAATTTGTAATTCGGATTCGGAAAAAAAAACAATATTCGCGCAATGACGATATACATCGTGATCTTCAGATGCTATCCATAAGAGATATGATAACGAATATGGCAACTAAACACAAAGGGAGACTACAAATGAGCTGCCCAATACGAAACAGGATAATTGACGTCTATAATTCTTATAATTAGTATGTAATTATAATGAAAGTATAATTCAAGACCAACTCACTGGACTAGTGTGCCGCAATAATTGTATTTAGTATCGTGTATTAACTTAGTTACTAATTAATTTGTAATTCGGATTCGGAAAAAAAAACAATATTCGCGCAATGACGATATACATCGTGATCTTCAGATGCTATCCATAAGAGATATGATAACGAATATGGCAACTAAACACAAAGGGAGACTACAAATGAGCTGCCCAATACGAAACAGGATAATTGACGTCTATAATTCTTATAATTAGTATGTAATTATAATGAAAGTATAATTCAAGACCAACTCACTGGACTAGTGTGCTGCAATAATTGTATTTAGTATCGTGTATTAACTTAGTTACTAATTAATTTGTAATTCGGATTCGGAAAAAAAAACAATATTCGCGCAATGACGATATACATCGTGATCTTCAGATGCTATCCATAAGAGATATGATAACAAATATGGCAACTAAACACAAAGGGAGACTACAAATGAGCTGCCCAATACAAAACAGGATAATTGACGTCTATAATTCTTATAATTAGTATGTAATTATAATGAAAGTATAATTCAAGACCAACTCACTGGACTAGTGTGCCGCAATAATTGTATTTAGTATTGTGTATTAACTTAGTTACTAATTAATTTGTAATTCGGATTCGGAAAAAAAAAACAATATTCGCACAATGACGATATACATCGTGATCTTCAGATGCTATCCATAAGAGATATGATAACGAATATGGCAACTAAACACAAAGGGAGACTACAAATGAGCAGCCCAATACGAAACAGGATAATTGACGTCTATAATTCTTATAATTAGTATGTAATTATAATGAAAGTATAATTCAAGACCAACTCACTGGACTAGTGTGCCGCAATAATTGTATTTAGTATCGTGTATTAACTTAGTTACTAATTAATTTGTAATTCGGATTCGGAAAAAAAAACAATATTCGCGCAATGACGATATACATCGTGATCTTCAGATGCTATCCATAAGAGATATGATAACGAATATGGCAACTAAACACAAAGGGAGACTACAAATGAGCTGCCCAATACGAAACAGGATAATTGACGTCTATAATTCTTATAATTAGTATGTAATTATAATGAAAGTATAATTCAAGACCAACTCACTGGACTAGTGTGCCGCAATAATTGTATTTAGTATCGTGTATTAACTTAGTTACTAATTAATTTGTAATTCGGATTCGGAAAAAAAAACAATATTCGCGCAATGACGATATACATCGTGATCTTCAGATGCTATCCATAAGAGATATGATAACGAATATGGCAACTAAACACAAAGGGAGACTACAAATGAGCTGCCCAATACGAAACAGGATAATTGACGTCTATAATTCTTATAATTAGTATGTAATTATAATGAAAGTATAATTCAAGACCAACTCACTGGACTAGTGTGCCGCAATAATTGTATTTAGTATCGTGTATTAACTTAGTTACTAATTAATTTGTAATTCGGATTCGGAAAAAAAAAACAATATTCGCGCAATGACGATATACATCGTGATCTTCAGATGCTATCCATAAGAGATATGATAACGAATATGGCAACTAAACACAAAGGGAGACTACAAATGAGCTGCCCAATACGAAACAGGATAATTGACGTCTATAATTCTTATAATTAGTATGTAATTATAATGAAAGTATAATTCAAGACCAACTCACTGGACTAGTGTGCCGCAATAATTGTATTTAGTATCGTGTATTTAACTTAGTTACTAATTAATTTTAAAATTAAAATTGTAACAATTAATAGTTCCAAGGACTGTTATTTAAAAAAAAAAATAATAAAAAATTCTGTTTTTAATTTTATCCGTAGATTCACCGTGTTTGGTAATTACAGACCCCGCTAATACAAATTAATCAACCAACATGTATCGTCTAGTTCTTACGTTATCTCGGTTTATTGTCAATCCAACTTGTGTACTTACGTTTTGCAAGCTTGTGTAAAAGGGTGAAAAATTTTTGTCTGGATGCGGCGATTATTGTTATATCATCAGCACACCGCGGATTATTCATAAATTTTCCGTCTATTTTTATACCATCTTCCCATTCATCGAGTACTTTCCTAAGTATCCATTCACTGTACATTTTAACAACACGGGGCTCAGGATACATTAGCTTTTTCAGCTTTAAATGCGTCCGTTAATTTATTATTGATTTTTACTTTTCCAACGTTGTTGTAATACAACGCCTTGATTATTACATGTCGCGGTACGCACATTTGGTCTAATACCTGCCATAATGTCCTCCATTTTAGACAGTCAAATATCCATTCATTGTACATGTTAACAACATGAGGCTCAGAATACATTAGCTTTTTCAGCTTTAAATGCGTCCGTTAATTTATTATTGATTTTTACTTTTCCAATGTTGTTGTAATATAACGCCTTGATTATTACATGTTGGTCTAACACCATAATGTCCTCCATTGTACACAATTGAGCTTTTGAATAGTCTATAAAGCCAATATACGTTGAAATATTAAATTCGCGACATTTCTTTATTACTTATCGCATATTCAGAATTTGCTATCGCCTACCTTTTCCTGAAATAAAACCCGCTTGCTCTTCTCATATTTGTGGTAGTATGCGCGGCTAATGATGTGCAGCATTATCTTACTAGCGATATAAGGGCGATAATTTTTACACATATCTTCCGATCTCTTCTTATGGATTTGGACATATATCGACGTTGTCCAGTCTCGTTCGGCCATAAATTTGTACGCCATATATTTGTACTCCATATATTTTGGCATAATTTCTATTTGACATATTAAAATAATTAGTAATAACCGAAATATAATAATCATCAGATTTATAAATTACGAAATATAAGTTACGGTTTCGTTAATATTATTTTCGAGCGGAATATATATTATCGACAATTCGTACGTTCAATTAAATAATATTAAAACAAACAATCAAAAAGAAGTTAAAATCACTAAAACTTTTATTTACGAAAAATCATCACAAAGCGTTGCGGCTGTTAGGCCATTATCAAGTGAATATTTAAAATATTTAAAAAATACAAAATAAATATCAATTTAAGATTACAATTCACAAAAAATGTACAAAGTGAAGAACAGTATTAATAAACCAATCTGACAACGGTAAACAACACAACTATCAGCAATACAAATTATTTTAATAAAAAATAACTCAAAAACTGTTGTCCAATATAAAATTTATAAATAAACAAAAACCAATATCCAGCAAAATGAAATAATCAAAAATTAAAAAATAGTTATTCAATACAAAAATAAAATTTACAATATACTTCTTATAACTGTTTATCAAAACTCATCATTGAATTTAATAAAATTATTTTTATCGCTTTCTTTTATTATTTCCATTTTTTCTAATAGTTTTCTTTTTTTTTTTAATGTTTTTCTGTATGTAAAATTTTATAATTTTGATTATTTTGTTTTAATTCTATACGTTTTCGAAATAATGATTTTTCATCATTGTTTGCATATGAATTTAAATGTTCCCTTAAATCTAATTATGAATTTTGATGTATTGGAGAGCAGTGATTTATGAATTTAACAAAACAAAATAAAATTGAAGATAACCACTAAAAAAATTTTTTTTTTTTTATTACACGAATACGAAGCTTTTCGACTATTAAGTCATTTTCAAGCTTTTGTTAAAAATTTGTACAAAAGCTTGAAAATGACTTAATAGTCGAAAAGCTTCGTATTCGTGTAATATAAAAAAAAAAATTTTTTAGTGATTATCTTCAATTTTATTTTGTTTTGTTATAATTATGAATTGTCTGCCACTTTTTAATTTCACTGGCTATTGCTATGGTAAAATTGTATTGTTTACCACATTCACTGTCAGAGTGTTTTATTAACACTGCTGTTCAATTCGCTCGGTTTTTGTGAATTGTATTCTTAAATTAATATTTTTTACCTTTCTAAATATTCACTTGATAATGGCCTAACGGCCGAAAAGGTCAATGACTTTTTATGATGAAAAATTTTAGCGATTTTAACTTCTTGTTTGTTGTTTATTTTAATAAAAAATATTCCGCATTTTTCGAAAAATAAATAATATTAATTTATTATATATTTTTAGGGATATTAAAAGTTAACCGCGATATATCGATAAAATCGAATAAAATAACGTCGCCTATTACGTCAAAAAAAATAACGATATGCGAATACGCATACATATATTACACATACATATATTACACATACGCAAACATTATATATACACATATGTATGTGCGAAAAATATCAATCATTATTAACGACGTTATATACCGAATCGATTTCAGGTCAATACCAATAGTAGAAATTTTAAATTTCCGTCTTTTATAGTCGAAGTTTTTCAAATGAATTAAGTTAAATATAAAAGTTCCGGCGTAATGTGACAATTTTCAGTTCTTTTATAATAAAGATAACAACAGGAAAACAAATTTATCGCTAAACACGATGCGAGAACTCCTCCTCCTCCTCCTCATCGGGGTATGGTACCGGATTACAGATAAAACAGTAATAGACAAAGACGTTAACGTGACAAAGAAGCCCATTAAGAGTAACGCGGATGGAAACGAATTGCGTTAACAAGAGGAGATACACGAGGAAGAATATTTCTGAAGTCAATAATACCGACAATCTCTCTCTATAAATAAAAATCAATTTCCGAAAGTTTTGGTCCGCGCGTCACTTCAAAATGTCTTGGCTAATTCTTTTTTTTTTTTTTTTTTTGTTAAAGAGCAAAAAATAAACAATAAGGAAGTAGTTAAAAATCGATAAATTTGTATTACAAACACAAGGCCCATTTACATAAATTGTCGGGATAAGGTTTGTACGAATGAAAAAAATGGCAATAAATATAGACATGAACGAAATATAACTACTAAGAAATAATAGAAATAAATTGGATGGAAATTTGAGAACAGGGTAATACACTTTATAACGATTAGAAATAAATAGAAAAGACTTGGGCAAATTTTTTGACGATAATTGCTTTCTGATAAGAACACGCCGTATAATGAACAAGTCAAGTTGGGCATATTATACAAAGGCACTATTAAAGATTGACAACGAACGGTTAACAACTTCATTGGTGCTTCATTATGTCAAAGGAAATATCGAAAGTGCTACAAATATTGGTGGAAATTACAAAGACGACGCTCGGTTAAGGGAACGAGAGATATTTTTATGGTAGACGACTTGAATATAAAAATTCAAAAGTCAAATGAGTGACGAAATGCATTCATTTCAGTCGATCGATTACATTACCGACCCAGATGAAATCGTCAATTATCCAACTGAATTCCTGAATTCGTCGAATTTTCCTGTAACGGCGTGGTTAGGTGATAATTATGCACCGAAAATACGCAATAGAACACGACGTGCTCTTAGTAAAAGTTAACGAACAACGTGTAATCGAAGCGACTATTCTAATTATAGGAAAGTTTAAAGGTGAAGATGTGCCGATTCAAAGAGCTAATTCCAACCGACTTTCCATTTGAATACAAGTGTATCCAATTTCCAGTCCGTCGTGTATTCACACCCTGACGATCAATAAACCGCGAGATCAAGTTGTACATCGCGTACTCGAGGGTAGTTAAACCATCGGTGCTGCTACTCGTTTTCTCTTCAAAGAAATAGATAAAAAATATTGCACATTTCAAAATGTTGCGATAAGTTTTCGTGAAATTATGTAATTGCACTTTCACTTCATTTATTGCGGATATATTTGGTCCCATTTTCTTAGTTATAGCTGTAATAAGCCGGATTAGGCAGCTAAGTTTTATATATATATATATATATATATATATATATATATATATATATATATATATATATATATTACAAATAGAAAATGAAACAAACGAAGATACTTAATCATATCATGTCCATTGTATACTTTTGGATATAGTGCTTTCTGCTGGAATATGAGAAAAAACTATATGTTCAATGTTGTCAATTAAACTTATTTGTATATATAATCTTTTCATAATGTATTAATTCGCATATGTCCATTGTATATACTTTTGGATACACCGTAATTATCTTTTTACGTATTAAGTCGGTTTAAAGAAAACAAAAATCAAAAATATTTTAATTGGAACACTTTTGATCATCTAAAGCGTTGTGCGGGGTCTATGCGTGAGCATAAAAGGGTTAAAAACGATTTAGCGTTGAAAATAAAAATTTCGAAAAACTAACTATACAAATTAACAATTAACTATGTAGAACCCGAGTTATATGCGGTTCGCCAATAATAGTAGGGTAATTAAGGCGAGATTAAGTGAAAAGTAGTGAAAGAGAAATCTGGATAACCCCCAACATAGTTAAAAAAAAAAAAAACGGACAAAACAGCTGAATCGTATGAGGTATTGCTTAGGTATTGCTTACCTGTAGATTTACGTACCATGTACTACACCTAGGCCAGAGGCACGAGAAAGGAGAGAACGTAGGGTTAGTGAGAATCAGTAGAAAGTTGGAAGAATAAATTGGAAGTACGGATTATTAAATTAGATTATATAAATTGGAGGATTTAAGAAAATTTAATAAACTATTGGAAACATCTTGCGTGTACGAAAGAATGTTTAGGAGCCTGAGCGGTTTGTCGAGGATAGAATGTTGGGAGTTCAATTGCACACATTCAAGAAGAATGTGGACGTTAATGAGGACATTACAGGTTAAACATCCTGATTCACAAAAAATTGATTTATTCATTCGTATATATATATATATATATATATATATATATATATATATATATATATATATATATATAAAATAATATTTTAAGAATAAGGGGGGTATGTAAGCAAATAGATAATAATTAAAAAGTTATAATTCAATAATCATATTCATAATAATAAAATAAGTAAAAAAAATATATAAGGACAAAGGTTTATTTGCTATGTTAACGATATTTCTCGTGTAGTATGATATTTAATCGTCGAAATACTCGTAATAAGGTCAGAGTAAATCAACAAGAGTAATCTTTACTAACAGAAGAATTGATCCAACAGAAGACATAGTCCTAAACGGTGCTGCAATTTCACAGAAATCAGATGTAAAATATCTCGGTGTGCACCTTGATCAGCGTCTAACGTGTAGAAAACATACAATAGCAAAGCGCACTGAGCTAAATATAAAACTGAGACAGATGTACTGGTTATTAAACAAGAAATCGGAAGTGTCCGCTGAAAATAAATTATTGATTTACAATCAAATTTTGAAACCAGTTTTGCGTTATAATTGCCCATTATGGGGCTGTTCTAAAAACAGCAACATATCGATTATACAGCGGTTCCGGAATAAAATCCTCCGGATGGTTGTCAGTGCACCGTGGTACATTACCAACTTAAAGCCTACACAAATACCTTGGAATGAAGTTTGTTCCGGAAGTAATATCCAGCGATGCAAAAAATTATGCTCATACACTCGAAGTGTAGCCGAACAACATGGCGATTGGGTTGCTGTATAATTCGCTAGAAGTTCGTCGGCTTGACAGATTCAGGCCGATGGACCTAGCCTAAGAGATAAATTTTAATGACTGTTTTTAGCACTTACTGATGGATAGGTTGCTAATCATGCCATCTGCATAAAACAATAAAATTGCTAAATAACTACCATCAGCTAGGTGCAATTTAACTAAAAGGGGGAAAAAATTATATTCGAAACATTCTAGTCGAAAATTTTAATTTTGAAAGCAATTTTATAAATAAGCACGATCATATTTCGGTAATCGTGGAATATCGTTTACTACGGAAATCGTACCATAAAATAAAAGAAGGGAAACTGATTGGCACGATACGGCTCCGTCCACCGACTTCGCAACAGTTCCCGTCTGAGGTATACGTCAGATCGTACTTAAATTTACACAATTTTCTATTATGTACATTTTTTTCTTTACATTTAATACGTACTAAATAAAACATAGCCAACTTGCTTAAAATTGTTATTCCAATTTATATGTAAAGCTTTAGGTTAGCTGCTACAAATTTTTTTTAAGCATTTAGAAACTCGGTAGCCTAAAATTTAGATTGTCGAGAGATCATTAAAAAAAAAATGTAATCCATATAATACTATTAGTCAGTGGCGTACACGAGTACCTGAAAATTTATGATTCAAATGTTATAAATCAAGGTGACCATGTAAAAATCTTAAAACATTAATATATCATAAATTTTGGTTTCTACCACTTTAATAGTGTCTATTTATGAGAATACGTTATAATTTTGGCGTCCACGACGGACATAATATATTCATAGATTAAATAGAACGTTATAAATTCGGCTCCACAGGACGGCATTCAATATAAACAGTATATTAAATTAGTAAATTATTACGTTCGGAATACCATAAATTTGACCACAACAACATGGTATATCACTCTATATATACACGGTATATATAACGATTTTTTCTGTTAGAAGTATAAATCATTAATTATATCTGGAAAATTTTTAACAAGCCTTTTCATCAGTCTCACCATTTTTAGCTTATAAAATAAACAGTAATAACAAAAATAAAAATAAAGATAACGATATATAAGAAATAGAAATAACAGTTAAACAGCCTAAATGTATATTGAACGCATCTACTTCCAAACTGAGATGCTTGTCAGTCCATTATCTACATTAACCC
This sequence comes from Coronaproctus castanopsis, assembly GCA_032883995.1. Classification (NCBI taxonomy): domain Eukaryota; kingdom Metazoa; phylum Arthropoda; class Insecta; order Hemiptera; family Monophlebidae; genus Coronaproctus; species Coronaproctus castanopsis. Next base: position 206,842,360 of record CM065053.1, on the reverse strand, counting down.
TTGGTTAGTCGCGACATTACAAACCGGATTTTTATTGAACGGTGTGAACTACGTAGCAGTAATTTTCAATAGCTGTTCAAAAATGCTTCTTTTATAACGTGTGTGCATTTTCAATTCTTAAGTCGTGTGTGCGCGTTGTCATCTGCGGAAAACTTTGACTGGTCTACGATCGTAGACCGCGCGATCATTCGTGTAACTATTTTTTGCGGATATCTAATTTATCGTCTAGACTTCTTGTCCTCATTCTGCAAGTTTTTTACATTGTTTTATTTATACTTTTTTCTTTTACTTTCTGTTAATTACTAAGAAAATGTCTGTGCCGTCGAAAAATCGTCGAGTTGAAAAAACTACTGATCCTATAATTTTGACCGGATGGTTGGAAGAATCATCCAGCGAGGAAGAATATACGGATGATGAAGACGAGGACGAATTAGAAAATGATAATAATACTGACTTGAGTAACCACGAAACGGAATCCGAACAGGAGTTGTCTGAAAATGAAGAGTTGTTTGACCCAAAAATGCAGAAATGTAGCAATTATTACTACGGAAAAGATAAAAGTACTAAGTGGAGGAAATGTGCACCTAAGTCTATCATAATATAATAAAACACTTACCTGGTACAAAAGGAGATTCTTGTAATGCGAAGACTGCTGAAGAATGTTTAAAATTATTCATTAATCTGCACGTAATTCAAATTATTATCTACTAATATTTACATTGGAATTGTAAAGAGTAAATTTATGAGAGATCGTGATGCTAAATTGACGAATGAAAGAGAAATATCTGCTCTAATAGGTATTTTATATTTAGTCGGGACACTCGGATGTTCGAAAAAAATTTACACAAATTATGGGACAATTCTAAAGGCAGTGGAATTGAAGCATGCTATCTAACTATGAGTGAAATTCGTTTTAAATTTTTGCTTCGGTGTTTACGATTTGATGATGTTAGGGACAGAAAAGAACGAATTCAGACGGATAGCTCCAATTCGCCTATTATTTGACACAATTTTGAAGAATTTTCAGAACAATGTTATAGCCAGCGAATTTCTAACTGTTGATGAGCAACGTATAGCTTTTAGAGGACGATGTCCATTCAAACAATATATTCCTAGTAAGCCAGCGAAATACGGAATTAAAATTTTTGGACTGATGGATGCAAAAACATCATACACATTCAACCTTGAAACATATGTGGGTATGCAACCAGAAGGCCCTTATAAAAACAACAATACCGCCGAAAGTTTAGTACTTCGATTGGTAAATCCTATCCAAAATACAAATCGTAATATCACGGGTGACAACTGGTTCAGCAGTATTCCATTAGTAGAAAATTTATTGCGTCAGAAAAAATTAACTTACTTTGGTACAATTCAAAGAAATACCACCTGAATTCCTGCCAAATAAAGCTGCTGAAGTGAAATCATCTATTTTTGGTTTTCAAGAAAACTGTACACTAGTTTCTTACGTTCCTAAGAAAAACAAAGCTGTAATTTTAATTTCTAGCATGCATCGTAATGATGCAATTGATTCTGAAACTGGAGATGATAAAAAACCGGATATTATTACGTTTTATAATAATACAAAAATTGAAGTTGATCTGGTAGATCAACTGTGTAAAAATTATGATGTCGGAAGAAGCACACGCAGATGGCCGATGGTAATCTTTTACAACCTCTTGAATTTATCAGGAATTAACGCTCTTTAAATAACCCTTCACAAAAAGTAAAGAGGAACAATTTTATTGAAGAATTTGCTTGGCATCTGATTAAACCGCAAATTGAATTTCGATCAACAATTCCATCATTGCCAAAAGAATTGAAACGCCGCGCTCTGGCACTTTTGGGGATTGAAGAAAGTATGCGTTCCACTCGTGTTAGATCAGAGAATTACGTCGGACGCTGTAATATATGCCCTAGAAGTCGTAATAAGTCGACAAGAAAATCGTGTGTAAAATATGGGAGATTTGTTTGCAAACAACATACAAAGGAAATATGTACCGTCTGTTTGGATCAGTAAATGCACTGGTAAAAGTATGCTTTGTTTCTGTTATAATATATCAGGTATGTATTGAAAGTAAGTCGATATGTTTATATTTATTAATAAATGAATATCATTATTTAAGAGTAATATACAGAAAAAAATGTTTAAATTACTAAAAATGCCTTTTTTCTGTGTATTTTCGACATAAAATTAATGCTAAAACTGGGTACATATTTTTATTTCAAGATATTTAGTAGTTGTGTGAAAAAATTATTCATTTTCTTTTTAATATGCTAAAGAAATACTTAAGGAATTATGCTACGCATTTTATTCATTAAAATTCTGAAGGAATGATTTTGTAGTAATAATTTAAAATGGTTTACAAGTGTAGACCGCGCGAACTATTTATGTAACAAAAACACGCGCGACTAACCGAGGGTTAAACAGTGAATATGGTAACCAACATATTCAATCGATCGCAATCGTCTAAAATTATTATCCGAAAAATTAGAATAATAATATTAAGAAATAAGAAAAAAATATATATGCACTAAAAACATTTTATGATTTAGTTATTTAAAGACCACCTTACAAACACATTTAATCTTTAGTTTCTTATTATTATTATTATTATTATTATTATTATTATTCCCATCACAACTGACCAACTTTAGCGGTCATTTAGGGATTAATTTAATACGACGCGGAATCTTCCGTGGAGAGGTACCTTTAAACTAAAGTCTAAAGGCTTATTTCGCTGGCTGGATAAGCTACTTAAAATAATTTTTTGCAAGACCCTATACACTGTTTAACGAAATAACCGCAAATTTACAATCAGCGTAGATGGAAAAGTTAGTCGAACGAGAATACTGAACAACGAACTACCCCAGGATTCCCTGCTTTCTCCGTTACTGTATAATCTATACACTTCGGACTTACGAATCACTAGATCCAGACAGTTTATACACGCAGATAACCTGGCTCTAACCAAGCAGAATAATATAATGGAAATAACAGAAAATATTCTTGAGGAAAATTTAAAAGTACTGATTCAATATTTTAAGAAATTGAAAATAAAATAGAACAAATAGGAAACTACGGTATCATGCTTCAATTCGACCACCAATCTCGCTAAAAAGAAACTAAAACAATTGATGGATGTAGATTAAATTCATGAGGAAACCATTAATATTGGATAGACAACTTACTTACCGGAAACATGTCTAAAATACCGTAAATTATACATAAACCGGCAGGAACAACGTGGGAAGCGTCTATACCAAAACTACGGACATCGGCTTTAGTTTTGGCATACTCTGTCGTTGAATATGCAGCTCCTACTTGGTACAACAGCTAAGAAAATTGATGTTGAACTCGACATGGTTATAAGAGCAATAAATGGTACAGTAAAATCTACTTCAGTTGAGTGGTTACCCGATCTAAGTAATAAAGTGCCTCCTGCTACCCGAAGAAAGAAGACTGCAAAAAGTATATCAACAAAAAACCCTCACGATACATCTGGATGCAAACGTAGTAGATCGCCTCGGTTTTGATCTACCGAAGAAATTGTAGTTCAGACTTAATCGCATCAACACGGAATATGGAAGATGTGCAACGGTGTTAAATAAATGGGGGATCAAAAATGACGCAACATGCGACTGCGAGGAAGAAGATATCGATCATATGCTGGCAAAATGTCGAACGCACACTTTAAATAGTGGCTGGTAGCATATCGCGGAGCTAACTAAGCAAAATATTGGATCGAACAGCTAGATTTTGATATTTGTAATATAGTTAATAACTAGGGGCCACCCACTAAGTAACATATAGCTTATCTAACGGACTACGCAAGTGGGAAGTCTGTATACTTCAAAAAAAATATTTTACAGTATACGCGGTAACAACATATGCGTGATATTATATATATATATATATGTATATATATATGTATATATATATATATATGTGTCGATAATAAATTTTATAAATTTGTATGTACTTTCCTATCCAATGAACCATTTTCTTAAAGATTTTTCATAGGATAAAACTAACATCTTAAAAATGACGTTATATAAGTTGTGCTGACACGAGAATACCATTGTTAGACGCGTATTTTAATGCCACATAACTTTCGTTTGAACAATTCTTCCGAATTTCGAATCGTTCGCGAATTATTGCGAAAAAATCGAAATTTTGAAAAAATTGACAGTGTGTCCCCTTTTGAAATTTTCGGGTTCGGTTTGAAATTTTTTTTCGCGGTTTTTTCGCTTTATACGATAGATTTTATACAGTTACACCTATATTAGAAGACCGGACCGTTTAAAAGTTCATACATGCCCGGCATCTCTCGATAAAAAATTTATATATATATATATATATATATATATATATATATATATATATATATATATATATAAATCGCATTGCCCATGCTAAAAGCATTGTAGAAAGGGTTTGACGAAAAAAAGGCTTCCAGAATTTTTAAAAATCGAAAACGGAATATTAATTTCGCGATTTCTCGCTACCTGTTAATTTTGATAAAGTGTACGTTATTATATTAATGATAGACCTCGACGTCTACTTTCGTCTAACGTTAACCCGAACCTTCTATCTATCATAGGGGCCCTAAAAACGGCCCAAAACCACTAAACCCTTAAATACCCTTTTTCTGGATGAGTATTTGCTATAAAAATACGAGAATACCATTGTTAAACGCGTATTTTAATACCGCATAACTTTCGTTTGAACAATTCTTCCGAATTTCGAATCGTTCGCGAATTATTACGAAAAATGTGAAATTTTAAAAAAATTGTGTCCCCTTTTGAAATTTTCGGGTTCGGTTTGAAATTTTTTTCGCGGTTTTTTCGCTTCATACGATAGATTTTATATAGTTACACCTATATTAGAAGACCGGACCGTTTAAAAGTTCATACAGGCCCGGCAACTCTCGATAAAAAATTTATATATATATATATTTTTTTGGACAATTATGATTAATTTAATTATTGTGATTGATCGAATTATTGTTTCCTACACATTCGCTATTTGAATTAGATAATCGATAGATAAACATCTCGATTTGAAAGTAGATAATGGTTAAGTTGTTTAAAGTTAGAAATGAGCTTCAACTTTACTTTGTTCGAAATAACATGTGTTCCGCGTTATCGTTCCGTTATTAACTATTTAAATATTACACGTAATAAATCGTGCAAATAATAATATCGGTGTAATTCCATGTTTGCTTCTACTTCATATATTTAACACAGTATATAATATACATTATATGTGTACATAATTATGTACAATATTAATTTATATATGTTTATATGTATATTGTGTGTTCGTTGTACTTCTAGTCTTATTGATTAATTAGATGTGATATTTAAATAAATGGGTAAACTGCTAGTCATTATGAGAACAACGGTGGCTACACCAATTTACATGATAGGTGATCATTCGTCTGGTACACGTACACAACAAAATGAAATGTTGCAGAACACTCCTACTTCTACATGAGCTATTACTCCAACATTTACAGTATCGTATGAAATGGCCGAAGTCATCATCGGGGGTATTCCCAGGCCACTGATTATAGTCGTTTTAACATAAACGCCCGATGTTTTACAATATTTATTGTCAAACAAAACCTGTGTAAACAATCAGGTCAATACGAGTAAAAATAATGACGAAAACCATGAAAACTAGCAAAAATTAAAAGCGAAAATAGGAAAAAAAAAGCAACAGTCCATTATAGAGATAAAAATAAATTTTGCTAAAATTATCCACAATCGGTACAAATCTCCCACAACAGATAATGATGAACAACTCCGATGAAGAAAAACATATGTATGATACGATAAACATAAACACGAGTGTGCCTAAATCCCCGTCTATATACATGTACACGAAGATCAACATTTTTTAAAGACCATTCCGCAACTGGCTGATAAAGCTATTAAGATAAATGTACTTACCCCTGAACGATATAGCAAATAAAACATAACAGCTTGCTATTCTTAATCGTAGGTCTATTTTCTAGCCAGCACACGTTCTTAATTTTTGTGACCATTTGTCTCGCCTGCTCTATTCTCGATCGTACTTCATTTTTTGATTTACACTTATCCTCAAGGTTGGTTCCTAAGTATTTGACAGTTGAAGACTGTTCCAGCTCCGTATCGTATAACCGTGCCGAGCATTTTCTTGGTTTCTTTGAAAACACTATCACTTTTGTCTTAAGTTTGTTGATCGAACTAGAGCGCCAATTTGTATCGAATGAGACGTAAAACTAATAAATGTAAAAAAGACCTCACATTTCCAGCTACATGTAGTCTGTGCGGAGGAGCCCATCCTGCTAGTTATAAGGGATATGAGGTATGCCAGAAATTAAAACAAAGGGAAACGGTTGCTACGAGTAAAACAATTTACGACTCCTCCAAAACAAATTAGAGGAAAAACACGAGTCCATCCGTAAATTTATCAGAATTCTTGTTCGAATTAAAAGCAATGTTTCACCGATGAACATAGCAAAATAGATGGTTCCTTTCATGCTTACTACGTTGATACAACAATTAATTAAATAATGGCCAATTATCTCAAAATTGCTCTGCGGAATGTGTTTTGATAAATCGCAAATCTGAAATAGAATTATTTTCAAATGCTCATGTAATCGATGTAATGTTACGTTTCAGAAACTAACTAATAAAGACTGTTATAAAATAAATAATCACAACACATATTCTTGTTCACACCTATCGGGGAAATCATAAGGTGGTTTAAATATCAATGAAATAAAATATTATACATAAAAATAATGAACTAAACATTTTATGGAAGAATTCCTATAACTAATTATACAGACGCTGTGATCCACATGTTTTATCAGCCGCTTACAGTCCTCCAATAAATAAACCATTTCCGTAAATGCATACAAATACTTAAATAATAGATTATGCCAAACATATACGTAGGGACCTAGGATAACCACTAGTAGGAGGACGCATGTTCAAGCAAGCGGTAAGTAATCAGAATGTCAACTACGTGTCAACACAAGAAAATCAACATATAGGCCTACAAATAACCGTAAATTTGTTTATTGCTTATTACTATGAAAAAATTAATTCTTCCTTCGATCTTTTTTCTTTAGACCACCGTCATTTTAACTTTTGGTAATTCGGTAACATATCCAGATGAACCGATGTACCTATAATAACTATAGAACGGACTAGGATTCATTCGGGGAATATTTTCGGACACTTAATTAAATTTAAAAATCACATCCAAAAAATAAAGCGGACATGTTGAATACCGTGCAACATCTGACCAGAAACATTCAAACAACAATTACATTATTACATGCGCAACAAAAGATTGCAAGTGATAATCTACAAATGGCTCTTAATAAGACGGAGAAATGATTTAAGAAATGGAATATTTGAATAAATGAAAGGAAATCGATATTTATACAATTCACAAACAGAAAAGTCAGAGCCAACTACCGGGAATCAGAACTACCTGTGCAGACGCAGTTAAGTATTTTGGATTATATCTTTAAATTCCTTAACCTAGAAACAGCATACATAGGCAAAAAAAAAGAGTTAAACATTCGTGTTAAATGTACTGGCTTAAATAAACAATGTATTACATACTTACTACATAAAAGTATCTTAAAATTTGTTTGTACCTACGGTGTGTAACTCTAAGTATGTGCTAAACCCATTTTAAAATAATATAAACTCTGCAGGATAAGATCTTTAGGCTTATAATTATAGCCCCGTGGTAAGCGATAAAGCAGACTCTTCGTGAGTACTCAGGAATAGAATATGCAGTAGAAGGAATGCTAGAAACAAATAATGGTGTAAGGCGGTCGTATAAAACCGCAGCACTTTTTTTTAATGGTTCCTCAATCCGCACTTACGAGGTGGGGCAAATGTATTAAATAATTTGTGGTTATATAAAGGTGCAAGGAACTAGTGTACTTAATAAATAACTGTGTGTAACAGTTGTGTAGCTAGAACAAAAAAAAACAACTAGTATAATACAAACAGGTGTGTGATAGTTGCCTGCAATGTGAAACAGGATGGAATAAGGGATGAAAAACGTAGTCCCTTAGACTATCAATAGTGCGTGTCAAATGAGTTTGTGTAAATGAGCATATAAATATCAAAATGCATATTATTAAAAAAAAAAAAAAAGTATATAAACATACAATTTATTTAAGATAATAATAAACACAAAAAGAAAAATAAAGAGACAAATTTACCTGAGAGTACAATTGCATAACAAAATAAACATAAACAAAAATATTATTAAAGATACTAATTCAAAAACAAATTAAGTATACATTAAGTATACAAATAGGAAAGTATAACGACATAATGAGAAAAAATATATACATAAATAATTATAAAAATAATTTTAGACAATATTATTAAGTAGTAATATTAGTAATAAAGTGGACGGAGACAATAACCATGTGCAAAATTCGCGGATTCACGGTTGAATTAACATTATAAAGCAAAAAAAAAAAAGGCAAAAAATTATGATTAAAAATTTTACCCGCCACTTTTAAACTTTATTTTCATTGACAACTTCATGTACGACAGGAGACTGGTATGGTTCTGTCTAGAGAATACAAGAGAGACTGAGGAGTCATCACTGGAAGTGAAAAAGCCATACATTGGACTAGAAGCAAGATGGAACCTACAAAGATAGGAACCAAACTTACTATGGCGAGAGAGCACCTGAGCATTATAAAAATTAATATTAATACTTTTAAGTTACACCGTTCAAAGACTTTTGGGGAAAAACAAAAAAGTTTTCCTTCCACTTGAACAACTGTCCCACCTATCTTGCCAAAAATCAATAAGTGAGGAATGAATATATCTTGGTTTATGGTTGAGGTTTCTGGGTAGGTACAGTACTCCTCCCGTCATTCTCCGTAACCACAAACTTATTGCTAAACGGATTCATTGGCCAGCTTATATAAAAACTTATTAGAAAAAAATAAAAATTGTTAATTACAATATTTTTTTATTATTATTTATTTAATTTATTCTATAAGTTGAGTGTAACTGCTGACATTTTTTTTTAAATCCAAATATAGTAACGATTTACACGTGTGTAATTTCGTTGTTTTATTGAGTTAAAAAAATACTAACAACATTTTAAAAAATCGAAGCCAGTGAAGTTTAAAAAAAAAAAAAAAAGAAAGTTTGACTGATAACGAAAATTTAAAATGCCAAAATGACAGAAAAAAAAAACTGATACAAAATAATAAAGAGTTAATTATAGAATACGGTCATATTTGTGTGTATACATACGTGTGTTTGTGTGTGCCCAATTCACCATATTATAGCATACACAGAAATCAAATACCTAAAATCAAGACGTTTATTTAAACGTAAGCTTAAGATTATAATTAAGATCGATCGCTGCAATATAAATATACATATTCGTACAAGATATTTTTAACATTCAACATCAACACATTTCGATAGAATGGATGACAATTTTCACGGAAAGAATGTTAGAGACGAAGAAATGACAAACCAAGACTTAGTTAAATAGAACGAAGTAAAAAACGGTGAAAATATAGGTCGCCCTAAAAGCAGGAGGAACCTCAAAGACGTATATAACATGACCATATTAATATCAACAATCATAAGGTTGAGATCAAGAAGATATATATATATATATATAAATAAAAGTGTAGCAGCGTAATGTCGCCATTTTTAATACATTAGTTTTTATTTTTTTTTTTTCTATTCAATTTTTTTATCGTTAATTTTACAGGATTCTCTGTTACTAACATACCATTTTAAATAATTTTCATATTTTATATTTTCTCACATAACAACAGAAACTTTACCCTACAAATTTTTCACTCAAAATTATCGACCACACTCCATTTAGGTACGTATTCTCTCTAAGTCCATACAGTATATCGCGTAAATTAAATTATTTTATAATCTCCAAACTAAATCGTACAATATATAGAACGTTACAATATAAAATGTATACGTAAACATAATGAGGTTAGTTAGAGAATCCACGTGTTAAAAATATGAAAAGAATCCCATGTGTTAAAAACATGAAAAAAATAAACATGCATAATTTTAACCTGAATCGGTTCGTAAGCTCTGGCAACACAATCCATTATTGATCCTCCGATTACAACCTGAAATAATAATAAAAAAAAGACTATATATACTTTGAATATCGCGATGGTATAGTTGCTAGACTCGGGTTCTAAACCGAAACATAAAAAGTTTATAAAGTTTGTCATCATTACATAACTCTTAATTATCACAGAGAAGATAATGGCGTTCCACTCCTATGAGCGCCGCGAATCTGCATCGCACATAATTAGTGTCTGGAACGATAGCCTAATTTATAAACGTACAATAGCTAGTCACGACGTTCGGCAACGAACGATAGAGCGATGATGATATTTATAAAAAAAAAATTCTTTAATTTTTTTTATTTTTTATAAATAGTAATATATAATAAACTTAGGCAGGCTGCAAAATGATAATGTTTCATTTATTTCAAGAAGAATTAATAGAACCATAATCGGTAAGTATTCCAGTCGTACAATAATTTACTTTAATATTTTCGTTTTTAAAACGTTCCACTAGGAAAAAACTTACTAATCAATTTATCATTCGTTAACGTATCGTATTTTGCTTCAAATTCGTTAATAATTTGTAAACCAATTTGTTTAAGAGATTCCATGCCTATAATACAATTATTTTATTCGTTATCATTGAAGATAAAAGATTATTTTTATATAAGGATCGCTAGATAAGGTGTTATAGAAATTGATCGCAATATCCGAAGCAGTTACATACGGACGAGTTAAATCAATTAGAAATTTACCATAGTAAAAGTTTACTTTATAAATTTATTGTTTAGTTAAGCAACTATCTACAAACCACCAGCATAATACAAGTATAATTAACTACTATGTGTATATATATATACGTGTAATATCCGGTTCGCATGTACCTGCACTACCAACACCATCTTCCAAACCATGTTTTGTAGTGTTAGGCGCACCGACTTATACACATACGTAGAATTATTCGTATATATATATCTTCTTCTTCTCTACGCCTTCACCGTTCGAAGTTTGGCGATCATCTCAGCTATTGTTGGCTTGGATGTTGCAGCCTCCTGTAAATCTTCTTTTGAGCATCCATATATATTCCAAACCACGTTTTGTAATGTTAGGCGCGCCGACTTATACACACATACGTAGACTTATTCTTTATATATATATATATATATATATATATATATATATATATATATATATACTATATACACATAATATATATACATAGGCGCCGACTTTGGTGGACAGTGGAAGTCGCCCCTTAAAGTTATTATACGGGGGCCAGGCCCCCTCGGCGGTTATTAATTAAGGACTTTGCCTCTTCAATGTTTATTACTCAAGGGTTACACCCTTTCAGCACCATAAGTTAGACATAAAAATATATAAAATGTTGTCGTTATATGAATATTAAACTTTTATAGTTAATATTTTGTCAAAATATCCTAATAGTTTCAAAAGCTAAAAGTAAATAAAACGATAAAAATACGATATCATCAATTCTCAACAATACTATGACGAAAAAAATATTTTTTATATGTAATTTGCCGCGTAATTTTTATTTATTTATCGATAATATGCTATATAATAAAATTATGTACTGACCACAATAACAATTAGTAAATATAATGCAAAGTTCGAAACACGACGAACGTATATGCAGGAAAAAACAATGTAAAAACCCCCCATCTGGGAAAAATAAATGACAACGAAATAATACAATTCATATAATACATTACCCAATGAATTATTTTTAAGCTGGTTCTCATTACTACAATAAAAAATAAATAAACAATAAAAAAAAAAGTAGATAAAATAACTAAATTTTTAAATAAAAAAAGACCATATCGGCTATTAAGCCATTATCAAGTAGGCATAAAAAATAAAATATAAAAATATATATAATTTATTAAAAACTATAAAAGGAAAAATAAAAAATAAAATAAAACGTAAGAAAGTACTAAATTTAGATGTACAATATTTTAAAAAGTAAGAAAGTGAAAGAACAATGCTTTAGAGTGATGTGATAAGGTTCGTTATCTTGGTGTAATCGTCGACAATAGAGTTACTTTCACTAAACACATAAATAATATCGCAATCAAGACAAACAATGCCTTCTGTTCCTTGTACCCCGTCCTTTATTACAAGTCTTTCCTCAACATTAACAACAAGATAATCCTCTACAAAGCACTAACCCAATACTTTGCTACGCTTGTCCTTCCTGGAGCTCTCCATCAAAAACCTCTTTTAACAAATTACAAGTCATTCAAAATAGGTCCCTCAGATCAATGCACCTCGCTATGTCAGAATCGACAGCATGCACGAACCTACTGATCTGCCCTATATTAGAGATTTTGTTCTAAAACTATCGACTGACTTTTTATTAAATGTTCGTACCAAACAATGTACTCGTCTCCTCGATTGCCAATTACGATTCCAAATATAAACACAGGCGACTTAAACATAACATTGTGTAGTAATTAATTATAATTTATTTGTTACTATTAACCCCTTTACTTAGTAAGCATCTTCGACACCCATGTCGCCCACTTTTTTTTTTCAATTACATAGTATTTATTTAAGAACTCACAATCTAAACAATATATTTTCGGTAATTCAGACTTAAGTTTCTATATTAACATGTATTACTTGTAATTAGAAAACCCTTTTTTATTTTGTAGTCGCAGGTTTTTATTTTTGCTTTTTTCCTGCAGCATTTAACGTTTTGTTTTCTTTTATTATTTATATTCTTAAAGTGTTATTATGGTAAGGTGTTCCCGGTACACAATGTTTGTAACCCCATGTGTTATATTTTCTTTTATGTTTATAACTTATGCAAATATATCTTTGTTGTTGTTGTTGTTGAAAGAACAGATCTGATTATAAAATAATCTGATAAGAATGCGGTAAATACTATCGACAAATCAGCAATAAAAAAATTTATATATAAACATAGAAAAATGTTTAAAAATTTAGTATATATATATATTATATTTTAATAAATCAGAAAAAGAATATATCTATAGGAAAAATAGGCAGGCTATATACGTAATAAGATTCAAATAAATTAACATACAAAATCAAAAACATCAATATAATTATAAAATTCTACATATAGAAAAACTTTTAAAAAAAGGAACCTACTAGAAAAAATGGAAGTAATGAAAGAAAGGGATAAATATAATTTATTAAATTCAATGATAAATTTTGATGAAAAATTAGTTTTAAGAAGTATATTTTAAATTTAGTTAATTTTTATATTAGAAAATTTTTATTTTTCTGACTATTTAGTGTAATTGTTTATGTATAAATTTTATATTGCTGATTTGTTGATTATGTTATTTTGTTTACCACATTCACTATCAGATTATTTTATGAATAACTATTTCTTCACTTTGCTATTTTTATTTTACTTTTTCTCTTTTCCTTTTATATTTTTTATAAATAGTACATATTTTTATATTTTATTTTTTATGTCCACTCGATAACGGTTTAATAACCGAAAAGGTTTGTTGTCTTTCATATATAAAAAATTGGTAACTTCAACTATTTTTTTGTTGTTTATTTATTCTTTTTAAATTACTACATTCCGCACTGTTCAAATTATTAAAATAAGTTACGTGGTTTTTTTTTTTTAATTTCCTGCATTTATATCTTGTATACAAATGTCTGAAATGATAATTTCCAAAGTTAGTTATTAATTTATGATCACGGAGAAGATACCGGTTTAAAAATATTCGCGATGTTTTAAAAATAAACTCCCTAACATAAGATACTCGTACATAGCTCTTATTTTAGCTTTAATGTATCAAAACTAAAAGCTGAACACCGTGTAGGACGAATGATCTGTAATAATCAACTTATTAAGATACGCTTTGCAACGTGTATAGAAAAATAGTGTTGTTAGACAAGATCATTTATATTTTTTGCAAAAGTTGGTCTACTATCAAGAATAATGCTAAATAAGGAACTTGCTTTGATTATTTTGTTCTCAACCAACAGATTATCATGTACATCGATACCACATGTAGTGATCAATAATTATATAGGTAATGAAGGTAACAACGTTGACGCACTCCACCTATCTTCATGAACACGCAATATTAACTTACTATATTATCACACTAAATAAAGATACAGTTATTCCCACTCGCTATACATATGCATGCATACTTCGGATTGATGAATAAATAAATGAATGAATGAATTCATTCTGGGCCAGATTAACAGGACCTCCATTAACTAAGTGAATATATATATATATATATATATATATATATAATCGAGCTAACCCTCCTAGCTTTAATAAAAGAAGAGCATAGAAGTACTATGATTAAAAAAAAATTAAACAAATACAGCCTTCTCTGTATTGAAAATGATTTATTGCAGTCGATTAAGTTCGACGATATAATAGACGAATTTGTAGTACGGTGAAAAAATATAAAAATATACAATCAATTCTACTTTTTCATGCAAAGCAATATTTACATTACACAAATACCTCTGATGCGCTTAATTTTAGGCTCTCTTTGTTCTACTCCTATTTCCTTTCTTTCCTCCGAGGAGTCTCCTCTCTCCCTCCGACGTAAAAATTTAGCCTTCCGATTTATCTCGAAATCTCTCAATAAAGTTAATTCCTTTACTTCCAATTTTTTAAAAATTTTCAGAAAATGGCGTTTCACCCGCTCCCGTAATCCACTACTCTCCACTGCAGCTTATAAATACCGGACGTACAAGTATCTTATTCTTCCATCTCGTCCCACAATTTACTTTACTAATTCATATCAGGTCAATCGTTTTAACATCTCCATTGACACCTCCTCCTTCCCTCCATCATGTCTTCCCATCCTGATCTTAATGCTTTCATACAAAATTACTGGCCTAATCATGTACATGTATTTTCAGATGGATCCAAATTTCCCGGTCGGTCCGTTACGGGAGCATTCTATATACCGCAGTATAATATCTCCAAATCATTCATTTTTCCTCAGTTCAATTTAATTTTCACTGCCAAGGGCCTAAGCATCCTTAAAACTCTGCAATTCTTATCACGTTTAGATCACCATTCCTCCTCCCTATACTTAATCTTATCCGACTCCCTAAGTTTTCTCCTCGCATTGAAGCATTCCTCCTTTCAACCTAATTCCAATTATCTTCCCTTGGCAGTGTGACAATTGACTTATTTACTATTCAGCCGCGGCATCTTAATATCATACGTCTGGATTCCTGGTCATTCCGGAATTCATGGCAATGAGGTTGCCGACACTCTGGCCAAGGAAGCCATTTTCTTCGGCTCTCTGGTGCCGGCAATTTCCACCACAGACCTGATATCTCTTGCCAACATGGATATATCCTACGAGTGGTCATCGTGGCTAGTTAGTTCTTCCACCCCTAGATATTATCTGGCCACATCACCTACTCCCTGGTACTTTAATTTGTCCAACATACACCTCAACTTCCGAAAATTTATTACAACCATCACCCGTTTACGTTCTGGACACAATCATCTTCCGGCTCACATGTTTCGTATTGGGATTTCCAGTTCCCCATATTGTTCCCATCCAGCCGATTCACAAATTATCGCCGATGAAAACCACATCCTTTTCAATTGCAGTTTTCACACACCTGACCAACTCGCACTCCTGAATTCCTTAATATCCATCGGTTATCGTCCTCCTTTCTCTATCACTTCCTTAATTTTTTCTAATGACTCCCGTGTTTTCCTTCTTCTTTACAAATTCCTAACCAATTGTAACATCAATATATAATAACTATTTATCAACACATTAGTGGGTTGTGATTGCTCCTCAGCAGTGCCAAAAAAAAATAATAAAAAAAAAATAAAAATATTTACATACAATTTTACATTGTATGAAAAAAAATTCTTGTTTGAAAACGTTAAAAAGTCCACCCTTACAAGAGGGCCCCAACTAATCCGGCCCTTAATGCACTGTACTATAATCTATATACAATTATCATTCTAATCAATTTATTAAATACGTACAATTTAAAAAATTGTTATACGATTTCAACAGTTAGGTATAATAAATATTTTTCTGAACGTACAGCAAGTGGTTAATTTAATAATTTGGATGAAACATCATGTCAATAACTAACTCCACTGTTCAATTTTTAGTTAAAATTCAAAATATATATAAAAAAAAAATCAACAATGACAATGAATTGTCAAGTTCAATATGCAATTGAATAAGATATTTTCATATACTAATTTGATCAAGAAATAGTTTTTCCGAACAAACTTTAACGCGCGATATGAAAATTTAAAATGAACGCACGGATGTTACAGTTTAATATTTAAGTGAAATTAAACCATGTCACAATACAAGTTTAAATAAACATACCGGTCTTTTTGTACGTGCTGTAGAAAATGATCTCTTTTGCTGATCCAGGTTTGACATGCGTGGTGAAAACAAACCGCTAAAAAAAACAATTAAAATTAAAATTATATAGTATACGTATACTAAAATACAATAAATATCACTACATATTCACTAAAATACAATAAACACTACTACACACACGCACCAAAATAAAATAAATATTACTATATGTACACTAAAATACAATAAATACTTCTCCACATTCGATAAAATACAATAAATATTGCCGAATGCACATTAAATTACAACAAAAATTACTACGCATACACTAAAATCCGACAAATATTACTACAAGTACACTAACATACAATAAAAATTACTACACTCCAGCCTTATTTAATGAAGTCGTGCCATTTAACAAAACCTGAATCATATTTGGTTTAATAAAGTCGTTCGATTAATACGTATTTCAATTAATTAAAAGTAACCAACAAATACTTTAAACAAGTCAGCGTATATTGTACAAGCTTCTCATCAACATTGTCAGCCATGTGATTATTCAGCGAGAAAGACGTACAAAAATCATCCAAGACTAATTGAATATAAAGCGAGACATGATTTCATAAACGAACATTTATCCACAAATGAACGATGACTGATTATGTACATAACCTGCGATAAATATGTTTACTGAGATCCAGATAAAAAAGGGCTTCTCGCAGGATGGTTATGGTTGTAACATCAATATATCTACAAACTATCAGAAAAACGAAATAAGATCAGACGTTAAAAAATTTATAAACTTCCCTGAACCCTCTTGGCACCTTATCTAACTTCACCTACAAAAATGAACAAATAAATCAAATCGATGAAAAATAAGTAATTAGTTATCTGCGCGACAGAACATTCTTTATCTGAATAAATAACTCGAAAGTCCTCGTTAAGAAGGTATCTACATGTATTGCTTTTCATCGTCAATTTGCATAACATTCCTATATTAAAAAATACGGAATTATCATTATATGCAGATGATGATAAAAAATGCGGAATTCACTAAATGGCAAATTGTCATCAATCCTTCTAAACCCCAAACAATTACTGATCGTCTGGATATTGTAACAATATATATTTTCTTTCTTTCTATATAGAAAACTGTATATAAATGTGACACGTTCAAAACGAACA
Organism: Coronaproctus castanopsis; assembly: GCA_032883995.1. Classification (NCBI taxonomy): domain Eukaryota; kingdom Metazoa; phylum Arthropoda; class Insecta; order Hemiptera; family Monophlebidae; genus Coronaproctus; species Coronaproctus castanopsis. Next base: position 206,824,737 of record CM065053.1, on the reverse strand, counting down.
ATAACGAATATTACACACACATCACACACACATATATATACAATATGTGTGTATATATAATGTATATATATATATATATATATATATATATATATATATATATAAAAAAAATGCATATATATATATATAATGTTTCCAACCTTTTTCCATATTTCTGTTGCAGGGAAATCGCTATGTGACTTCCAACTTTCGCATTATTCTCGATTAACGCTACATCTATTTATTATATGAAATAAATAATCGTGTTAATAAGAAATATCTTTTAAATATGAATCGATCTTCAACATATCTAAATTTCATTATCACCTATATGTTTTTCGTTTTAAAGTTCTTTCAATATTTTACAATTGTTTTAATTACACCATTCGCACAGGTTTATAATTTCTGTGAACTAACTTCAATTTATTATAACCGAAGATCATTACATATTCGGTGTCAACACATTTGGGCAGCTCTTTAAAACCTGCTCCTTCACAGAATGCTACAGTTTCTTAATCCGATCACTGAGGAAGTAATCTTTAGAGTTACATCTATTGGCCTCCCTCAAGGTTCAGTCTTAAGTCGTGTTTTGTTTAATCCAACTTCCACCTGGTTCTAGGAGCCTATAGCACGCCAATGATTTCGTTCTCTTTAATACAGATAGAATTAACTGATAGCATCGCAGTAAATAACCAAATGATAAATTTATATTATCAATTCCTCCATAATATAGGATTAGAAATATTACCTTCCAAATCTTCTGTTGTTATTTTCAGACCATACAACTTGAGAAATGCTTGTATTCAAATAAAAGACCAGCCGACTCCAATATCCTCTCATGTGAAATATCTAGGTATATAACATTAGATTCCCGACTTACTTGGTGTCATCATCTCAAAAACCTTAAAGATCAGTTTTTGAAATTTATGAACCCGTTAAAGCCTATTACAAATACAACATGGGGATTCGACCCTTGTATCCTTACCTTATTATAGAAATCATTAATCCTCTCTCGACTTGATTATGTTTCTATGTTCTATGGTTCGGCCTGTGCTTCGAATCTCAGAATCCTAGATACTCTGCAAAATGTCGTCTTGAGACTTATTACAGGTAATTTTTTGTCCTCGTCGATAGTCAGTTTTCAATCAGAAACTAAAATCGCTCCCTTACATCTCAGAAGAAACATGCTTGCAGAAGATTTCTATTAAAATCCATACCTCTTAAATCTCATTTTTTACATCAGTAATAACTGGAGATTCGTTCCTTCTAAAATGTCGCTGTTAGCAACAAGAATTCCCCGCTATTACAACTACCATCCAGCTTTAATTCCTGTTTATCCATCCGCATACTTTTTATTACCATATAGTAACAACCTATTAAATTTACATGTCAATATATATTTTCTAATTATTAACTTCGATATATCCCTCTTTCTCGAAATATATGGTTTAACAATAAACTTCATACAATATTTGATAATTATCGAAAAATATTCACCGACGACTTCAAATCTAATACAAATTCTGGTCCATTTGGTTCTGCGTTTGTCATTGACAATATACAGTCAAAAAATTCAAATTTCCTCCGGACGCTTCAGTTTTCACAACCGAGTTAATGGCTATTAGCTTGTGATTATCTCCTCAATTAAATATGCTGTGTGTAGTGATAGTCTTAGTATCAATTTAGGTTTGATTCTCACCACTTGAACGTTCAAAAATTATACTAGGCGGTGTTTTAGAATTTTGTTGGATTCCTAATCACTCCGTATTTAAACTTAATGAAGCGGCCGATGTTGCTGCTAAACAGGCTTCCTTGTCAGGCACACTCCCATTTATTCCATCATCAGATCTATGCTCTAAAATTCAGATACTTTCACAATTATTGGTATGAATATTGAAATCCTCAAAAAAAAAGGTAAATATTTTAGTTTCAGACGCATCTTCTGGTATTTCCATGTTATGCTCGCATCCCAATATCAATAGCCCCTCATCAATTTCACAGATTTGTTACTATAATTTATAGGTTGCGTATGGGTCATTCCAGTACAGAGTCAAATTTTTCAAATGGAAATATCAGGGACAACGTACTAGACATATTTCCATAAATTTCCTGGAATATATAAACCATCTTCTTTTTAATTGTCCTCAATTTAATTATAACAGACGAATATTTTTTAATAAACTGATATCTTTCGCCGTTTTTCCTCCATATTCCCTACATTATCTATTAAAAAATCAATTGAAAATTAGTTAAATCACTAATATTTATTTTCTTAAGGAAAACACAAAGCTTTTCGGCATTTACGCCATTATCAAGTGAAAAATTTTTAAAAAATCATAATTTTAAAAATATAAATTAAATATAATTACTTAAAAATATGTGATGGTAATTGTGAAAATATGATCCAAAAATGATGTCTGCTTCTGTCGTTCTATTTTTTGATTAGTTGAAATTTAATATCAATATATTTGTTTATTAATTTAGTTTTTTTATAAGAATTAGAACATAAAATAAATAATATTAATCTAAATTATAAAATTTTACATATAGAAAAACACTACAAAAAAAGAAAACTACTTGAAAAAATGTAAATTATAAAAGAAAGGGATAAAAATAAAAATAGTTTATTAAATTCAATAGTAAATTTTGATGAATTAATTTTAAAAAGTATATTGTAAAATATATTGTAATTTTACTGGCTATTAATTTTTATTATATAATATAAGTATTTTTCAACGTTTAAATTATTATCTGGCTATTGTTTTGTAAATTTTATATATTGATAGTTGATTGTGTTGTTCACCACGGTCATTATCAGATTTTTAATATTTTTTTCATTTCATTTGTAAAATTGTGTTTTTTAAAAAATTTTGTGGTTGTATATTTTTATATTTTATATTTTACGTTTGGACATCATACATCGCAATAGTAAATGAAAAATTTAAAATTCCAACAGTATACAACTTTTACAGAATCAGGAAAATAATATTGAAGAAAAAATTAATATAAAAAAACTAAATTAATAAACAAATATATTGATATTAAATTTCAACAAATCAAAAAAACAGACCGACAGAAGCAGACATCATTTTTGGATCATATTTTCACAATTACCATCACATATTTTTAAGTAATTATATTTAATTTATATTTTTAAAATTATGATTTTTTAAAAAATTTTCACTTGATAATGGCGTAAATGCCGAAAAGCTTTGTGTTTTCCTTAAGAAAATAAATATTAGTGATTTAACTAATTTTCAATTGATTTTTTATAAAAAAATCACTACATTCCACATTATATAAAAAATTAAAATTATCTATTAAGCTGCGACTATAAAGTATTATTTCTTATTATTATTTTAAATTGTAATCTATTATATAAATACTTAAATTGGAATCTACTTGCCATAAAAGTTTTGCTTGATCAGGAAAAAAAAAAAAAAAAAAAAACAAGATAAAATGTTCTTACATTTCATAATTTTAACCATAAGTTATACATAAAGGATACTAGACGCCAAAGATTTGTTATTCGTCAAATTACCGATGAAGGACAGTAAAAAAGGCGTCAGCGATTTTCCTTTAATCGATTTCTCTCTAGCCAGTCGTAAACCTTCCGTTATAAACCGTTCAATTTCCATACCTGTATCATCGCGTGAAAAATAAATTATTTACATAAAATTTCGACAGAAATCCTTCGTTTACTATATAATCATTATTATATTTTTTTTTACTAACGCAACTGACTAAAAATATGATATAGTTGTTTGTTTATTTATTTTTATGTATTTTCCTCAATATCAATATGTCACGATACATATTTATTGTGTGAACTGGTGTGGAATATAGTGTGTTTGATTTATAAATAACAAGAAAGTATTTAAAATTACCATCGACTATTAAGATAAGGTGACAAAAATATTTCAAAATATAAAAATATTTCGAAAATGACCTAATAACCCAAAAGTTAGTGATCTACTAACATGTATAAAATTTAGTGATTTTAACTACTTTTTAATTTTTATCGTTTCCTCGATGTAAATGATAAGAGTAGTCTCATTAAATAAAATCGATCATCTTTAATTTAATACGTTTAAATGAAACATTGTAATCCTTTTGTAACATATCAAAAACAGTATTAAAGATATCTTTTATTAAACGTGGCGAATAAACCAAAAATATTCGTTAATTTTATAAATCATTTATGATTATTATTTTTATTATTTTCGATTTTGGCCAACTATGGAAAAACAATGATCATGAGATTTTCTTTTTCCTTCTCCAATATTCACTCATCTTCAAGCTGTGCTGCGCTTTTCTTTCTTCCGTCCACATGTAACTACTGGTGTTCTTCTTCACGTTTTCAGCAAAACCTTTAAATGTGTTAATTTTTTCTCGGAATTTATTTCTATTGATTACATATTCACTTTTTATGTTCATTTCTGATATATCTTTTTTGGTTTCTATAAACCACATAAGTTTATTCTTTGGATTGCTTTCAAAGTATTCAAATATGGCTTTAGTTTGTCTATTCCATTCTTTTTAGGTGACCGTTAAATCTTATTCTTCTTTTTCTCATTGTGTATCTTTTCAATTTTTTCATATATTTCCTTGTTGCTTTTTAATACCCGTTGTCCATCTTTAATGTTCGGTCCTAGAATTTTTCTCATAATTTTCCGTTCCTTCTTCTCTATGAGCTCGATTTCTCTTCTTGTGTTCATATTCAGACATTCTGCCGCATATAGACATTGCGGTTTAATTACAGTATCATAATGTCGTATCTTCGTATTTATAGATAATGACTTCTTTTTATATATTTCTCTGGTTACATTGAATGCTTGTTCCATCTTGTGTACTCTGGTTAGATTCGCTTCTTTATCTAAACCATTTGGTTGAATTATTTCACCTAGATATTTAAATTTGGTGACTTTTTTAACATTTCCGTATTTTGTTGATAAATAACATGGTGCCGAATTTTTCATATGAAATTTGCAGGCCAGCTTTTTCAGCTACTTCTTTCAACGAATTTAACTGAATAACTGCATCTTCCAAATTATCAGCTAAAATTGCAATATCATCCGCAAATGCAAGACATGAAATCTCGATCCCAGATTTTTCCTTCCTAATCTGATTGGTTCAATTCCGCAATTTTCCAGCAGTATCTTCCACTCTCTTATAACTTTCTCCAGAACACAGTTAAAAAGCACAGGGATAGACAATCTCCCTGTCTTACTCCTGTTTTAATTTTAAAAGCCTCGGATATTTCTCCTCGAAACTTGACTCTGGATGTTGTGTTTGTTAAGGTTTGTTTTATTAATGTAATAGTCTTATTATCCACATGGAATTCTTCCAAAGTGTTGAATAGTGTCTTCCTATCAACAGAATCGTATGCTTTTTTAAAGTCTACGAACGTGATGATTATGTTCTTTCCTCTTATTCTTTTATATCTAATTATCGATTTAAGATTCATGATTTGTTCAACTCAAGATCGATCTTTCCGGAATCCAGCTTGATATTCACCTATTTGTTTTTCTGTTTGCCTTTCTAACCAGTTTAAAAGTGCTTTAGACAAGATTTTGTATGTCACAGGCAATAGTGAAATGCCTCTATAGTTATTGATATCATCTTTTTTTCCTTTTTTTTATGCAGTGGATGGATTAATGCTATTTTTCACTCATCTGGCACCTTTTCTTCTTTCTAAATTTTTTCTATTACACTTTGCAGTTTTCCGATCATTTCTGGGCCTGCGATCTTCCACATTTCAGCAATTATTCCATCTTCACCAGAAGCCTTATTATTACTTAACTGTTTCACAATCTCTTCAATTTCTTGATAATTAGAGGCTACAGATTCTTCATGTTTAGACGTTGTTAATTGTCTTGGAAATTTTTCTTTTGACTCTTCACAATTAAGGAGCTTATTAAAATATGTTGCTAAAATGCTACAGTTTTCTTTATCATTAAGAGCTAATTTACCTTCCTCATTTTTAAAACATAAATTAGGAGGCTGATATTTTCGGAGATTTTTATTGAATATTTTATAAAAGATCCGAAAATTATTTTTCTTAAAATTCTCTTCTATTTCAACGAGTTGTTCTTTTTCAAATTTCCTTTTTGTTGACCTAATTATTTTAGCTGTTTTGGATCTTTGATCTTTAGATTGAGTATAACCGTCTTCGTTCTTCGTCGAATACCATTTTTTCCGTGTTTTGTTCCTTGCCTCCATCTGTGTTTTATTGATTTTTTCAGTGGGGCTATTTCATGCGATATTTCAATTAATTTCGTTTTAATTTCTTCCCAACTATCCGACTTTATTTTTGTATTCAGTTTGTTTTGAAATTCATTTTTCTTATACATTAACATATTTGTGACAACCTTGGAAAGTTTAATATTCATTCTCAGATGAATTTTTTTCTCATGAATGAAATTCATTTTGATCGTGGTTAAATAATGATCCGTTTCCACATTTGCCCCTTTTTTAAATTTGACATTCATAATTTCCCTCCGATTATTATATGTTATAGCTACATGATCAATTTGAAACTCTCCGGTGATCTCCATGTCATTTGTCTCTTAGGCAATCTTTTAAAAGCCGCTGACATTAGTTTTAAATTAAACGCATTACATATTTCCAGGAATCTTTCACCATTTTTATTAGTTCTTTTATGGGCTGGGAACTTTCCAACCATTTTTTGGAACTTTTTCTCCGGACCCACTTGAGCGTTAAAATCACCTAATAATATTTTCACATTTTTAACCGTAATTTTAGCCATCTCTTGATCTACAATTTCCCAACAATTTTCTACTTTTGATGGATTTTTTCTATTGTCTTCATTTATAGGTGCATGGCAATTTATTAATGTATATGTTTTATTTGCACAACAGAAAGTTAAAATTTATAGTCTCTCATTAACCGAGTAAAAATCTTTTATTGAATCAAGAATTGCTCTGTGAACAATGAAAGCTGTTCCGAGATGAGGTATTCCTTTATTCATTGAATTTTTCCCATTCTTACCTTGAAAGATTCTATAACCTTCTGAATCTATTATGTCCTCATCCGTAAATCTTGTTTCTTGTACAGCCAGTATTTGAATTTTATTTTCTTCCAAAACGTTAATTAATTGTTTTAATCTTCCTACTCTTAATAACGAATTCACATTCAAGGTACCAAAGAAATATTTCTTCTTAGTTTTTAATTTTTTGCTATTCCTAGCACTGCATGTTGGTCCAGGCTCTCCAGAATATGATTGTCCGGTAACACTGTAATTCATAGTGAAGGATTTTCCTTTCGGAGTACCTCCTGGAGTATGTATATGAGAAGGATTTGCCATCATGCATTGTTTAATAATATGGGGGGGAATCAGTACTTGATGATTAATCAAATACCAATTCAACGTTAAAACTGAGATTGCAAGTCCAAGAGTTTAAATTCAACCGCTCCTAACCTGGAGGACAGACGTTGACCAGATAGCCGCTCCACAGGAGGCAGACGCTTCTGGATTTAAGTTTTGTTTTCTGTCAGGGTTTACTCCCTTAGCCTTTGGATAAATATCTTAACCGCAAGGCAGCGGTTTGTTACTGAGGAGGTAACGGTTTAGAGTTTTTACGGCGACCCAAACTCGCCGAGGGGGAGACAGTCATAGGATTTATGCAGACTTTTAGTGGACAGGTCCTCAAGCTGCCCATCTGCATCCTCGTGTCTCCTTACCCTGTCACTACTGGAATCGTCTGCTAGAGACTTTCCACCAGTTAGCCGCTCTTGGTTCGCGACTGCTTATTGGTTATTCGCAGCTGACCAGTATATCTACTGGTCATTCCACTATCCACCACCCGTGGACACGCCCCGTTCCGGTTAGAGCTCCGAATCCCAGGAGGTATATATATATATAGTTGGACCCCGTATCCGTGCAAGTATGATTTCTCTAATATAATGTCTGATTAAATTAAACAAACCCACCATGTGTATTTAAAAATACAGACATACTTTAAGAAGGTCATTGAATTATATCAAGAATGTTGTCCCTATGGATCGAAAAATATTTAAGAAAAAATATAGAGAATATGTTCGCGTAGCATATTATTTGATTAAGTGATACATCAGTAAAAGAAAATAATAAAATTATTCAAAACTATTGCATTATAGCTAATTATTTTGAGAAATGTCACCCTTACGCAAAACATAAGTTACCTTCTCGTGGCGACATTAATACACGCTATTATTATTTAATGTACAGTCAATATATTAAATGTTGAATATATTGGAGAAAAAACTTTTAGTGATCGTGTTAGATTTTGTTCGGTTTATTATTAGTCAATATATTGTCAATATGAAACTGTCGACGAATGCTAATACCGACTATGGTAAATATGGAATATAGACGATAGAAAAAGGAATATTACATCGTTCAAAACGGTAAACGTCGAGTTATCTAACGATTCGTGGATATAGTACAGAATGCTCCGAAATAAACTATCAACGTCGTCAGTGTACACTGACTGACGTGTTATTGAAATAAGTGATTAAACGTCCGTCATCCTCAGCCTGCGCAGTCAGGTAAACTCTATACAAAGCTTCATATCACATAACGGCTTTTCTAGAAGCGAGCCAAAGTGTGCTCCGAAAACTGATCTTCAGTTTTTTAAAACATAATCCATTTCTCGGACGCTAGACATTAATTCGCAGATTACGGAATACTGCGACGAAAATAATTCCGTAAAGATTATTTATTAAATTATCGTAAAATAAACTTTGTATTGGATAAATAGAAAAACTTTTTTTTTTTTTTAATGACTTTCGAAAACTTTTTTCGTTTATCATCGAGAACCGTTAATAATAGTCTTTTATGACATCAACATAACCACAACGTGTTTGCTTTCCCAAAATATGCGTATACACGTACACATATTATTATTATTACTACTTCTACCGTTATTACCGTTATTATTATTTACAAGTAAGTAAATATATAAATGAAAAAAACGTTTAATATCGGTAATTACCAGATTTATTAATTGTTTATACAATCTAAAAATAGTTTCTAATGCGGTAGAAGTAGACTATCGGTTGGCTAATATAATGGGCTTACGTTTGAAATTAAAGTTCCTACTAGGTCGAGTAGAAAATTCGTAATTGAAAATTGACACCGTATTGCACTCTGTGAGGATTTAGCATGCTCATCGTTCAGGTGGAATCATCTTATCGATATTAATAATTAAATTTAGCCCGTTGAGAAACAAAGGCTGGACTAAATATCAACTCGTACAGTTCGCGAATCTGTGGCCATGATAAATTTTCAGCCAACGGTTCAATATTGTGAGTATTCCTACATGCACCTGTTGTTCTACTAACGGAATAGAAATGGCCTGGAACGCGTTGTGTTTGAATGTCCAATTCAAACACAACGCGTTCCAGGCCATTTCTATTCCGTTAGTAGAACAACAGGTGTATGTAGGAATACTCACAATATTGAACCGTTGGCTAAAAATTTATCATGGCCACAGATTCGCGAACTGTACGAGTTGATATTTAGATTTTTATTTTTCATTCTATCAACAATATTCGGGGAAAAAATTATGTTTTTTCGTTTTGCGGTCTCAACATCCTACCTCCTCTGCCGCTCTAATAGTAATAATTGAGATTTTTTTTTTTAATATATTAATTGAAATGTTATTATTAAGTGTACGATGTAAGTTATTATCTATAAATAACGTGAATACTACGACGAAACTATTTTACTCGTTCGATAAAAAATATTTTTAAACGAATAATTACCGTCTATAGCAAATTCCGTCGGTATTGGCACCGCTAGTAAAATTCCAGATTGTAAATTTAGCGCGCGTACATTATACAGTAAATCCGCCACTTCGTTAGGAGTTCCGACATTGTACTGCGACTGATGGCCACTTTCGAGCGAATAAAATGCTGGAAAATGTTTACTATTTTCATCGTATACGACCGTACAGACGCCTAACGTTTCCTTTTAAATACAATTAATAATTTATTATCATTCATTTTACAAATTTTTTATGGTTTAGCATCAAATCCGAATATTAATAAAGAAAAACAAGTAGGAGAGCCTATATTTCTTATTGATTTCTTCAGCTTCTTAATTTTCCCAGTTAGTACGACGATCAACTTGAACAGTTAAATAATTAGCTAGAAGCCTTTTTACTACGAAAAATTTCAGTATTCTCCGGGCAACTATTTATAATTTAATATTTATTTTATAATTAGGCCAACTTTGTAATTTAGTTGCTTAGGCTTTATTAAACTACGAATGCTATACGTCGTTTTATGTACGAAATAGTGATCTAGTAACACCCCTCACTTTCCAGTTATTTTCACTAATAACGAGGTAGCCTTACATATAAACGTAGATTATTTTAAAACATTTAAATCTTATCTTCCTCCCTCTACTGCTAACGCGTTTTTTATAACCACACTTCTCTGAATTCATACCTATATATGCACTGACGGCTCTAAATCACTCACACACGTTGGCGCAGCTTTTGTTATTCCTTCCTTCCAAATGGATAAGAAGTTTATTCTCTTTCGAATTTCTTCTATCTTTACTGCAGATCATTCTCTCCGTTTCGTTCTTTCTAACCAATTATCGAAAAAAAAAAATGGAAGTTGTCTCTCAGCATTAAAATTTTCAAAACCCTCATTCCTCTCCTATAATACTGAAAATTCGCAATCGTGTCGCTCTTCTTCGTGATTTTGGTGTCTCCATTAAGTTTGCACGAATTTTCGGGCACTCTGGAATCGGCGGTAATTTTCTCGCTTATTCCTTCCCTTCTTGTACTGTTCATCGCTTATTTACCACGCATTTCTCTCCATTCTTAAAACTGGCCACAAGAAATACTGCAAATTTGGAGTAACATAATGACTGGCATTATAAATTGCTTCACACTGATCTTCCATGTTTACCTCGGTTTTGCAATATACAGATACCAGTTAACTAAATTCGTCCATTCATAATCGCCATAGACTACGATTCGGAAAAAATAGTCTCCCTTCTTCATTATTCCAAATGAACCTTACCATCTCCTCCTATTTGCTCACATCCTGCAGATATCGACCTTATTACCGACAAAAATCACATATTTTTGGATGATCCCATTATCTCTCTCTTCCCCTAACACATGATACAATCGAATCAGATCCTTATCAATTCCTTTCCCCATATACATATCTTTCTTATTTCCTACTTGTAATGCGCGCATTTTGTCTATATAAGTTCATTCGTGAATGTAACTCAACGATATAACTACTATATTTTTATTCAATTTTTTGTATTACAATTTGTAATGGGTAAAGAAACCCCATAATAATAATAATAATAATATATATATATATATATAAAGAACTGTTTTTGTTGTTCTGCTTCTTCAACGTGTTACCTTTTTCAAATAATGAAAGTAATAAAAATTAAGAAAATCAAAATGAATAAAACCGTACAAGATATTCCAATGTTTTCCCTATATCTAAAATCGATTTTACTCCGCTGCATACAACCAATATAGGAGTTCGCGATATTTCGAATAAATCTGCACTAATATCCATCGTTTCTTGAACGTCTCTATGTACACCTCCTATACCGCCTACAACATACGGAATAATAAATAGTTATTATATTCTAATAATGGTGATGTGCGTAATTAAGTTTAATATTGAAACAGTTAAAAAAAAAAAAAGGACTATTAAAACGTTATTCGACGCGTACTTTTATGTTATGTTCTGATCGAGTTTGATTTTTTTTCATTTAGTTCTTTTTAAATTCGAATTAAAAAAATTGTTTTTAAAGAATAAATAATGAAAATTTTAAATGTACGAGTTTTGTAAAAAACCTAGTTGAGTAATTTCTTCATCAATGAAATACGAAAAAACGTAAAAAAAATATATATATATTTAATGAAATATTATACTCGTCATTTTTACCTGTAACGAAAATATTTATACCGGCAATGTTAGCAGCTATAAGAGTTCCTGCCACTGTTGTACCACCGGTTAAACCCTAAAAATAATTTCAATACCTTACAGCTAATAAAGCGCGTATTAATTGTTGATAAATCATATATTATGAACAAATTCGTACGCACGATACATTTACGCGAATAAGTTAAGCAATTGAAAACAAAGATAAAATTTAAATAATATTTTAAAATATTTATATGCAATTTTCAAAATAATAAACGGCAACTTTGAAAATAAAATATCATCATAGAAATTGCATAAATTTATAAAAAAAATAACGTTATTATTTAATATAATATACTGCTACCTTTTTTCTCGAATTATATCAAACTACATTTGGGGGGAAATTCTAAATAATAAAAAAAGCGTCAGGACATAAGTTAATTGATATCAAACAATATGAATGTATAAGAATATCTATATCCCCATGTGTATTGGAATAAATTTATATATATATATATATATATATATATATATATATATATCATCATTATCATTTCTTCTCAACCGTTAGGTTGGCGGATAGCATGACTTGCAACTAATAATTCTTAGCTTAGGCAGAATCTTTTATTTTTACATAGATCTGTTCTTTTATTAAGGCATCCGTGAATCGGATTCTTAGTCTCCCTATTATTAATTTTCCGTTTGATTTTTCCTCCTATTAAATTTTTGAGCTATTTCAAGTGTCTAATTTGATGGCTGACCATATTGTTTCTTCTCTTTTTAACAGTGTTTATTAGCTCCGGTTGTTCTATTTTTCTAAATACTTCCTCATCTGTGACCTTATCCGTCCATGATACTCTCAACATCCTTCAATAGCATCTATAACTTCAAAAGTTTGAAGCTTCAATTCTTTTTTTTTTTTTTAGTCCACGTTACTTCAAGAAAAATTAATTTTATTGGTATAAAACTGTGAAACAGTATTTCTCAAACTTAAAAAAATAGCTGCAAGCGATGATTCTAACTGACCCATAATTGTGTACATGTATATTTTAGAAGCGTTTTATCATACCATATGAGAAAAAGTCACATTTATATCAAGAAGATTAATGAATATAGAAAAACATTTATCCCAGTTAGATAGGGAAGCTTTAAGTATATACTGGACAATAATATACAAATATTTATATGGTTCCAAATATACACTAATTATTGCAGTGGAGGCTCGTACGTAAATGTTGATAAAGGTTGCACGGTTGCACAACAACCAGAAATATCCGGAACAGCATAAAAATTGATGATGTAATAAAATCGTTACTAATTAAGTAATATTACAAAACGTTAAAAATCTTTTAAACGGTAATTTAAAATGCCTAGTTAGAGCAGTTGGTGATTGCACGCTCGATTTGAAGAAGGCATCGGAAAGTCGTATACAGAGTCATATGGAGATTTTGCGTGTAAACTATGTGTGCATAGTTTATATAAGACTTTATTGGCGATTGTGACCGGCTAACAAACGAACAAGTCTACGATTTATATTTCATCTCTTTCCGAGATTAGTTTTACGAATTTCAAAATTTTCTAATTGTATAAATTTTGTACTTTATTCATGCGAAAATAAATTTTTAATATATTTCGGTTTATAATTTTTTATACTGGGATCGATAATTTAACTTCATAATTTTGTATTTTTTCTGATTACGGTTTTAAATGGTTCTTGTATTTATATTACACTTTGTTGAATTCGACATTATTAATGTTACTTTGCGATGTTGTGCGAAACAAAAATCAATGTTTGTTTATATATATTTGGGAGGGGGAGGTGTAATTGCAACCGTTAAATTTTTTAACCACGAGCAGCTACTGAATTATTGACAACAAACATCCGTATTATGTTATCAAATCAGATCAGAAATTACTGACTGCAATTTCAAGGCTTCTTAGATATGCATCGTTGTTGAGTGATTTGTAATACACAATAATAAGAAAAAAACTAGAACAAACAAATGCTGATTACTTGTCTGGTCAAATCATCGTATAAATTTCATATGAACATACACAAAATTACTCGAAATACAACAAACAATTTCTGATACATCATATGAAAAATAAATTTTAACGAAAAAGTTGACATATGAAGATCCTGCATTATCAACTCTTAAAAAGTCTCGAAGGTGTAAACATTTGAAAAATGAACCTAGAATCATTTTGGGAAAAATCCAGAATATCATACAATATGCACACCAGCTGAAAACGATTGAAATCAAAAATCAGGTTAAATTTAAATGTAATTTGACCTTCGATGCCTCTAACACAGCCAGTCTATACTTACCCACAAGATGACCGTTACATATGGGAGAACACATATGAATTACTCAACAAATAAATGGTTCACCAGGATTGTAAGGAAACGCTTGCGTGAATTACATTACGAAGTTTCATTGAATTAAGGATTTGTTATAAAGAGACATCATCTTCACCAACTAAAATCAACAGAGGTCGAAACAGAGAAGAAATTAGAAATACATGGTTCAAATGTACTGACACAAAAAGAAAAAAAAACTAAGAGGATTCGTTTTCACCAGTTGTAATTCAAAAAACGAAGTCCGTCAGCTACAGAACAGAATACCACTTAAGAACTGACAAGCTAGCGGAGATCAACACGGACACATCGCCAGCCTTACTAGTTAAAAGATTTTATACATTGATAGTGTAATACAAACCATACATATATAAAGAATAAAATAAGCAATACCGAACAATATGAGAAAATAAAATATACATCTCCTTACATGATCAAGTTACAAGAACTCCGTGGTATTCGACATTTCTTGGTATAAAGAGAGATTACATAGTAAAATTGATAAGATTTACATCCAAATTGTGATACAGAAGGAATTACTGAACACTTGTTGTGGCAATGTCCGAAAAATAAGAATGGAAGGAAATCGGAGCTCTCTTGTTGAAAATATTTAACAACTTGCCTATATCTATATTAGAAATAGTAGAAATACATTCTTCGAATAGGCAAAATATTCTTATTAGTTTATTAAAAGAAATAATATGTAATCATAATTAAAAGACAAAACATATAAATAAATAAGGAATAAAACTGGCCAAATGGCGAAAGTTGGGCCAAAAAAATTTAATAATGTCATTTATTATTATATTTCATCTCAGTATGCACACAATGTTCCTTCAATCTGTTAAGTTTCAACCTTTGTATATTATATATATATATATATATATATATATATATATATATATATATATATGCGCGCGCATTTATATGTTATAAAACAAGTAATTATCGTGTTATAATTTTGTATGTTTATACATCAAACCTTAAAATATAACCATTTACATAATCAACTTATTACATCAATTTCAGAAACGAACGTGATATAATTAAATGGAAGAATGCTTCTACACTCCTGGAAAACAAGATCTGTTATTTATAGATCCGGGAGGGCACGAGAGGAGCCTCCACGAAGATTGCGTAAATATTCAAAGCGAAAATAAATAATCGGGCGCCTTCTGGAAACGGATACATATATCAATCCTCCACCACCGGATATTAATCGATCCAAGAAAAGATCCTTTTTTAGGACCAGCGATGGTAACAACATCTATTAATATTGAAGGACTATCAACTGATAAAAAAGTAATGCTATCGGAGACACTTAAACAAATTAACTGCGACGTACTATTGGTACAGGAGACACATAAATAGATGGAGTGAAACTTGTAATCGAACGATCCCATGATAGATACGGCAGCGCTATTTTTGTAAAACCTGATCTAGTCGTCGAGTCTGCGTCTCTAACCGAAAATAATGACATTGAAATATTATCAGTCAAACTAACACACTGTACTGTTACTTCTGTGTATAAGCCACCTACTGCTAGATTTCAGTTTTCCGAACCGCCTAACTTTCGGAATCGTGTTCAAATCGTTACGGGAGATTTCCATTGTAAGAATATAGATATTGCGGATATAATGATACAAACGAAAATAGCATTTGGTAGAATGGGCTGAAAACTGCGGATTGCTCTTAGTGCATGATTCCAAACTACCATGTTCATTTAACAGTGGCAGATGGAAGAAAACATCTTTGTAAGCGATATTCTAACAACTCAATGCACCAAAACAATCGAAAAACCCATCCCGCGAACACAACATCGTCCTGTATCATGCCTGGTCCAGGCAGTAATTGTACCTGAAAGGATTAATTTCAAGACGATATAATTTTTAAAAAACTGACTGGAAAGGATTTACGAAAGAACTGGATACCGAAATAAGCAGTATAGAAGCTACACCTGGTAACTATTACAAATTCATATCATTAGTAAAAAAGGTTTCAGGAAGATATATACCAAGAGGATGTAGAACTGAATACATATGTGGATTATCAGTGGATTCCAAATCGCTGTTGGAGCAATACGAGATTTTATTTGCAAAAGATCCTTTTGCTGATGATACAATAATGGCAGGAGAATAGCTTCTAGAAGCAGTTACATTAGCCAGGAGAGACAAATAGTGTAAGATGCTGGAAAAAGAAAGCGACAAATTAGTGACAGTAACAGCAAATGCAGTTGCGAACTGTTATTAAATGGCAAATCTAATTACAATAAACGTATAGGAAAATTGACACCAAACGCGGAAGAAAATAGCATAAATAATTTCTTAAATAAGCCTTTTGAGATAAATGAACTCAATGTCGCTATAAATCACTTGAAAATAAACAAAGCTGCAGCCTTAGATGATCTGCGAGGTGAACAGATTAAATACTTTGGACCCAAAATAAAACTATCGCTCTTAAATATGATGAATGAATACATCATATCTTTGAAGATGCCAAAAATTTGGAGGAAAGCCAAAGTAATTGCAGTCAGGATCCTAATGATCCTAGAAGCTTTCGCCTTGTATCATTACTTTGTCGCCTATTCAAAATTTTTGAACGGCTTACATAGAATAGAAAACTACATTGATGAGAAGCTAATCACAGAACAAGGTGGCTTTAGACGCGGCAAATCATGCTGTGGACAAATACTTAATTTAACCCAACATATAAAGAATGGGTTTGAATTAGAAACGATTACAGGAGTAGCTTTTATTGACTTAACAGCAGCATATGACACAGTCAACCAGAGACTGTTATTGCAAAAAGTATATAAACTGACGAACGACAACGGAAAAATAGTTGTTGGAGGAACCTGAAAAACGGCTTTCCTCAAGGAAGCGTACTGGCACCTATATTATACAACATTTACACAAACGATCAGCCAATTAGCCCAGACACTAGAGAATTTATTTACGCCGACGATACTGCAATTGCAGTTCAAGAAACCAACTTTAAAGATGTCGAAACAAAACTGAAAATTACATTGGAAGCTAAAGGAGAATATTATGATAAAAATAAGTTGAAACCTAATCCGACTAAAACACAAGTCTGCGCTTTTCATTTACGTAATTACAGTGCAAAATAGGAAACTGAACATCATATGGAAAGGAACAAGGCTGGAACATTGTGATACATCAAAATATCTTGGTATACACTTAGACCGATTACTCACATTTAAAAGTCATTGCACTTCTATAAAAGAAAAAGTCGCAGCCAGAAACAATATAATCAGAGAATTAACAGGATTTAACTGGGGCGCGCAACCGCATACATTAAGGGTAACTGCATTGGCTCTCTGTTATTCAGCAGTCGAATATGCAGCACATGTATGGAGAAACTCATGCCACACAAAACAATTAGATGTGGCATTAAACGAAACAGTGAGAATAATAACAGGTTACCTGAAATCAACAAAAGGACACAAAATGTATCCCTTGACAGGAATCGCGCCGCCCAGAATAAGGCTAGAAGTAGCAGCGTCATCAGAACACACCTCTTAATTAATAAACGACATGTATCCATATTTGGACGCACTGCTCCAATCAGTCGGCTGAAATCTAGGAATAGTTTCCTGAAATCGACGTTGATGTTATCGAATCACTCTAACTCTGAAATAGCTAAGCTGTGGAACGAAGCAGATGCAGCCAGTAATGATGAATAAATGAAGTTTTACCGTAAGGCCACAACTTACCGTGGAAGATCTGACGTTCTCTTAATAGGTTAAGGACAAGTACAACACGATGTAAGGCCAATTTAAAAAAATGGAACATTGAAAAACATGATAAATGCAAATGTGGAGACACCAACTGCAGTGCCCGCTAATGGATCAGCAGTGCAGCCTTCAAGACTTAGCCGAATGCAACGAAAAAGCCATATATGTGGCTACTTACTGGGCCGATGCATAATAATTATCCGGACACGGAAAGTAAGTAAGTATTTACGGATTATTTAACAAAAGAATATATATTTTTCAAAATGTGAAGAACAATTATATTAACTAAAACGAACCTTTATTCATATGAACTGTGACACTTAATATTTCATTTAGAACATAACATGTACATTGTAGGTTTTACAATGTAAGCAGCAAATGATAATTAAATTTGATTACCATATTTTGAATTAAACAAGTACATACTACAAGAGATAGTATTTTTAAATTACTTACTTTACTTAAAACGTAAGGAAAATCACATTTTGATATTTTCACTTTGGATGTTTCAGGCGAGGCTAATTTAATCAGTGATGAGTCATCTAATCCTACTTTAATTTTACCATTTACCACGCCAATCGTAGCCGGTACAACCCCCTGTTTACAACATTAAACATTAATTTTGTTGTCAAAAATCAAGTTTAAACATAAAATAAACCATACATATCGTGCTACAAAAAGTATATACACCGACAAATTAAAATCATATCGGGTAACACTGGAAAAAACAACGCCGATATACTCCATTTTCGCGCTAGAAACACTCCGAGTCGTTGTACAGTTAGACACAATTCAACAAGAAAATACAACTCTCCATGAATTAAATTGAGTGGTATTCGGATGAAGTTGATTGTATAAATTTAATAAAAATCGCCAACAATAGAGTTGGGGATTTTAGATGATATTTTCTTATTTTCAACATTGTCAAGTTCTTTATTTTCATTTTTTTTTTAACTATTACAACTGCCGTTGTATGTTACTTTCACTTTATTTTGAATCCGACCTTGATGATGTTCTTTTGCATCGGCTCTGCATATTTCAATCTATTTAATATTATAAACACTTCAAAATTCAGATAATTATGTTTTTCTGTTAAGTTTATACCAAAATTTATGAAAACATTTTCTAAAACCACTAAATACTTCCCAGATTTCCACAAATTCATTTATATACCTGTGTAATATACACAATTATATAATTAATTAAATATTGCTTATACACAATTCAAATGTAATGGTGTGTATAGCTCAATTCATGTCAAAATTATATCCTTTACATCTCCATTTTCTAATAGGATTCTTTCTAGTTTTATTTTCATAAGTGGTCATTTGCGTAAATAAATCTATATTGAAATCCACATAGCCCTCTCCATTATGTCCTCAAATTTTTAATTGGTAATAATCCAGTGTCTAAAACTGTTTTATGTGTATCAAAAATAAACGGGCCTTTCACCATTAAAGAAACATATATACTCGTAAGTTTCCTACAGTTATGGTGTTCTGAAGTTGATGCTCATAAATTTAAATATTTAAACGTCCAACTATTTACAATTACACCAGATTTCAACTAAATAATAAGAAAGCCAAAAGCCACATTCGACTTAAAAGAATATACAGTATATATATATATATATATATATATATATATATATATATATATATATATATATATATATATATATATCAATTCAAAATTAAATACGATATAAAGTATTGATTTTTGATAACATTTTTTTATTTGTACTTCACATTGATAGAAATTAAAATTCCACTACAGCGAAAACAAAATCATAATCATTTAAACAATTAATGATGAAAACACTTTATATAAATCACAACACAAACCACAAATAACGCAATAACCTACTTTGAACAACTATGTCAATTACTTGTTGTCGTATTATATTTTCGACAGAACGAGCAGTAGATAAATTTGTAGGATACGGTAAACCATGAGTAATAATAGCGCTTTCTAGAGCAACCACAGGTTTATTACTGTTTATTGCAGCAATTACTTCAGGTGATATATCCAAAATTGTTTTATCGTGTATCCGGGACTCATGAATAAACTTAGAACACCTAGCATGCGCCTAAAATAAAATATTTCTATTAACATATAAAATGCATTCAAAATTATCCTCGCCTTTATATCAGGGAAGTAAATTAAGTAGCAAATTATTTGAAATAATTTACGAACTGATATTTCTAAGAGGCATATATATTATTCAATGGTGATACAATCAGTTATTTTATCGCTATATCACCGTTATTTAGTAAAAATATTAATATTATTTTCGTTAAAAGTTTTGTCAAAACATATTAAAATCTATTTCATCCATTGTCTTGTTAATATATGATCATTTAGGTTACTTTTTTTTTTTAGTTACATTTTTTAGTAATGCACATTTCACTCGGTGTAATGACGATGCATTCATAAAAAGAAATCTTAACAGTGTAGAATGATTATTTTACTTTGAAAATAAATTGATTTGATCTTAATAAAAATTGCATTCAAATTAAATCATTTTTTTAGATACATAAGTTAATAGGGGAAATTTAATTTAGGAGAGTGAAATGTTAAATCTAAAAATTATATTTAAAGCAGTTGTAAATATTACAAATAACTAAACCCAATGAATGACTTTGATCTAAGTTGAAAAATTATAACATCGACAGAGATGATAAAAAAAATACTAAAGGAGGCGGAGTCGCCTCACTAATACACAAAAACATAAATCATACATTTAAATCAAATAATATACATTTACAAAATATAGATCCAGAGATATCATTAACCGAAATTAGACATAGTAACAAAAATATAACAATACTGGGAATATATGCAGCGCCAGGTCACAAAATGACAAAGGAACACTGGAATAAAATAAAATCTTACCTAGGGAAATCATATATTATTACTGGTGACTTAAATGCAAGAAATACAGTATGGAACTGTCAAAATACAAGTTATGAAGGGAAAGAACTACTTGACTTTATTGAAGAGAATAGTATGTATATTGTAAATACTACTTCGTATACTCGTATTTCCTCGACGAGTCAACAGAGGAGTAATATCGACTTAATATTATGCACACCAGATTTATCAACTAATATTAATTATGAAGTCTGAAAGATCACATAGGAAGTGACCATTTACCTTTACTTGCTTATTTATACATACCACAATTAAATGCAATATACACGAAAGATAATAAACAAGAGTACAATAAAGTAACGTACAAAAACTGGAGGAAAATTAATTGGGACAAATTTAAAACAATAACTAAAGAAAAAATTGAACAAATTACTAAAACAGAATTCATTAATAAACCCACAGCAGAAAAATATACAGTTCTTTCAGATACACTAAAAGCTACCATCGACCAGTTAGCACCCATAACCAAAATTAATCAACAACAAAACTTCAAAACGTATCACTGGTGGGATGAGGAATGTAATAAAATGGTTGCTCAGAGGAGATTAGCACTTCATACTTTTAACAAATACCCAACTATGGAAAATTATAATAATTTTAAACAACAACAAGCCAAAAGTAAATTATACTTTAAAAATAGAAAACATACAGAATGGCACAAATTTTGTGAAAAATTAAATCCTAGAGAAAAAAAGTATGGAAGCAAATTAAACTAATATCAAAAACAAGTAATATTAATAATTTTAATAACGCAATAACACAAAATATGAATTAGATTTCAAGTTTTATTAATCAATATAACACTGCTATTAATAACTTTGGCAACATATTTTGCGATAATAATACAAACAATTCCCACGTAGACAATGACATGGAAAAATCATTTTCTATTTGGGAACTTAAAAAAGCATTAGATCATAATAAAAACACAAGTTTCCATATAAAGCCATACAAAATACAACAAATTACTTTCAGGATCTTCTCCTTGAATTTTTAAACGAATACATAATTAAAAGTACATATATACCTAATGAATGGAAAACAGTATATATGCCCTATACTTAAACCAAATAAGAATCCTAATAACTATAAATCATACAGGCCTATAACTTTATTAAGCTGGTTAGGTAAAACAACTGAATCTATGATTAAGGGGCGTCTTGAATGGAGACTGGAACATCAAAACAAAATGCCAAAAACACAGTTTGGTTTTAGGAAAACATTTGGGACAAGGGATAATATAGCTATCCTGACTAACGATATATATATAAATATGTCCAAAAATCATTACATGATAGCCATCACCTTTGACATGTCAAACGCGTACAATCTAGTAAACCTGAGTATTTTATGCAACAGGTTGAAGATGATAGGTATTCCCACAATGTCTATTAAATGGATAGCACAATATTATAATGGCAGAAAACTAATTATAAAATATCCAAACGAAATAAAGAAAACTGAAACAAGCGAAACAGGTACAGGTATCCCCCAAGGATCAACCCTTAGTCCATTATATATACAGGTGAACTAGATAATATACAAACAAAAAAAGTTAAAATATTGCAATATGCTGATGACATAATGATATACAGCTCAGCTGCAACTATTTCAACTGCTGTTAAACAAATACAACCAGCTATAACTAAGATGACAGAAATAATAAATAGACTGCAACTAAAAATAAACAGTGATAAGACAAAGGGAATTTTGTTCACACGACACAGAATTAATCACTATCCCCGTATTACAGTAAATAATACCTCAATTAAATTTGTTAAAGAAATAAAATACTTGGGCATCATGTTAGATGAGAAATTAAATTGGAATTCCGAAATACAAAATATATTAAGGAAATGCAGTAATGGTACCAATGTAATCGTGCAATATCAGGAATACGGTGGGGAAGCCATCCCAAAACAAATCTTATACTGTATAAAACATTAATTAACTACTCATGTATATTCCAAAATTTAAACTCCAGCAATACCAAAAAAATCCAGACAGCATATAATAAAGTACTACGCCTTTGCATAGGAGCAATGAATTCAAGCCCAGTTAATAATATTAGAGCAGAATGTGCTGAACCAAGTATTTTAATACAACAATATATTACAAATAAATATATGTTAAAAATTAAAGGAAATAGACAACATATAATAAATAAACAAATAAAACAATTAGAACCTTTGATCAGAAAACCTTACTGGCAATGTAAAACTTTACCACCTCTAGTAGTGAGTGCTAGAAAGCTATACAATATACAACCAATTCAAAACTATAAATTACCAATATATACAATTAAATATGAAGACTATATACAACCACTTCAATATTACAATACAATAAATCTATTCTCTAAACAAACTGATATTAATATGCAAAATAAAATATTACAACGTATATTAATCACTAACTTCCCTAATCATGAACGGATATATACTGACGGATCTATAGACATTAATAGAAACCGATATCAAGCAGCAATATATCATGAAAATACAGATATGATACGAACATACAGCTCATCTACAAGCACTGAAATATATGCTATATACAAAGCACTTAAAAATAAAAAACAAAGAAAATTTTTAGTAATGACAGACTCCATAGCTGCAATACAGTCACTGATTACTATTAAAACAAAACAAGACAATATTATCGCTAAAATAAAAACCTTACATGGAAAGATACAGAAAAACGATTCAACAATTATATTGATGTGGACACCGGGGCATTGCGGTATATATGGGAATGAAATAGTAGATAAAGCAGCAAAATCGGAAACGAATGTTAAAAACGATAATACTAATAGACATTATACAGAATACATCCCACAAATAAAAATAATGAAATATCAACAAATGCAAGAATATAATAAACAAAAAGAAATAAGGAAACAATATCATAAAATTCAGATAAAAATACCCAAAACCCCATGGTTTTGGAATAACTCATTACAATATAGTAAACACTTTTTAACAACAATTATCCGATTAAGAATAGGACATAATAAAACACCGGCACATCTAACCCGAATACACATAATCCAAAATAGTTTATGCGATAAATGTCAAGAGGAACAGGATATCAACCATATCATATGGAAATGCGAGAAATACAAACAAAATCGAAATAACATGATACGGGAATTATTAAAATACAAATACACACTTCCTCTAAATGTAGAATCAATAGTAAGTGACCTAAACAATGCAGAACCAGTCAAAAGCATATATAAGTTCATAGCCCAGAATAGTTAGAAATATAATAACCCAACTTTAATAGTTTAATATAAGAAAATCATCCTATAAATGGCCAAAGCTACCTATGGTACAGGCCAAAAAAAAAAAAAAAAAAAAAGTTGAAAAATAGTTCAAACAATAGTCAATTAAGATTTGACACTTAATTAAATGGCAAAAATAAGAGTGATAAATAAATATAGCCACGAATTTCTCTTCGTAATAGTTATTTACTTTGTCAACGAGAATAGCACTTTCTTTTAACATTTTAATAAAGTTGCAGGTGAAGTCTTTATTAACAATGGTCTTAAATTTATGAAAATAAATACGTTATATATAATTTTATTCTGTTTAATTAGAAGTAATGCAACGTTATGGTTTTCAAGATATAAAACGCATACACTGCTTAATAAATATATTTCACGTAATTATTAAAAAACAGATGTTACATATATTTTGTTCACATTAAAGTTAAATAAATGTAGTAAACGAAACACAATGAAAATAACATATATATCAGGGCATGCAAACTTACTGTACAAAGCATACGAATAGCAAACATTTTTATTATATTTCTAGAATTAAACACTTGTTTTCTTAAAAATCAAAGAATAAACACATCCTGGCGCCAAAGTTTCTTACTTATTACATCTTGAAAGCCAAAATATCGGACAAACATAATCGATATTAAATTTCTATTAAATTTTTTATATTTAGTCTTAAATTTATATTTTATATATATATGTGAGTGTGTGTAAGGCGCGTATAACAAAATATTAAAGTAAGGTAGTTACTATAATTTAGGGACGCATATCATGAAAGTAAAATGTTTATACAATACAGATCAAGGATATTAAAGGGTACACTAAATGAATTGAAAATTATGTCGTTAATAAATGTACATATAAGTAAATTCATTCTTACTGAAATAGTTCATAGTGATTATTAATTTGATAATTCAGTATATTACTGTATTTTATAATATGAAACAAAAAATATCAAATGAATAAAACTATATAGGATATAGAATCAACATTTGTACTATTGTTTACACAATCATATATATAAACACACATAACATACATATAAACAATCGCTAGAAATATCCAGAACAGCTTAAAAATTGATGATGTAATAAAATAGTTAAAAATACAAAATTATTTTATGGGCATTAAACAAAATAAATGAATTTTGATATTTTTAAAGGAATATATTATAAAAAGTAAAAAACTGTTGAAAAAGTGATTGAAATGACTAGTTACAACAGTTGGTGGTTGCACACTGCACACTCGATGCAACCTAAAGAAGGCATCGGAAGTTATAGTAGGAAATAATCCTTAAAATCCTCTATATCACAAAATGAGATGGAAACAAAATATTCCATATTTCCCCGTCTTCCGCAACCATTCATAACCCAGTATCTTTTAACGGGGTTGTTCTCGATTTTCCGAGGACTTTTTCCCCTTGAAGTTTACATTCGAGAATATTTCAAAGTAATTCTCCATGCTGAAGTACATGACCATCCGAGTTAATCATGTTTTCCTTATCTGATTTAATAACGACATTATCTTTTCAATTTATCATAGTACGTGTTCGTTTCGAATTTTTTTCTACCCAGTTCGTCCGTTTCATTTTCCCCCAAGCTCACATCTCGAAATATTGTAACTTATTCATATAACTTTATTTAATATCTATCGTACAAAATGAGCGCGGTTTTCTTCCAATAATCATTGATTTTTTATTCCAAATTTTTATATAATAGTATTCTGCATAAAATTTATAATTTTGTGTCGAAATTTGATAATGCACGATTAAACGAGTTAAAGACCTCAATTTAAGTAATAAATAACTATAACATTTAGCAAATCGACAATTTTAATGAAACTACGAAAAGAATAATTAAACAAAATTTTCGAAAAAAGAAGCGCATATAAAAATTCAAGTTTTTTATTTTTAAATTTATCAAATATATTCTTTCAGTTTTAGTTAATTCTTTTCGGTTTCAGAATAAAATTACCATCGATTTGATTACGATGGAATAAATAATGAAAACCTTGCAAATTTAATATCGTTCATTAGTATAACTTCAAAAAAATACACAAAAATTAACACAACACCCGTCCCCCTGAATTATATCAAATAAAGTCCTACAAAAAAATTAAATATAACGGCCGAACTTATAAATTGACAATTTTCGTATTGACAAATATATATATATATATATATATATATATATAAGTTAAAAAAGAACAAATATACATCAAATTTAGCTATTTAATTTCTAAATTTATTTAGAAACTAACGATAAATTTTTTGATTTATTTAAAAGCTAATCTGTTTGTTAATTTCAAAATTAAATTTTCTTTATTTTTAGTTTTAAAAACAACGTAGATATTAAAAAAATCATCCGCTTCGCTCGTTAATAAGTGCCGTCTCCGTATCGGAGGAAGGCGACTGCTTACCTATATATAGTATTGTATAGTGCAAGTAGCGTACAAGGCAATCGTTACACACCAACACGCCCGACAGAACTTATATTTTCTACAAAGACCCGTCTGTGCATTTATGTTTATCGTTTCGCACAATCTGATCATGTCAGTTTCTGATGAGACAGTAAGCTCAAAACATTAGATCGAAATATATGACGTGGTGTTTTACATTTTAAAAAATGATACTAAGTTTTAGCATTTAATGTTCGAACCATTTCACACTCGGATTGACACGTATGTCAAATAATACACAAATTTGTAATTATAAATTAAAATAATATTGTATCCTGTTTTTAATATTTACAACAAATGGTACAATTATTAACGTACCTTGATCTTATTAAATGAAATACACATTAGGGAGAGTTTAAATTCAGTATGTGTACAACAATTCTTTGAAAACAGTTTCTAACGTTACACATTGAATTTCTCTTCCGAAATTAAAAAAAAAAAAAAAAGTTAAAAGCGATAAAATGTTTTTATTAAAGTAATTTAAACAAAACACAGTGTGACATATTCTTCTTTAATTACAGATAAACAAACGAATCCATGAATTACATTAACAATTCATAATAGAAAACATAAAGAAAAATTCTGTCAATTAATATAATACAAATAGTGGAGTAATAATTGTTAAAAAGCATGTGTCTTTACAATGACGTAAAACCATGATAGGAACAATTCAATTTTTTTCTGACATTATTCATTTAGCCCTCTATTTCTGTTGTTGTCCATCTATAAATCTAGCAATAAATAAACTTTTCAATCGCAAAGTTAGTAGAACAAATTTTTACGATCCTTTAATATTCTTCATGTAATATATATATAATCGGTGTACGAAACAACAGTTGTGATTCTAACAATTACAAAATTTAATCTGGTAAGCTACCATGAATCAGTTGTCTAAGACTTAATGAAGGTATGTTACCGAACAATTTTTAGTTGAAAATAAAACTACAACGACGATGTCAGAATAAGTTCAAGAAAAATTATTACTATCGTATAAATTCTTGAATGAAAATAATATCACTTCATCTTTTAAAACATAAGCGAAAAATTTACATACAGCTTACTAAAAACGCAAAAATAATTATAATGCTCAAGCAACCAATTCAAAAACATTTCTCTACTTATTAATTATTATCATTATAAACTTAGTAATTCACGATAATAAATTTCTTTTTTATGCATTTTAAAATAATACATTTAAAAATATTAACAACGATATTTCTTGATTTCCCAGTTAAGGATATTTATATTCTAAATATGCCCAATAATATTTTGTTTATATATAATATTACTGTTTGCCAACTTTCTTGTTATACATTTGTTTTTAGAGAATACATATTAGCGTGTATATTCGTCTGTAGTAAATACTTTTACATCTTCCGCAAATCCAATACAAACACCTGTAATCATAAATCCCGTTATAAATAAAGATCGTGTTTTTAATTAAATAAATAAAATATTAGTAATTTAATTTAAAGATTAAATAAAAATGCTCTTTATATCGTATTACAATATATATCTTTAATCAAAACTGTCTACTAGTTTCACCGAACACAGCATCATCAGGAAGACGATAAAAACTAACAACAAATCGGCGGTCTAAATCCAGGAATTTGTTTGTTAACCACCTGCAGGGAGGAATTTCAAAACGTATCGTTTATTTCTAAATTTTTCATAGAATCAATGACCTGGTTATTTGTCAATGTCCTTTATTTATAAATATATATATATAGTGATACGATATAAAAAGTATTATTTAATTTTTAAATTAAATTAAAAATGTGTATCACCAAGTTAGCAATAAAGAAATACTTTTTGATAAAAAATGAATAATTAAGTAACTAAAACGATTATTAAG
The DNA here is from genome assembly GCA_032883995.1 of Coronaproctus castanopsis. Classification (NCBI taxonomy): domain Eukaryota; kingdom Metazoa; phylum Arthropoda; class Insecta; order Hemiptera; family Monophlebidae; genus Coronaproctus; species Coronaproctus castanopsis. The sequence continues at coordinate 206,796,197 of CM065053.1, read as the reverse complement.
ACATTTATATGATAAATAACAGGTTATCTAATTTCTTTATTATCACAGTTTGTTGTAACTTCAATTCTATTTCATTTATAAGAATTTTCACTTTAAAAAAAATTACAAGTGATCAAAACGTAAAATTGATGAACCTAAATAATTAAAAAAATTGATACGAAATGAATACAATCAAAATAATACAATTTCCAAAAAATAACTACTATTCGAAAAATACGCATTTATACAAAATAGAGCTGAAAACTTTCAGTTATCAAAATTAATATCAAAAATATGATTTTTTTTTTTAAAAAAAAAACTGCATCAACGATATCTTCTTGGATTTCACAAAAGTCAAATCTAAAACATTTTATTCGTCAAAATCGATTAGAAATTTAAAAAAAAAATTAATAAGAAATAACAAATTATGATTCCATATTATTGTCTATAAAAAATCAATAAAAATAAAATAATTAATTGGTACTCATTAATAATAATAGGTTCGAAATGAGTTTAAATGTAACATCGTGTAAAAACCTTTCATCGAAACAGACAATTCTAATAAATACTTTTATGAAATGTTACATGTGAAAAAACGGAATGCGCAGATACGCACATTTTGACGGACATGTAAAAATAAGCGACATCAAAAAAATTTAACAGTTAATATTTCTTTATATTTTTTCTAAAATCTTTTTAAGACGAACAATATTCTCATCAATTACATTTAAAGTTTATTAGTCCTTTAAACGAGTCATTTTATTTATTTATAAAAAAATAATAATAATCAAAACTATAATTATACAAAGTTTATCAATCTTTGGGTGCTAAATTATTAGTAAAATTTTTTTTGATTGTACACACATTTAATTCCTTTAATTATAATTGTTTAGGGAAAATGCAAATACAAATAAAAGCGAAAATGAAAAGTTACATCATAAATATGAATGCTAGATAATTGAAGAAAAACAATCTGGCATTTTGTAATTTATACATTATATATATGTATATTATTTTTTAGTTAACACGATGAAAAATAAACTTACACTCCCGTCAGATGCGCTTGCACCAACTTTATCACCGCGCGAGTTCCAACAAACTTCGAAAATACCGCCAGTACCTTTGTAACTATGTACCAATTGACCGCCCTGTAAAAAGAGAGATCAAACGTCAATACATTCGAAAATAAAATGTCTTATTAGAAAATAATAATAAAAGTAAAATAATTATAAAATTTCAGGATTTCAACGAAACGATTACAACACGTACTTGTGTTGACCAAATATGAACACACTTATCGAAACTTCCTGAAGCTAAAAACTTTCCATCCGGTGAAAAAGCTACACTGTAAACTGGTTCTGTATGTTTCGTTAATGTATGGGTACAAGCTCCGCGTTCAACATCCCATAAACGTACAGTAGAATCAAACGAAGCACTATTTTGGATAAATAAATAATACGACATTGATAAATACACCGAACTAAACAAGTCACGGATTGAAGTGTATATTATAAAAAATAAGCATTCCAATGGTACACGACGTTCGAAAATAAAAATTATTCCAGTCGTCAAATTGAACCTCAAAATTATAAACGTAACTTGTTATCAAATAGTAAAGCTAACAGTTTGCTTGGGGAAAAGATTCAATAATGGAATTTTCAATAAGAATTATTTGCAATTCGTCTAATATTAATTATCTAAAGTATATGTTATTTTCCCATTTGGAACGATTAAAATCTATATTTAAATCCTGAAACATATACGCTATAATGAAAACATTTTTGTGTAATTAATGTACCCCCTGAAATGTGGACGTAGAAAAATACATAAAACCATACGAAAAGAATTAAAATTATTTTATTTAAAACATTAAGATTTATAACATTTAACCACACGTACTTGTATTACACACAAACGCGCACACACGCACACAAACACGCACCTATATATATATAAATCAATTGAAAATTAGTTAAATCACTAATATTTATTTTCTTAAAGAAAACACAAAGCTTTTCGGCATTTACGCCATTATCAAGTGAACCTTTTAAAAATATAAATTAAATATAATTACTTAAAAATATGCAATGGTGATTGTGAAAATATGATCCAAAAATGGTGTCTGCTTCTGTTCTGTCTATTTTTTGATTATCAGATTTTTAATATTTATTTTCATTTTACTTGTAAAATTGTGTTTTTTAAAAAAAATTTTGTGTTCGTATACTTTTAGATTTTATATTTTACTTTTGGATATCCACCAGTACGCAACTTTTACAGAATCCGGAAAATAGTATTGAAGAAAAAATTAATATAAAAAAACAAAATTAATAAACAAATATATTGATATTAAATTTCAACAAATCAAAAAATAGACAGAACAGAAGCAGACACCATTTTTGGATCATATTTTCACAATCACCATCGCATATTTTTAAGTAATTATATTTAATTTATATTTTAAAAATTTTGATGTTTTAAAATGGTTCACTTGATAATGGCGTAAATGCCGAAAAGCTTTGTGTTTTCTTTAAGAAAATAAATATTAGTGATTTAACTAATTTTCAATTGATTTTTTATAAAAAAATCACTACATTCTACATTATAAAAAATTAATATATATATATATAAATATATAAAAATGTAGTTTAAAAAATTAATAAACAATTTACAGGATCAATTACAACCATTTTATATAATCTTATGGCCAACTATAATCACCATATGTAGACTATGACTCGGAAAAAATCGCTTTTTTTCTTCACTGTTCTAAATGAACCTTACTATCTTTCACACCCTGCAGATATCAAACTTATTGCCGACGCAAATCACATACTTTTTGGATGATCCCATTATCTCTCTTCTCGTAATACATTATACAATGGAATTAGATCCTTATAAATTCCTTTTCCCATAAACATGTCTTTCTTGCTTGCAACTTGTAATGTGCACATTTACATTTGTCTATATCAGTTCATTCGTGATTTTAACTTAGTGATATAATTGCTATATTTTTATCTAATTGTTTATATTACAACCTGTAATGGGTAAACCTTTTGGGAGCCCATTATAAAAAAAAAAGAATATACGGAATTTCTTATTTGTTAACATAAACAATTAAAATTACACAAATTTATTGTTGAGGAAATATTAAAAAAATAAAAAATAAAAATAGATACAATTCAAATAACATACGTACCTTGCCAAAATCAAATCAGCGTTTGGACTAGCTGTACCCGGTCCTGTTGGGCTCCATTTAATAGTATATATTTCCTTGTTATGAGCTTGCAAATCGTGTACACATTCATCCTTTGCCATTGACCAAATTTTAAGAGTCATATCATCTGAGCACGACGCTAACAAAAAACCTTGAGGATCCCACTTTATCGCGTTAACTTCATTCTAAGAACAGAACATATTTAATCGCGTATAGATTTAAATAAAAGCAACAGTAACAACATATTTAAAAACGATAAACATCATTTTATTGTTGACAAGAAACAAAGTATAAAACCGACTCCATTAATAAGTTTCCGGCAATTGTTTGGTTAGGTTTTATTAGATCACAATGTTTTAATTTGCATTCGTTCGAAACGTTTAATAACTTCTATCTCCAAAAGTTTATTATTCAAATATTTGATAATATTTTTCGTTATTTAATTAACTTATGATAAACAAATTGTAAATAAAAATTCTTAAATTTTATCTAAAATTTAATCTTCATTAAAATCCTTCGCATTGTTTAAAAGTTTTGGCACAGTCAAGAATAATTCTCGTATTAAAATGACCATAATTTTGACATTTATATGCGTTATTAATGTTTTTTTTTTTTCATTCATATATATTATACATGTGTCATATTATAAACAAGACTGTTATAATTTAACTCCTTAAAAACATAAATATACTAGCGAATACATATTTGATATATGTAATTTATTTATTTTTATTTTATCTTTTTAAAATAAACATTAATGACTTTTTAAATGATACGAAGAATATGAAATGTAGTGACTTTTTAAAAAAGAAGTTAAATATTGTTTAAATTTTTAAATGATTAAAGGTTTCTGTGGAGTAGTAATATGGTTACATATATTGCAAATAAAGCTAAAATAAAAATGTTTTTATACTACAGATTACTTTATTTCATATTTTTAAAAATTATAATTATATTGTATTTTTGTCAATATTTTAGTTATACTGTTCATTTCAATATTTATTATACATTCTTATTTCCATATAATTATTAGTAATGTTAGTTTTATTAATATTTACAAAGCACTTTTTCAGATTGTTTTAGTATAACATTGTAAAAAAAAAAAATATTCTAATGTGACTTATTATTAAAACGTTTAATAATATTGAACGTTACATTCTATAATAGATTGTTTTATCTTGTTTATCATTTTATTTTTTTACAAAACTCATAATTATTCTACGTTTTTTGATCTTGTTTTGAAAGCACAACTATTTCATTACAGAGTTAATAAGACATCGACGGAAGGGGAAGTTAAAGGGGAGTTGAATCTACATGAACGAGGGTGTCAAATTTACAAACGAACATGGATGGACTTGTTTATCATGAAATTTCGTTGGAGGAGATGACATAAATAATAATAATAACATGGAAATGCATTAATATATTTAAAATTATGTTATGTAAATATTTTTACAATGAGACACTAGAAAAACATAACATATAAACATCAATAAACAAAGCCACGCTAAATGAAACATTTTTAGAGTTAAATATCTGCAAAAAAAAAAAAAATTGATTCTAACATAATGTACCAAAACTGTTTATATGCATCGTATACATAGTGAAACTGTGTAGTATTTTTATATACAAACTTTAAAATTCCAATACTAATTTATCGTTAATAAATAAGTACAGCTATTATACATTATAAGTAAAACATTAACACAAACGAAGTATTTTATGAATAATTAAAAAAATACGAAATTTGGAAAATTTCAATTTTTAGTGCGGATGACATAATTACAATTCAATTTACCTCTAACCTTGAAATTGACGTGACATTTACGTCATATATATAAATACCACATGTGTATCTGTGAATGAAAAGGATCATTTTTTATCGTTACTGTATCAATAAATTCTATACTATTTTCAAACCAAAAAATTGATGCTGATAAATACGTTTTATATAATTTTTATAAAGTGAATATGTAATAATAAAATTAAGGAGAAATATGTTTCGTTAAAACTTTCAAAGAATATATTGATCGTAATATCATTAGCTTCGACAAAAATTAATTACCGTATGCCCTTGGAATGATTTTATTGGTTTATCACAATGCAATTTACAGACATGAATACACTGATCAGTACTGCAAGATGCGAAACTGGTATTAGACTGCCAGTCAACGTCCAAGGCCGGTGCTGTATGAAAAGCGAACTGTTGTGTACACTGTCCAGATGCAGCGTCCCATATAATCGTTGTCTAAAATTAAAGCATCGATTAATAGTGAAATAATTTAAACTTATTAAAATTGTTCGATAACAATTCAATTTTTATATTTTTAATTTGCACATTACGTAGCAAATACTTAATGAATATGTATCTCTTTCAATACTAGGTATGTCTCTACACTTGTATCCTCTATTATCTGAATGATGAATTTTCGCCGTGCTCTTCCTCTTGTTATCTTGTCCTTTAAAATGATCCTTCTAGCATTGTTGTTGGATATCCGTTATTTCTTAATATATGTGCTATCCAACGACATCTCATCTCTTATTATGTTCATTAAGCATATTTTTTCATCGATGTTTTGGAGTGCTTGCGTATTTTTTATTCTGCGTGCCCATTTAATATTTTTCTACAACAGCGTACATTTAGAATGTTATTAAATTTTAAAGAAAATTTAAGCGATCTAAGAAAATCTTTTGGCGTTTCATCGCATCGCCAAAGCGAAATATTAATGATATCTTTTAAAACTTTATCTAATTTTGAATAGAAATATTTTATTCGACTAAACGCGTTAAATTTATCCGTATACTCCATTATAATGTTTAAACCTGAACCATAACTATTCGTATCGTCATTTAAATCAAATGTATTACAACAGAAACATAACGACTCTATAAACTAAATAACACAACATTTATTCGATTAATCACAAAAAAAAAAAAATTTCGAAGCAAACATTAAAACTTTATATAATCTTGTGTACGTTATTTACATTATTGTAAAATCTTTTTTATCTGGTATTATGATAGTAGCTAAATATTCAAAAATTATATTAGAAAAAAATTTGTTTACTTTGTCAACTCCAGCGCTTAAAATATAGTCACCACGTTTGTTCCATTTTAGAGCGAAGATAGGTCCTTTATGTTGTCCTAACGTACTAGCAAGATGGCCATCTGTCGTCCATATACGGGCGTATCCATCATATGATCCAGTAGCTAATAAACTTCCATCGCACTGAGCGCAACAAAGTAGTGAATTAATTATTAAAAATAATAATTAACGGATTAAATAAGACGGTTAACATCATATACGTCAGTTTACAAAATTATTAACTAGTTATTTATGAACTTACATTCCAATCTAAAGAAGTTACATCCTTGTTACTCGGCACTTCTGTACCACCTTTCTGAATGCAGTGTCTCAAAACTAACTGATTATTAGCTACTTGCTTATCCGTCATATCCCAAATACGAGCAGTACTATCACCGGACCTAAAGAAACAATTTTATATAAACGATTCTTCGAACACGAAATGTAAAATTATAGAACATATTAAATAATTAAGATACGATGTAAGCAAAATCATAAAAAAAAAAAAAACATTTTTAAGACCATGTAATAATTCATAGAGAGATGTATAATTCAAATATATATACATTTACATTAAATTGACAAATATTACTACAAGGAGCGAATAATAATCAGAATACTAAAACATCTCAAAATCAACCGGGACCTGATAAATGGTCGTTATTGAACACGAAAATAGTAGGGTAAAAAATATATGTAAAAATAAAATGTTGGTGGAAAAATTTACAAGTTTTGTGTTTTTTGTTGTTACTGTTACTATCGTTATTTAGCTGCTGTTATTATTGTTACTATCATTAATATTACTATAAAAGAAATCAGTTAAAAAAAAATTATAACTTGTCGTATAACATGATCTTTAGATCGTATGTTCTGAAACCTTTTGATACGTGGCTAAATGATAGATGTTCATTATTAACTCCTACCTTTTTGGTAGAAAATTTTATACAGCTTTAATATCGAAACGAACATTAACATACATATAGTCATATTCTTTCAAGATTTACAAATTAAGAGTAGGATAAATATTGTATAGTGATCAGTAAACTATTAAGTAAATTTGCAGAAAAATTACACATTTAAAAATACGCCCAAATGATATAAATATGAATTAATGCTAACTCATTTTAATTAAATAAAACTGTTTAAAAAAAGATTTTTGCATTGAGTAGTTTACAAAATAAAATTTATTTTCAAACAGAATCCACCACATAATGACAATATTCACTAGGAAATTTACACTAAACCAATTTTTAATACATATACATACATATGTATATATATCAGTCCCGACTGGTTTAACACAGTATATTCCTTTGTTCTACTAGTGAATGTTTCCTCAGTTAATTAACAATTTATTTATTTTTCCGTGCTTAATTCAAATCGTTAAACCAACAACAATGAAGACAACAAACTAAAGTACATTCATCAATAAATTGATGCATTAAATGGATTTTTCTAATATACATATATTTAAATGTTTGTTTCATGTATTTTTAACTTTTTAATGTTATGGGGAATCACATCGTAGTTACCTATTTCTATGATACAGAGGAATCTTTAATGCATTCATTCTCTTTTAGAAAAATAATCGAACAATTTGATTAATACATATATAATTAGTAACGGAATATTGGTTATTAATTTCTAGACAATACCTTCTAAATATTTAAATTTAGTGAGTGTACCTTTTAAAAAATAGTATATTTAAATATATTCTATATTTCTTATTCTGTTTAATAGTTTAAAATATATCGAACAAAATAATGTACAAACAACCAAAAATGAAGGATGAAAACAAAATATTTATTTTTAATAGTTATTGTTTAAAAAAATTTTATGATACGCAACACTCGGCAATATTCTATTATCTATTATTTCAACCCAATTTTATATGCACTTGTAAATTTTGTAAATTTAAAACACAACACTATCTTATAAGAATATTATGTCTTTTTAGAACATTATTATACAAATTTAAAATGTTTATTTCTCAAACATATTTGTAAAATTTATTTAACAGTCATAACAAATTGCTTTACTTAATGATTTTTAGTCATCGCGTTAGGTTTCTTTTTAATATTTTATTACAACATGTAAATTAGTAAAGATATTATTTTAGTATTTCACTTTTCAAAACTACATTTAATTTAACTTATTTTCCTTATAGCTTGAAAACGTTTCAATTATTTTTAAATTTTATTTAAATTGGCTTTTCATTGCTTTTTTTTATGTATATGCTACTGAAAATGAAATTACAATCAAAACTTTTGAAGCAAGAACCATTATAACTATTTAACAATAAAAGTTTAGTATTTGTTATACTGCTGTAATGAAAAAAAAAAGTTAATCGCAAATTTTTAGATTAACATGGTGCTACTCGTGGTTGAATTCAGCACATTATATTATAAGTAATTTCTTATCCATTTATATATTTTGCAAAATACAGTTTATTTATTAATGACTAATTTCGGATACTTGCGATTTTCTATAAATATTTAAATTTAAAAAATAAAACAAAAACGATACATTCACCATTATTGGATGACTTAGCTTTTTGTTGAAAGGGTAGTTTAGTTGTACATTTGAATTTTACTTGCCTTTCTGACCTTTTTCACAGATAAGTTTAATAATCCGGGTTGATCGTTTAGTCTTTTACATTTGTATTTTATTAATGTTTTACTTCGTTTCATCATTTAAGCACGATTTTACTACTATTTTACTTTTCCATTCAAACTAACTTTTATTATTTACATCCTTTTAAACACTCCCCTTTGCAATTTTTTACTTCATTTTATTATTTACCCTTTATTTCAGTCAAATTGGTGTTTCATCTTCTTCTACAACTTTAAAAAAAAAAGTTTCCACACATTTTTAACTTTACAACTTGTTACAAATACCCATTTAAAAAAAAAAAATGCAAAATCTGAAGCTATTTTAGAATTCTAGAATCCTTTCATACATTTACATTAAATTAACAAACATGATAAGACGGGGTAAATTACCAAATTATTACATTTAAGAACAAAAAACCGAAACGTTACCCTGATGCCAAAAGGTCGGTTGTAGGATTCCACGCGCAAATAAATACCTCCGATTCATGTCCTCTTAAAACCGTTGCTTTGTTAGCCGGGATTTCCAAACTGCTGTCAATTTCAGGATCGTGGCTACTACCCGCTGCTACAGCTGGCATAGAACTTGTTGAACTAGACTGTGCCGTTGACGTGGATGAGCCATTACTAGTAGATGCTAAATAATGAAAATTATAGTGATAATTAAATTTAAAAAAAAAAAACACACTTATTAAATTAAATATTTGTTTTAAACATCCATAATAAAAACGTACTTTCCTCCGTATTTGCCTCATCGGGTTTTCTTTTGATTCCACGATTTAATACAAAATCTGGCATGACTGCGTCGATCAAAGACAATCCCTCGATAGGTTTAGATTCTGTTCCGTCCTACAACATAATTTTTTAAATAATTTTGCTTATGCCAGAATAAATCAATACTTTAAAATAACTGTATAAAAATTACGACATACGAAATAAGATTATTTAGACTATTATATATAAATATAAAGTCATCGGAATAGGAGCAGGTTCGAATACTATCGACAACGCAAAAATATCATTAGAAAATAAAAATATAAATAATCCTAATATTCTCGTGATTGCAAACCACCACTCACACCATATGCGCGCTAGTAATAATATAGTACACTACAAAAACATGCGGGACTGCATTGTGTCGTGACAACAAAGCGATTACAGTCAGTTCTTCGGGGTATGTGTGTTTAACTGTGTTAGCGTCATATTATGATTACTTTGTACGCTGCTTACACAAACAAATATATTGTAGCAAGTAGTCGCATAAATTGTCCACCAACCCAGCGGTTGAGGATAAATAATGATAAAAATATAAAAAAATTGTATTAAAATCTATTTACGAGAATTACAAAATATACGTAATAATTTATATTGTTTTAGATCAAAAATTCGTATCTCATTAAAAAATTTTAAATTTATAATTATTATCAACAACAATAAACGGATTATTTGCTTTTATGTTAACGGCCGAATGCAGAAAATAATTTTTATTACAAAAAAATATTCCACGAAAGCTAGTGCAATTATTCTAACGTTATATTGCAAAGAATTTAAACTTTTATATTTTGGATTCAACTTTTAAAATAAACGAATTTAATCATCGGTTTGTTTCTTTCGGCCCTTAGTTATAAATTTGTAATTATTTCGATTATAACTGAAAAAAACAGATTTCTTTTCTATTTAATTAGTTTAATTTTTAGAAAATATTTTATCATATATTCACCTCAATTTTACAATTACATCTGAAATATAACAATAATACTTTTCATTTTTTTTAACATTATTTTCAGCAAAAATAACAATACTATAAAAAAAGTAACATAAATCAGAATCTGTAATATATTAGTAGTTTACGTTTTGATTTACTCTTCCAGCTCTAATACGGAATATTAATATTTTCTAGCAGCTCCCATTATTTTTTATAATTTATACGTAAATTATTTTCTTGGGTGCGTACGTTTCTTGCTGCGTTTATTACAGATCTCCAATTAGCATTAAATGCGCATTATGTTCCTCCTAATCCTTCTTTTCAAGAAAACATAACGTTCCCACTTTTGAATTTTACACCATCTCTGCAATAGTATGATACTGTAAATACTAAAAATACAATAAGATTAATGACATAAACAAATTACATCCGATATGCTGATTTCGGCTTCAGTATATTGAAGACCTTTCTGCAAAATACCAATTAAAGCTGCTGGTGGCACCAAGCATCCATTAATATTTGTTTGTGCAACATGGGATTCAAGACCAAATGTATAAGCCGAATGACAGAACCCTAATTAACAAATTATTATTATGGTTATACATATGGACATACTTTGTTTTGTCGAAACCAATTGTCGAAAAAAATAATGCGAATAAACAATATATATCACCTGATTCTTGCAAATAACGATAAACTAAAAAATTTACTTCATCGCTTGTAAAACTCATTTTTATTTTTAAAAGTACAGCACAATATATATATATATATAACGACAAATTGAACACAATAATTAACTCAACAAAAATTTCAACTACATCACCAAAGAAGTAAAGACGCCATCGAATAAGATTTAAGAATATATAATTTAATATCATATTGTCCCTAAATATCTGTGATTGGTTGGTTATTGGCTGTAAGACAGTGCTGAACTTTATGATAAACTAGGCCATTTAGATATCGACTTTAACACTTTAAAAAATATTCCCCATTTTTTTTATTTTATATCTTGAAAATATCACAGGCGATCAGAATTTTTTAAAATAAATTATTATGAATTTATGTCTTTTGCGGAATTAAGAGTTTTTAACTTTTTATTTTTGATCTAATTCAGTATAAATATTTTAATATTTAACTATATATAAAAAATAATATAATAATGTATCCATGTGTTAAACTATAATATCACTAATGATGCTTTATTTGTTAATTAGGGTTCTGTCATTCGGCTTATATATTGGGTATGGGCCTAGAATCCCATGTTACACAAAAAATATTAATGGGTGTGCTTGGTGTCACCAGCAGCTTTAATTGGTATTTTGCAGAAAGGTCTTGAATATACTTAAGCTAAAATCAGCATATCGGATATAATTTTTTTTTTTTTTTTTTTAAATAAACATATTGTTATGCTCAGTGAATAATTTTAATAAAAGAGAACTGAATTTTACTGAGTAATAATCAAAGACATATTCAGAATTTTACATAATCCAAGTATTAATAAAAAATGTAAGAAAAACACTAAAAATATTTTCCTGTAATTCTCTTTATACGAAAATATATCTAATATATGTTATAACGTGATCGTATAAAAACAAATTGATACAGATATAATTGAATATGCATGTAAGTGATGTGGAACAATTTACTTTATAAACCGGCTCAGTTCTAGAATACTAAAATATTTCACAGTCTAATTTTTTACATCTCTGAAAACAAATGCAAAAATGCAAAAATGTAGATTTCTTTTAGTATTACAAAATTATTATAAAACAATAAAAATGAAAAATTTTATTATTTAAAAACGTACAAAATTCTGATATAAAATGTGCGGTTTAATCAGTTTATGCAAAAAATTTAACAAATAACAGTGATTGTATTTCGTCTATTATTACTACAATAATTAAAAAATTCAAGATGTATTCTTATACAAAATCAAAACACCTAATAAACCTATCTAATAAAACCATAAATATTTATTGGAACGCGATGCTCACTTAAAATCGCATGTATCTACGTACTTTAGAATTATAATTGATTGAGGACATTATTTGATTCTAACAAAACTGTAGCTATTAATATATCTACAGTATTGGAAAACGGTTTGTAGACTACAATGTTTTTGGCCCGCGTATCCATTTATTTTCTTTATAATGCTTTCTTCTATTTTATAGTAAAACGCTACTTAAAACTTTGATTTAATTGTGCTCGACATGCCGCGAAATATCTATTAATTTTATATATTTACACGGGAACGAATCTTTGCTACAGAATTTTCTTATAAACGGTTCCTAAAGTTAGCTACATATCCAGAGTAACCGTGAATAAATTAATCAGTTTTAATTTACGCTATTCGACAACACATTGTCGCTTGTGAAATACTCATTTGTGATATAAAATGAAATTATAATTGCACTCATAAATTGCTAAATCAGGTTCGTAATTCTTATATCTACTCAATAATGTACAAATAACAAATGTTTCGTTGATTATATGTGCCAAATGAACATTTGTAATTCTACATTTACTTCTTAATTAAAAGTACAGTTTCCAAAAGCTTAAGCAGAGAACGAAAAGATTTATAGTTCTCGCTATTTTAAAAGTAGGCGCTTAAATATTACGGTGCACGTTTTGATTATAAAAAATCTGTATGACGGCACGCATTATAAATGAATATTATCAATTATGAAATTCTTAATCTAGTTATTCGGCAATGATAAATTTATGTTCAATACGATTTGTAAATGACATATATAATTTTATATTTCACTTGTTCACTTTTTTTTCTTTCTTTGGTTTCCGGTCACTTACTAAATTAAAATTACAAGTTACATCATTAATAAACATGCGTAACGAACACTATCGGTTTTAGAAGTAATGTGGAACAAAAAGAGAGAGAGAAAAAAAATAGAAAACAGCAATACTGATATAATGAAGAAAAAACAACTTTTATATAATGAAATATTTATCTGGCAAATAATATTACTTGGGATCATGTTGTATTATTTTAGTACACATTGTACTAAATTGCAAAAAGAAAACGAGGTTATAAGTCTTTCTCGAAAAATAAGCAAAAATAAAATATACGTTATTTAGCAAATGAATATTAGATTCTTTATTACAGGTAATTCATGCATGTTAAAGGCAACTGAAAAATTATCTTGTAACTGATACAGGTTTCCGAAACATTAAATCTTTTCCGACTGTAATTGAAGAAGGAAATGTGCAAATTTTCGAAAATAATCTGCTGTTAATCACATCCCAAAAATTACATTTCACACTTATTAAACGCGAAATACTATTTTATATCCGACAAATTATCTCCCTTAAATACTATTGTAGACGACGAACGTACAAACTAACAAAAATTCACACCTTAATTTAATCACGTAGGAATAACTTACTTATTTTTATCAAAAACTGAGTTATTTAATCACAAGAATACTATATGGAAATTTACTTATCAACAGTCGTACCAAGTAGCAGCAACTTACAACGCTTCACTAAATAAACGTTGCCACTCCCTACTGTTACTATTGCACGACTACAAACAATACTTAGTGTACAAAACAAAACACGGATCACTCAAATTCCTTCCGTGAGTCAACGTAATAATGTTTTTATATTACGAACTCGTTATTATAATGTAAACAATACAATCAAGAGTATTACACACACGAACACAACTGCCTTCTCTACGTCGACTGAAATTAGCAGGCACATTAATGCGACGAGAAAGAAAACATCGGGTGTGGATGTTAAGAGTTGTGGAACAATGATGAAAAGTATCTCGCGTGTAGCTGCAATTTATTTTACGAATACAATAAATGACATGATTCGAAATTTGTATTTTCTTTCAATAATATTGTCTAAATTAGGCAAAGATAGCTGCAATATTAAGAATACAATCAAGAAGTCTACTTCATAATCTACGCAAAAAATTTCCGAGAAAGCAATATTACACATGCTTCAAATTTAGTCAGCGAGCAAAAATATTTTACGAGACGAATAATTCAGATTCAGATTAGGTTATTCTGCAACGCAGCAGGTAAACCGAACAGCGTACTCTACTATCGACAATGTTAATCTTCCCAGACACAGTGGTACTTTATTAATAGATTTAAGCTTTTGATACACGATCGCATAACGCCATTTTGTAAGAAATTGTTAAATTAATTAGAGCTTACTTAACTAATCAAACATTCTACGTAACTATTTAAACAACCCTTCAACTAAAACATATAGCGCAAGAATATCGCGGTGTTTTTAACATTAATAACCGATATTCCAAAATAAATGATTTGTAATTATACTGCACATGCACATAATATAGGATAGACATAATATATAATTTGCAAATACTATTTTCAAATATTATAAACAATGGAAATTCCAAAAAAAACGTAGATAAGACATTTATCTTTACCTAAAATTGCTGCAACAAGCAAGTCGATGGGTAAAAGAAGTACAATACCTCATCAATCTTCAGGTTTCATTAAGAACAATTTCTGAATCGGAATAATGTTATATGTATCGTACCATCTTCAAATTCGTCTCAAGATTGTCGAGAGATGAAAAGCCCGTCGCATATAACATAACACACGTGATACATAGGATAAAACATCTTTAACTATGTTAGTTGTCAACCCAACAAGTTAATAAAAACAATTCAGAAAAAACTTTTTTGCCGACAAAGAATACTGGTCGTGGATAACAAACAGCCTGTTATCAGAATTATACCCGTGCAGGAAAAAAACAATCAAAAGGAATTATGCTACCATATATTTTCGACGTATGTATGCGTAAAACACATGTCTCTATGTTTTAAAACAACTTCTATTATAATACTAAAAAAGCCAAGTAAATCAGAACAAAGATTAAATAAATAAAGATGAAGACAAAAGAATTATATTGACTCACCGCCCTTGGACCACAGCTCGACAATGGACCTATGATCTCCAACTAGGGGCAGGCGTAAAAAAATCCAATATCAACACGATACAATACATGCTAGACAAATCGACATCTTGCGAGCAATAGTTTATGTATATCGTCATTCTCGCAATTACACAGAAATCTCTCCACATTGTTAATGCTGACGTTGTTAAGCTGCTAAATACCAATGATAGATTAAAGCGTCGATGTTAGTACGATTTCGTCGTGCAAATAAATAAAAGATTATAACTATTGGGCTACAAAATCAACCATGTTCACATTTAGTATAAAATATATACTGTATGTGTAGTAAATGAGCATCTTGTAAATAGGAATACTTGTTTAATCTGAATAATAAAATACTGTATTGCGATTTTAAAAAATTACGCTTCCCTATTTCATTTGTTAACAATGTATCAAAAAAAAAAAATAAAAAAAAATTGAGGATTGAAGTATCCGAACAACTCAAAGCTGATTGTAATTGATTTGAAGCTTCTCTGCAAACGTTACGTTACACCAGGTATAAACATAGTTTTTTATAATTAATCATATCACTATTATGTATTACTGTAACTAGTTTATAAATTTGTTGATTATAGTTTAAATATATGTCATAAAATCTAGTTGATAATGACAATTTTGATTGTTTAGTGAATTTTCGAGTTTTTCTTATCCAACTTAATAGTATATCTAGTTTATTCATTTTGTATAACTAAACGACGTTTTGTATGAATTTATTTGCCAAGTTTACATAAGCTGCTTAGCATTAAAAATCTAGAAATAATTTAAGAATTTTAAATATCCAATAAATATTTTTCATCTCTTCTCTCTTTAAGAAACAATTGTGAATTTCTATTTTTATCAGAAATGATTTTTTCTTAGATAGTAAATTTCATATTCCGATTAGATGTTTACTATAACATCTGGTTTTGAAAATACGCCATAACAAATTGGGTCATAAACGTTCTTTAGATCCGTAAAAAAATAGTTTTAATCGTATTTAAAATATCGACATAATTCTGTTTTTGTTATTTATAATTATTTTAATTATAAATATAAAATTTTATTTTGACACTAACTAAACCGTTTTTTACTTGTTTATTAACTAGATTTAAACTAATGAAAATACTAAATTCGTCTTAGCCTTAAACTGTATGTAAGGACCCTTCACGCTCGCCATTATTATAGAAATCAGTAATAAATAAACGGAATGTTTAAAAAAGAACATACTAAAAAATATTTCCTACATTTAAAATATATAATTATAATATAAGAAATATTTAGTGAAAAAGTAGTGTCGTTGGGTTAATGCAACAAATTTATGGCTAACTTTACAGTTTTGTTCAATCATGCTCGTAATCAAAGAATATCTGAATTATAATAATATACAATTGAGTTAAAAACCGTTTATTTGCCGAATTTCATACGCATAATAAGTTTATTCATTTATGCTTTCCTCCGGCTGAAACTCCGATATATCTTATAATATCTGAATCACCAGGATCTGTTACCGACAATGTACTGACGTGAAAATATTTTCCACATGCGGTACCAAGCTCAGTATTAGTGCCGTTATAATGATGAACTTCTGATTTTGCCAACATAGCATTGTATTCAATTAGTGATTTTCTAAATATAAATAAAAACGTTATTGTATCAATTATTTCGTCACCATCTGAAAAGTACATATATACACACACACATATATATATATATTCGTGCATAAAACTCTTCATATATAAAAATAATTTAAAATATGAAATACGTAAATACCTTAGTGCTGGCGTATTACTAGCAACAATCACTAATTTTGCCTTTCCTTGGCGAATGGTTTTTAACGATTGCTTGAATCCTAGTACACATTTTCCAGATTTCATCACTAGTGCAAGTTTTGAATTAATACTTTCCAAAGCTTTTTTCTACAAATAAAAAACTTTTAACTACTAAGTTTACCCTAAATAAATTATGAACATGTTCAGAGTACACGTTAAATATAAAAATTTTTGCCTTGAAACATCATGCAAAACGGACGATGACAACAATCTGAGATATGGCACTACTAATAGCAACAAATGCGTGCAGGCCGTTTTTTTTTAAAAAAAAAGTGTTACATTTAATAATGAGGGAACCCAATTAAGGAAGGCAGTTCATTGAGTAAAAATTTCCAAAATACGCCTTTTAAATAGTTGACGTTGACACAAAGTGATAAATTTTCTATGTTTCAAATGGAAAAAATTAGTAGAAATTAATAAAACATTTGAACATATAACTAGTGACAATAATATAATTTTAATATCAGAATTTAGTTACAATAACCAATTTGTCAGAGATATTCCAAAAAGTGTGATAAAATAGAAACCAGATCAAAAATATTCAGTATCGCGTAACAAAAGCAACGTAGCATTAAAGAAAGTATGCAGCCTGCAATACCAAAAACGACTATAAATAAAGGGCGTTAATTTTTTCTAATTAATTCGTACGTATGATAAGTTACATATGGAATAACGTAACAAAAAACAACTAGCTACATTTCAACTAATAAAACGAGATAACATAGGAAACCTTTGAGATTTGGATTATATTTTTCATCTTTTACAAATAAACTGAGCATAAAATAATTTAATGTTGATGTATTGGATAGTAATGATTTTATGAATTAATAAAACAAAATAAAAACAAAGTTAATAATAACTTTTATAGTCATTAACTTTGTTTTTATTTCGTTTTGTTAATAAAATAATGAGTAACACAAATTCAAAATTAAAAGTAGAAAATAAATGGGGCAAAGAATATAACACCATATTAATTGTCGATTGAAAACAGAAATCTGAAAAATAATATGAAATGAATTGATATAACTTTTATTACATAAGCATCAGAAAAAGAATCATTACACCATTTACTTAACATAAAAATTAATTATGCATATAAATTAACTATATATAAACTTACGGATTTCTTTGAGGCAACCATTTTGATCGGTTTATTAATCTATAAAATACAAACGAAAATAAAACTAATCTGCACAGAAGTAAAAACTTTAAAACACGTTGGAAATATAAATATAACCTAGAGACTAAAAAATGTTATGCAATGACCAATGACCAATGACTTACAGCAAAACAGAACAGAATTTTAGGTAAATCATTTCGCGTGGTTCTTTTTATAATTTATGTCACATTTTATATTTGAAATATCAGTCTGCAAGTATATTTTATTTTTTTTATTATCATAAAATTCTGATTATAATGTGATTAAATTCTTGTAAAATTGTCGTATTATCAATCGAAATGGTATTATAAAATTTCGATCTTATATAATGTATATTATATATAAAAATATTTTAAAAAAATGTAATTTATGAATCTATGGTCAAAAGTTCATTGAACTTTATGTTACATGTTTAGGATAATGTAAAACGAATCACCCATTGATTACTAAATCATCTAGTGGATGTTTTTGATTTATTTGCGTACGTGCATTTTTTTTTTTTAATGAGTAATAATCTTGCATAGCACATGTTTTACACTAATAAAACTGTTATTAATACTAATTAACGTTTTATTAATTAGAAATATTAACTTTATTAAAGTATTTATTAAAAAACAATCTGTGCATTAGTGCGTTTTAGATCATTGTTAAGCGTTTCTATACACCAGTGGATAAAATTGTTTTACTAAAGATAGTTAAACCGAAATATTTGTTAGAAGAATTAGGACTTTATAAGTCATTTACTTACTATTACTTGTATCTATTTCTTGATGCAGCGTTCGAAAGACCAAAATAATACAGGTAAGTTAATGGATAAAATGTGAATGAAAAACTGATTTATAAACATATTGTTACTGTGTTGACTTTATTTTCTTTATTTTTATTTTTTTAAAGGAAGTTTACGTTATTTACAAATTTGTTAGTTTATGTCAATTTATACATGTCGACTTTAAAGATATGTTTTGCCAAAAATCACATTGGTGAATATTTTGAAATTATTAATTTCGTGCAAATATGTATTTGTTTCGAGCTTAACGTTGTATTGATCGATTAAAATTACTTGTATCATAAATGTCTAATTTTCTTTAAAAAACAAATTTGTAATATCTAAACTTTTGCAGTTGGCGTATTTATAATTTAGTTTCACGTTGTTTACTGTTCTGAAAGTAGGTGTTTGTGTATTTTTTAAATGATTAGATGATATTCTTTGGTTCTTCTTGTTCACAAAACAAGTATATGTTTAACTTTATATATGGTATTTTATAATTATAGCAGCAGGTGTCACAAATGGAACTAATAATCACGTAAACGAACAAGAAAATTTGAACGCGTGGGCCCAACGGGTAAAAATATTGATAGATACATATTTGCGCACGTATATATGCATTCTTATATTTTTTTAATGATTTCGTAAAATGAAACGTTAATAACCATGTGATGACGATTAGTAATGCAAGAAATTTTGAATTTATGAATTAATACTGAACGATTTTATTTATAAACTTAAGTGATACATTTTAATCTGTTAAGGTAAAATGATAACTAATAATTGAAACAATTATATTTAAAGAATATTCAACCTTTTTAAAAACATTTAAGATCTAATGTAATTAAGCATTTAATTTTATTATCACTCTTGGTTAATATATTCATTCTCAAAACACCGTGATGATACAGTAGGAATTTATGGAATCATGAAATAAACATGATTTCTCTCTTTATTTTCTGGGTTCACAATACAATTCGCCCTAATTACAGTGTGATTTTAGTTAAAAATTAATACAATACTGTGCAGTGTAGCGAAAAGCAGAAAAAGTTAAAAATGAACAATTTTTACAAAATTAAGAAGAAAACGAAATAAATGAAATAATATTAGATTACAATAAACTAAAAATGGAATAAAATTTAATTAAATCACTACTCGATAGATAATACGTACATCTAAATAAAAAAGATAAATATTTATGGGAATTAGTACTCATTTAGAAACCTATAAACGCTAAGTTGAATTTAATAGAGAGTTAAAGCATAAATTTATATAACATATTGCTCTTTAAATCTATTTAACCATCTATGTTGTATGGGCACTCTGTATTTAATTAAAGAAACTAAAGACTCCTCACGTCCGTTGAAATTACATATATAGTGCAGGAATTTTCGACACCATTCTATGATAAGGTTTTACAGCCAATAGCTCACAAAGCACACGCAACAAGAAATATATTTTGGATACTTGCCCGTTGCACGATAATATAAATATTTTAAAATTTTTAACTGCACTTTCCCTATTACTCTAACTTATATATCATAATAAGGATCCAATACGATAAATACGTATTCAAGTTGCGAACGAACACTGTCTTGAAATTACTAAATGTAAATGAATTTCGTAAAATAAATCCTAAAGTTCTGTAAGCGCTGTCTGTAATATGATTGATATGCATCGTAAGGTCATTGTCAGCATATACTTATTCCATTCATAGCGTAGTCAAAAAAAGTAATATAAGGGGTACGACAACATCTCAAACGCATTTGCTGTATCAAACGGGAAATTATTTTCATGACTGCTTAAAAAGGTTATCTAAACCTTTTTATAGCACAAGACAATCCACGACTATAGCAGTATGTGTATAAATTTTTACGTCATCAGCTAAAATAAAATTTCGAGGTAAGGCTAGCGGCAATGTCACTGGTAAATGTCAAAATTGAACCCTGTGTCACGTCAGAACAGGGTAAATATCTTGTAGAAAGATAGTCATTAAATTACATAACAACTACAAGAGTATTAATAAATAGCGTTCAGAGAGTCCATAATACTGTAGACAGAGAATGATACCTCATAAAAAGCGTCTGTAAAATTTGTATACATACTATTTACTTGCAATCCCTCCTCTAAACACATTGTTAATTGATGAACTCATCATAGCAGATTTAAGCTTGATAAAACTATGCTCTTCAGGTATTTAAAAAGTAACTATAAAGCTATTTTGTGTAAAATTGATTCCAGTAGTTTTACGGGTGTAGCTAATATAGAAATATATAGATAATTTCACACATGTTGGCGGTCTCCTGATTTACGTATAGATATTATACTACTTATCTTTACAACTACTGACAGATTTATGTTTTAATAATTAAATTAAACCAAGAGATAAAAAATAGTTTTTCTAAAGGCTACTAGCGCGTAATTGAAATATAATTGAGACATTATTACCAGGATTAACGCTGTATTTAGGTTTCAAATTTTTGAGTTGAATTTTTAAATTTGAGATATGATCCACTATTCCTTTTATTGGAACGTTTTAAGGAAACGTAATTAACAAAAACGTTAGAAATATTTATATTTATGTAAAAACATTAACTAAGCATTCTATGCAAATGTCGTTGATGTTTTACATAGGACCAAAACTTGTTGAAGGATATTTCTTTTTGCATTCTGTATATGGTCCTTAAATTCCGCTTTAATTAGATCAGAACTCTAATTTTGCTAAATTCAGCATAGTCAGCTTATCTCTGGTTTTACTATATTTCTTTTCGATATTTTTATTTTAAGATTTTGTTTCACTAATTGAGTTAACCATATTTTATACTTCAAAAAGCTGCTCTGTTAAATATCACTTTATTCAGCGTAAGACAAAGCTTGCTATAGAAAAAAAATCAGAAACCTCATTCGAGTCATTGGAATCATAAAACTGGCATCAATCAATATCTGAGACCTTAAGGATCTGGATTGATTTTTTGACAATTATAACGAGAAACAGCAGAAATGAAGTTTTATTTCAACAATTAACAATTTGAAACAGTGATATCTAAGAAAGTCTGAAGTTTAAATAATGGATCAATTGACCCTCTACGAACAACACGTGTATCAGAATTAAGTCAAGGAAAATTTAATACATTCATAAGTTTTGAACCACTTACCTCTATGAAATTTCCAAAAAATATATAGTTTCATTACCGAAGTCAAAGAAAAAATCAATCCCAAAAATACAAATTAAAATTTCCCATTAATGTGACATTACTGCATAAAAGTAATTCATGTACTTTAAAAATCTGTTAGAGCCTAAGTACGCGCAGTTACGTAAACACAACCCACAAGTGTACCTTTTACAATACTTGTTATTTTCAACTAAACTAATTGAATATCAACAATAACAAAAAATTATATTTCATTTATTGCCAAATTTGTTTTTAACTGCTATTAACACACCCCTACTTTTCTGAACCACCTATCATCCGGGTAAATTGAATATCCTTGTTTAATAATCTTATTTGATATACTATTTTTGAACCAAGTTCCGATGAATCCTATAGTGTCAAAATTATTACCAAGAATATCTACATTTTGTGTACATAATTTTGTAATTAATCTGTGAAATAGTAAAGTTCCAAAATCATAATACACATTCCTATTCGTAATGCAAAATTAATAAACTTAAACAAGAAAGTAAAACAATGAAATAAAACAGAAACTACCTTGAACACAGAGTATGCAGCTGTAGAAAAGGAAACACAATTATAAACAAACAAAACTAAAGAAAATGAAAATGAATACAACTTATAATATGAATTGCACAAAAAATCTAAAAATGAGATTATCACAACCAAAAGATAAAAGGAGATTGACAAGCATGTTGAGTGAAGGGATTAGCATGTTGATTGCGGGGATTACTCTTCCCTTCAATCAACATGCTTGCCAGTCTCGTTTGGTTATCTTTTGGTTGTGATATCCACTATCTCACTTTTAGATTTTTTGTGCAATTCATATTATAAGTTGTATTCATTTTTATTTTCTTTAGTTTTTGTTTGTTTATAATTGTTTAAACACTATTATTAATATCTAAGAGAAAGTATCGTAAAGCTAATAAAAATCAGATATATTTGATGCATTTCCTTCCATCTCTTCTGTCATCCTTCAGTTCTACTTACAAAAATATAACCATTTCGAACCCACATAAATCGAATTTCATCTCTGCCACGTGGACGAGTCAACCAAAATAATCTTTCACAAATGACATCAAATTTTTACGAATTAAATAGTTTTCACGTACGTCATCCATTAATTGATTAATTTGTTTCTAACTGCTCTAACTTCATCAGATAATTTTCGTCGAGTTTTTATTATTGCTTGAGGAACATCACGAGTAATTAGGGTTGGCGAAACTTTTCAAACACTTTCACACCAGCAGCTTTAACGATTTTAATAATAATATTTTAAGATCGTGGACTCCGTGCAGTTCAACATTGTTCCTTCGTTGATATTGTCATATATCGTTACGATCTTAATTGTGTCATCTTCCGTCTTATTTTAAGATGACGAGCTCATTCAGTTTACACTTAAATACAATAAAAAACCTTTTTAATCATTTTAATGAAAGAGTTAGATTGATATTGATTCATTGATATATTAGTAGGAGGTGCCTTTACAATAGAAACACTTCCAATTAGATCTCGCGTTTCTATTTAAAAGTGTAAACCTTCTGCAAATGTTGTCAAAATGTATATCGCATGCCGAGGAACGAGTAGGATTGATATCCCACATTTCCTTACATCCACAGTATTTTTATGTGATTTTTAACAGCACATCTGACACAGTAGAAAAATATTAAAGTATTCTTTGTAACAGATAACTAACAAACATTTACCTTGCAGTATAGACATAAATGTCCAGAATAATTCAGCAATTCATAATAATAAAACTTTGATAAAACGCACAAAAAGATCGTTAACGTTGTAATAAATACTTTGTGTAATCGGATAAGATTTTTCTTTTCAATTTTAAAATTCTACATATATCCTACTTTAACGCATTAAGTTTTGTTAACGTTAAAATCTGTCAGCACGTAAACAAAAATAAAATGTTTGATCCCAATAAAATTACAAAAATTTTAATTTTGAAAAAAATCAGATAATTGTGATATTTAATTTCGTAATATAACTTTTTAAAATATACACATGTCACAAGATTAATGCAATTTTAAAATAACATTTTAGTATGGTATTTTCAATTAATTTTCCTCCAAATCAATATACGTTTATTTTATTATTTTATTCGTCAGAATTACAATCTACAGAATGCTCCGATGACTCAAGCGCAATATGTGCCAAATTATTACGGAACATCATATCCATATCATGCTTACGGTATAAGCGATAACGGAAATGGTTGGACAAATGGAGATGCTATGACAGCTGCTTATGTAGGATCTTATAACGGCCAAATTGCAACAGAGGCTTATAATATGGAGACTATGTTCGGAAATTTCGCTAATCCGTTCAATCAAGCTCCTGCTCCTAATTCCACAGCTTACGGATTCTTTCCATGTGCTTCAGAATATTCTGCTTGGAATTCAGCAGCCGCAGTAGCCGTGGCTGGTAAAGCTCAAGGTTATGAAGATTATTATAGGGATGGTGTTTACAGTATAGATCAAAGATTACACGGCTTGGATATTTCTGGCGTTGATTCAATGGGCAAGTACGCCTACGTGGAGGGTGCTAAAAATGAACATTTTCCTCCCAGTGCCAGTATTCCTCATCATCACGAGAAAAAAGCGACTACATGGGCTTCTATCGCCAGTCAGCCTGCCAAACCGACACCACCCCCATCAAGCGGAACGGGGAAAAAGAAGCCTGGCATGCCACCACCGCCGGTAACGCCTAGTAAAATGGATGTCGATACGTGGGAAAATAAAAACAACGTACCTCCTAAAGCTCCAGTTATTCAGCCTGTCATTCCGCCTATCGCTAAATCGGCATGGCCTGGCCCTGCGAACACTAATGATATACCATCTACGTCTTTTCCTCCGGTAACCTCGGTTCCTACTCAACACACAAATCGATCAAATCCGCCTGTTACTACGACGTCGATTCCTGTTTCATCATCATCCGGTTGTAGTATCAGTGGTAACACTGTACCCCCGTGTCAGCCACAGCATTCGATCCCGTATCAACCGCCATTTCAGATACCAAAAACTTTGCCGCATTTATACGCTCAGCAACAACTTCATAATAATGTGCAGTCCCAAATACAACCAACGACACCCCATGTAACATCGAAATCATCTACTCAGTCGCCACAGCAAGAAACATCTCCACCGAAAAAACAAGAAGAACAACAGGTACACACGCAAAATGTACAGCATCAGCAACAACAGCAGCAACCTCAAAAATTGCGACAACACTCTCAACTTCCGCCACCTCCGCTTCGACAACGTCCACAGCAACAGCAACAGCAACAACAACAGCAACAACAACAGCAACAACAACAACAGCATTCGCCCTCTCAAAATCATCCATCTCAATTGATGCATCAATCGTCACAACAGTCATCTACAATAAAGCACTCGCCCGATCGATGTATTACATCTTCGCCCGAATCGCCATCGGCTGCTGGAAATTCATCTGAGCAAGAAAGTGTATCTCCCGAAATTGCTTCGCATATTGTTTTAGAAAAACACGTGGATAAACACGATTACAACCCGCTCGAGTTTGATCTGTCGGCTAAGGGGGCTAGATTTTTCGTCATCAAATCTTACTCGGAGGATGATATACACCGTTCTATCAAGTACGAAATATGGTGTTCGACCGAACACGGGAATGTACGTTTAGACGACGCGTTTCATGAACGCAAAAGGAATAATGGTGTCGTTTATTTGTTGTTCTCGGTTAACGGTTCCGGATATTTCTGCGGCATGGCGCAAATGATGTCGCCGGTTGATTATTCCGCTGTTAGCAAAGTTTGGGAACAGGACAAGTGGAAAGGTCAATTTAAAGTTCGTTGGATTTACGTGAAAGATGTTCCAAATGGTAAGCTTAGACACATTCGGTTGGAAAATAATGAAAATAAGCCTGTAACAAATTCTCGTGACGCGCAAGAAGTGCCGCACAGTAAAGGCGTCGAAGTGTTAAAAATTATTCACACTTATAACCATAGTACTTCGATATTTGATGATTTTACTCATTACGATAAAAGACAGGAACAACATAACAGAAAACCGATTACATACTACAATACGCCATCTCGTAATTATTCTCATCACAATAATCAAGACTCCTATCATTCGTTCAACAGAAATACTTCATCTTATCAAAGGGTAATTTTTTTGTGAAAATTTTATTACATTTAAAAAAGAAATGTTGAAAAACGTACTGTCTACAGTTTCGAAAATTGGACAGTTATAAAACATGTAAATATTATTACCATTTTAAACGTATATTTTTCGGATGGTATACCGGTTTATTTTGCGTATAATATATTTTTTTTTTAATTCCCCCGACTGGTTGTAGGCATTCCTCAAACTTTTCCAGCGACTCCTATCTTGGGTGACTCGGATCTAGTTGATTACTGCTCACTTAACAACGTCATCTCACAACGCCGGCTGCCAATACTGTAACGTCCGCTTCGTCCATCTTTCATCCTTTTGGCTTGCCTAATGTCCAACCCATTTCGGCATTCCGCTCCATCGCGTCTACCAATTTCGTCTGTTCCTTAATTCGTGTAATCGTCTAGTGATCTCCGAGGCTGATTCCAAGGATAATTCTCTCGTGAGCTGTTCGGGTTTTACATTGCACTTACTCAACACTTTTCAATTGGTCACCTATCTGTCCACGGAATTGTCAGCATGCGTCTCGATATACCCACATTTCAACGTTGTTAATTCTTCTTTTGCAGTCAGCATTTGCTGTCTAGGTTTCCGATGAATAAAGCAACACTGACTAAACGTAACGTCGTAATAAATATTCGGTTTCTTGTTTCTGAATCTATCTATTTTTCATAACTTTTTCTAACTTTCCAAACGGTTGCTTATTCTGCATATTATTCGATATCATGAATTACATTTTGTTAATTTAATTTTCATATTTCGTTAAAAATCAGTTCATTGTTTTATAAAAGTGATACATAAATTAGATGTAATTCAAAAATCCGGCACTTCGTATTATTCGCAGCGGAACCTTCTGTAAGTATCAAGCCTACATGCCGAAACTAATATAACAACACTCAAAGATCGAAGAATCCTGTTAGCATTGAAATATTATTTCGAATTAAGTATGAAGAAAACCCATCCAAACTATTAGAAAACCTTTCATTCAAACTTAGAAAGCAAATACAGTAAAAATAACGAAGCATTTGCATTACGTTGTAAACATTTCAATTTAAAAACGGTCGATTGTACTACACAAACATCCTCGTTCGTACCCACCATAGCAAAAGGCAACTCCACGGACTAGAAATCCCGGCTCACGGATAAGCAAACAAACTTCGTGATAAATCTTATTTGACAAGATTCACAGAACAAATTACGGAGAATCAAACCGCGAATAAAACAATGGCCGATGTTATACTGAGCGAACAGACACGAAGAGATGAGCCCGATTAAGAATCGGCCACACTAGGTTAACGCACGGGAATCGAGGAGAATGTGTCGTCGATAACATGCAAGTTTTGTCAAGGTTCAGCGCTTACCGTAGAACATGTACAGAATGTCCGAAATTCGAGCAACAACGTAATCAATAACCGGACTAGATTGAAGTGAAGCACTACAAATAAAGATGGAATATACTTTCTAAGAATAACCGATTTTAAAAAATTATTATAAACTAAACAAATAATAAGTAGTAAATAAGTTTTCTGTAATTTATTGTATCTAATTTCCGTGGACGCAAATGACCTAAGTCGAGCGTCCTAAAATAAAAATATATAAAAAAAAAACCTTATAGTAGGATTTTGAATAACATGCTTTAAAAAAATATGTAATAATTTTGATGCGTGCTTGAAAATGACGTAACTGTCGAAAAGCTTCGCGATTAAAAAGTTTTAGTGATTGTGTTATATTTTGTTCGGTTTATTATTAATTAAAATCACTACTCTCCAATATATTCAACATATAATAATAATTGTTTTATATTATACGTTACTTTAAAAAAATATTCGATTATAAATTAAAGATTATCAATTTTTTGTGAACAAATGTTAACTAATTATTAAGAAAAGTTATTCAAATTAAAAATTTTTATTTATATGAAATAGATAACTTTTACTTATTTTCAGAATAAGAGAATTATTGTATTACTACAAGGTTTTTTTATGTAAATTACGAATTAAAAGATGAAAGCATCTCGATGCACTTTCCCTATGTATTCTTAAGTAGATTTATACTCTATCTAAATTGAAATTTCATAGATAAAAACTCTGTTTCAACTTTTTAAATATTAGCAATTGTATGATTTTTTAATGACGTAATTTATAGTTGCATAAAGTAGTAATATGGGTTATATATAAAGGATCAGTGATCTCGATTATTGATTTTTGGTTATCGTATGAAACAGCGTTAAAATATTTATTAAGTTCATCGCTTCTTTTAAAAATGAATTTATAATTTACGGCGATTTTATCTTTCGAAATAATATATGATGATTATTGTATATATATTTTTTTCAATCACATTAGATGCCTTTTAAAACAATACGAATATTTCCATATTGTTACAGGACAGAGACGGAAGTTCATTTACGAATCACAATCGTAACAATGGCCCGAATCGGAATAACCGTTCCTATAACAATAATAATAATCAATATCATCATCACCAGTACAATAATGCCGGAGGCGGGGGAGGTGGTGGGGGCGGTCACAATTATAGAGACATGCCGTCGCGCTCCTGATACAGCAGTGTTCACACATCGTGTAATGCGCACGTGCTGCAATGACTTTTGTAAAATGACGAGCGATAAAATATTTCTTTCTCATTGATTTTTTTCCTGACTAGTACCCGCTTAAAATTATGAGGATACTTTTTATTTAACATGTGACTTTAAAATTACGGTTTTTGATACATCGTCTTATCGTGTTTATTTATTATGTGTATAAACAGGTAAGAGGGACATGATCTTGATGATTAAAATTTATTTAACGTAGCCAATGATTATTATGTCTTAATGACATATTTCTATGTGTGTATTCTACGTATTGTAAATGTATATTATATATATATATATATATATATATATATATATATATATATATATATATATATATATAAAATTATAAAACCGCGAAACACTCAAATCATTGTAAGCATTCATAAACCGTGTACATATTAGAATAATTTTTCTATAACTTTTAATGTGTTCACGTATGTAACTTCATTTTGTGTTTGATTTGCATATTATGCTTACGTGTTTTTAATTATATATGTGCATTTCATTAACCGTAAATATTTGTGTTACAATTATGTGTAGGAATTTATATATATATATATATATAAATAATAATAATAAATTTTAAATGTATTTGAAATTGTATGTTTACATAGTATGGTTTTCAGATGATATTTTACGAAAGCAGAATATATTGGAATTATATAAATTTATTATAAAATTTATATTATATTCTGTTGTGAAATATTGAATAAAACAGGTGTGGGTGTGTACAAGAGAAATTTGTTAGATTAACTTTTGATTGAATGTAGAGTCTAATCTGTAATCTAGTTTCATTGTACAATTTCCATAAATCGATTTGTATTTTTTTTTTTTTTTTGCTTTTTTAGACTCTTCGCATTAAATGACTTTTATTATATTTTTTTGCATGTGTTTACAAAAATATGTTTTAAACAATAAACGAATAGAATCGCTTAAAAAATCTTTCACGCTGATTTATAGTAACCAAGTTTCACATTTGAATTTTTGTACATAGAACGTGATATTTCATCATATATATATATATATATATACAACATTATTAAGCGATCTGCATAAAATAAATAAATAAAGCGTCGAAAGAAAATTATACTTCTACAAGTATAGTAGGTAAAAGGAAGTCAACATTTTTGCAGCTTTAATTTTTGTCCGCTATTTTTGATTTTCAATAATGGAAGGACAATTTCTTAGTTCTCCATTCTAGTTTTGTTGTTCTAGATTGTTACTCAAATCTGTTGATTTTAATTAATTTCAGAGTACTTGATGTTTCCCTGAACAGTATTGGTTTCGGAAGTTTAGCATTATCCTTCCCATTGGAAATGGCGTATCCAGCGTTAATGTTTGTCGTATCTAATGGGTATATTGTGGTTTTGCGTCTACTACGATGAAGAACTTTACGATTTTATACAAAATCATCCCATTTAACATTAATAAAATGTCGCAAAATCTGTTATGTGCTCGAGTTTTGTTTTCCGTATAATACGTTTCTCGCTAGTACACCGATGGCTCAGTAATTAAAGTTGATTTTTAAAAATAAAACTTATTTAATTTGCTTACGCGTGGTAATGCCTGTAATTAATTTTGGCATCCGATTTAGTCGTAGATGAAATTGAACCAGTTCTATTCGTCCCGAATTTAATTGCTAATGTCATTTTGTTGTCTATGATCTTCGTTTTGTTTACGTTTACCTTCAGTCTTATTCTATAAACGAAGTAGAGAATTTTGTTGTCCATTTTCTATGTAATTGCTGTAGATACAAATTAAATTATTTTTATTTACTTCGATATAATAGGTTTCTAATTAATTATCTACTTCCATATAAATTACATTTATTAATAAATTATTCTATCAAATATAACTTACGTATTTATTTGTTGAATACCTTTTTAATTAATTTGTTTTTAATTTTAAAAAAATAATTTATTAGGGCCTTCTTGAGATTTTCGTGGAGGTAGATCTCCTAAGGTTTCTCTAGTATTTGACCTTTTTATTCGGGTAATTTTAATTATATATATATATATATATATATATATATATATATATATATATATATATATATATATGATTTAAATAAACCATGGTTCTCGAAAAATAATCTATCGTTTGTTTAAACAGGAACATTAATACCTATCTCCATAAAATTTACAAATTATACATTTTGAAAGTAAAATTCGACCGCGAACTGTAGTCTATACGACTCGAACAGTTGCGCTTTTGGATTGTAAAAGGGGCGAAAATTACTTTATATCTTTATTATTAAGATGCAAGCAATTCGAAGACAAATAATGCTCGAGTTGCACTGTTTTATAACTTGCTCATTATAATGCCTAAAAAAATTTTAAACAATTATTTATTTTTGATTCGGTAATGTATAAATTATAAAAAGAATTCTGTGCCTCGAGACGCAGGGAAACTTAGACGTTTTCCCAAAAAGACACATCACGATTTCGTACAAATTTCACAAAGTGAAGCAACGCACTTGTCCACTATGCTTAACTTGACGTGGTGATGTCTCGCATGTTTTCGTTCTCAAATCTACGTGGCACATACATCCTTTGTGCAGGAAAATTTGAACGAAATAACGGATAACCGCGCGCAAGAGAAATAATACGAACGCGTAAAAAATATTACTTCATAATTTTTGTACGTATGTATGTAAACTGAATATACAGTGGAGGAGCCCGATTAAACTGTGAGAATAGGCTTGCCTATGTTAATCCCCATATATACAACGCGCCAATAGAAGTTTCACTTTAAAATATATCAATGCTTTAATAACCGAAAATAATAATAGTCAACTAAAATGTAATCAACAACCCGACGTTAGACATGAACAAGTCACCTCGGCGTTAGTCATGTGAATTAATAACTGATTAATGTGTTTTAGAATAATTCGTTTAAATTGGATACAGCGGAAGAAAAATATATATTAGACCTATAAAATAAGCTATGTATTAACTACGTTATCAGGAAATTAAAAAAAATAAAGTATCCGTCATATTTATTATAAAAATCGAATTTTTGAGGAGAAAATTAATTGGCCGTACGATTAATTACGCACACGCCAATGAACGTTGTAATTAAGTATAATTAATATACTGTTCACGTATCGAGTAAAAATCGAAAATTATTAAGTCAAAAATCCATGTCCGTAACAAATTGTATTTATTTTTTTTTTTTTTTTTTTAAGTTTATTATTACACATTACAAGAAGACAACTTAAATATAAAACGATGAAATAAAAACGTTCATAAGTTTTAAGACTTCGTATAAAATGTTTTTAATTACAGACAAACATACGCTGATCTTAATTATGTGTACGCTAACGTAGATACGAGTAATCGTTGTAACAATAAATCAGCAGGGGTTTAAATGTTTTTTGTTTTAAAAAAAAAATAGCGCTTTAAATTTCGAAAATTTTATTTAACTTTCAGTACATTTTTAGAACAAGTTTTAAAAATTCCCGAATTAGTCTATCATGATACTATTATACGATGTATCTTATAAAATCGATGATAAATTTTATAAAATGGAAATTAAAAAAAAAAACGAAGTAATATGCGCATCTAGACATGTTCGACCATTTAATTTTTTTTTTATTTATTTTTAATTAAAACGATAACAACAAATTTTTGAACACATATACTTTGAATTCTTTCGCGAAATGTTAAAAAAGTAATTAATTATACAGAAAAATGAAAAAACTAAATAATAGAAAGAAAAAAAAACGAGATACCGAATATTATGTAATTTTATCAATTTACGAATTAAAGTCTATAAAATTTTTAATACTAATCTTACGCTTACAGAAATTAACGGAAGCATGTATGTAAAAATATTTAGTAAAAAATATATACATACATATACATAGAAATAACATTTTATCGACGTGAATTGCATTCCAACAATAGGAACCTTTTATTATAATTTACAGTTCGAAAATCATTGATTATTACGTACGCGTTTACTTGAAGTGGGTAATAAGTAATTTGTGGCATTGATATTATTATTATTACTACTACTACTACTACTACTACTACTACTATTAATCGACGAAACGTTATTAATACCATTAATATAGTTAATACTAACAGCAGAATTAGTGTAACAGCCAGTGGATGGTGAACTCGTACTTGAATTAGTAGTTCGCGGTAAAATAGGCTAAAACAGAAACAATTTAAAAAATAATAATAATAACATATATTAAACATTCATTATATATATATATATATATTTTATCTGCGCTTTGGATATCGTGTTTAAAAACTTGAACCGGTATTAGAATACGGTGAATATTTGAATCACCTCAGATTCGCGGACGATATAGTTCTAGCGAGCGGAAGTGCAGAAGAGCTACAGACGATGATAACAGATTTAAATACTGAAAATAAATTTACATAAAACAAAAATAAGGACGAACACAGGAAAATGTGCACAAATAGCAGTGAAATCGGAACAGAGCAAGTAAATCGTTACACATACCTAGGTCAAAAAATCACAACAAATAAAGACAATGAAAGAAGAAGTGGCAAGGAGAATTATCGTGGGTTGTGATTGGAAAATTACGCATAGTATTCCGCAATAAACAAATACCGATTAATTTGAAACGTAAATTATATAACAAATGTATATTTCCGATTCTTATATATATATATATATGGTTCGGAAACATGGCCGTGTATACAAAAACAAATTTAAAAGGGATAAGAAAAGCTCAGACAGCACATGAGAGAATGATGCTGGATATAAGATTATCGGATCGTAAAAACAATACATGAATACGGGAACAAACACAGTTGGATGATGCAGTGGAGCAAATGGCTACAACAAAATGGAATTGGGCTGGCCACATTGCTCGAAGAGAAGATAATAGATGGTCAAAGCGGATCATACAGTGGTGGCCGATGGATAGACAAGTTGTGATATAGGTGTGTTCAAAAAATAACGAGATTTTTTTTTATGAAAAAAATATTTATTCATTCATCAATATCTATTTTGTTCCCTTCTAAGTAATCCCCTCGGATATAATACACTTGTGCAAACGCTTTTTTCAATCCTCGAAACACTTTTGAAACTCGATCTTTGTAATAGCTTTTAGCTCTTTCAGCGATTCGCTTTTAATATCACCTATGCTTGTAAAACGACGGCCTTTTAATGTTCTCTTTATTTTTGGAAATAAAAAAAAGTCACACGGTGCTATATCTGGCGAATATGAAGGCTGAGGCATCGTTACAGTTTTGTTTTTGGCCAAAAATTCACGAACAAGCAATGAAGTGTGAGCAGGTGCATTATCGTGGTGCAAAAACCATGAATTGTTTTGCCACAAATCCGGACGTTTTTTTCGGATTGCTTCACGCAAGCGGCGTTGAACTTGTAGGTAGTACTACTTATTGATTGTTTGACCTTGTGGCAAGAATTCATGATGCACTATGCCATTAAAATCGAAGAACACAGTGAGCATAACCTTCACATTTGACCGCACTTGTCGAGCCTTTTTCGGTCTTGGCGATCCAGAATGCATCCACTGGGACGATTGAGCCTTATTTTCGACATCATATCCGTAAACCCATGTTTCGTCACCTGTTATAACACGTTTTTAGTAGTTCTGCATCGTTATTAACTTCATATAGCGACTCCTGAGCAACTTCCATTCGCCGTTGTTTTTGTTCGAAATTCAACAATTTTGGAACGAATTTTGCTGCCACACGTTTCATACCCAAAACATCCGAAAAAATTTCATAGGCCAACATCATCGCGACTTCTCTGATTGTGATTCGGCGATCGTTCATAACCATTTCTTTCACTTTTTTAACGTTTTCATCGGTTGTTAATGTGCTTGGGCGTCCGGGTCGTTCGTCATCTTCAACGTTTTCGCGGCCATCTTGGAAACGCTTATACCACTTGTAAATCCTTGCTTTACTCATAGCAGACTCACCATATGCCTTTGTTAACATTTTACAAACTTCACTACACTTTATTTCATTTTTTACGCAAAATTGAATACAAATTCTTTGATCCATTTTTTTTTCACAAATGAAAATCGCCGAGCTCGAAAAACACGTCTAACGTTAGCGGCTGCCACTTAAAAAGTAACCAATGAATATTGCTGAAAATTTTATTGTACTTCAGGGACATGTGTACCTACAAAATAAAAAAAAAAATTATACAGTAGGACTCTCCAAACCCGCGAAATTTAAAAATTCTCGTTACTTTTTGAACACACCATAATATAGTATGTCTGTATTTTTACGCCATCATTTGAATAAAACTCGGTGAAAAAGAATAGTGAAAGATGACAGCTTTAATTAATATTTAAAGGTTATTTTAAAATTTTCAAATATATGACTTTTATAAAAAATTAAAACCAAATAGTAATCGATCCGAGACAAACTTATGGAATGGTTTTTAAAATCTCAACTTGCACAAATAATCTTAAGTAACATCACAAAATCGGCATAAGATAACTTTTTAAATTTTAAGAACTAGTATCATCCGACATATATTTCCAAACCTATACAGATCAAATTAATTTACTCTTTAAAAAAAATTAAGAAGTAATAATCCAACTAATCTGTCATTATCATTAATCAAATAAGTAAACCGACTTACCCTGTGTTTTACTACGAACAAATTTTTCGTAGTAGCTGGTTGTCTACTCTGTAAATTACCTTTACTAGTTGTTTGACTAATATTTGACACCTGCGAGTTCGGGAAAATTCCTGTTGATCCGGACGAATAAATTTGCGATAAATCGTTAATTGCGGGCGTAGAATTATTATCAGTTAAACTATTTTGCGGTAAAATTCTCTGAAATTAACCAGTAATAAAATTAACTAAATTTTAAATAGACATATGTTGTATATATATATATATATATATATATATATATATATATATATATATATATATAATTTGTTCAATAAATATTACGAGACAGTTCGGAAATTCGCTAATATAAAAATTTATATAGTTTGGCGGATTAATGTTTCAAATAAAAAGTTATTATATACATATATCACATCATCATTTGTCCACTCGTTCGAAGACATCCACTACTTGACACATCCTAACGTGACTAAGTAGCCCGATTCTCGCAATACACTCCTTGCTACATATACCACATATTAAGGTGGCGGTGTTGCTAAGGTTTGCTCTTGCCTTGAGTAGGCGATTATATTTTTATCTTTCCATCATGGTTCAAGTTTTTTGGCCCGAACATTGTATAGACTATTAACACGAAGCTTTTCGTCCGGGGAAAACTTTTTGGAAACCCTATTTTCATCTATTCCAATAACGATGTGTGTTTGTATGTGTAACATGGCTAAACTGCTAAAAAAAAATCTGAACTAGTAGAATTTACACCAAAATAACCAACAGGAATAGCGGTTGAATAATAGAGATCTGAACGAATCATATCGTAAATATTTAATTAATCGGTTGATATCGGTGTATATTTTTCGAATAGTGATCTGCATTTTACCCAGGTAATCTGGTTATTCAACGTTTTCACAAGTAACAGTGTGCACCATAGGTATCATCTAATTCTTAAACAAGAATATTAAACATACACATACAAGTGATATTTCCATTGGTTGCACTTTTACTTATCAACAATCGTTGATCCACCTACGATTCATCATTCTACTAAATTCCATCCTACTCAGAAAACGAAATAGACAACGTTGTGCTTGCTCGTCTGCGTCTAGACCATATTAATATCTCACGCAGTTATATCCTGAAAAATTTTCTTCCACATTTATGCTCAACCTAGAACGATGTTAATTCGATTCAGAACTATCCATCCACGATCAACCTTCAAAACATTCTTAAACATTTTCTTTCCTACACTGATAATGCCACCAATAATTTAAGTTTTTTTTTTTTCAAAACCTCCAACTTATGTCAACTAATCTCACAACTCTTCTTTATTTCACCTGCTAACAACCGTACTCATTAATCTTACAGCTCCTTTTCACTGCTCTGGCCTAGGTGCAATAGACGACACACAAATCTATATACACAAGTAAATGATGAAATAATGTTATATATAATGACGACGTTCGTAATAACGACTACATTGATTTGAGCGATCGAAAAATATTTAAAAAAATTACCGAAAGTCCTAACTGATTACGGGGTTGCCTGCTAGCACGGCATTTTGATTCATGCACATTCCAATGCTCCAACTGTAAGGAAAGATATTTTTAAACGATCGGATATTACGTATTAGGCTGAGAATGGTTGTTCATTTTAATTTAATTGACGATTAAAAAATAAAAATAAGACAAAATGTTTCGAAAAAATAATTACGAGGCCGCAAATGACTAGAACGTATGCAATCGTTACATTAAAAACGCGACAAAACATAATTTTTTGGCGATACATTGTTTTTGTGTTATTTTCCATTTTCCGAGTTAAATATGTATAACTTGCATTATATAATAAAAATTAAATGTTAAATACGTTTAGAAATTAGGGACAAATAGGACGTTAATGCGCCATCGTAGACATAACAAATTATATATATATATATATATATATATATATATATATATATATATATATATATATGTTTTAATGGTTTTAATGTAGGACAATAGGTACCTGACAAGATTCGCTACAATAGGAAGCAGTCCAGCAGCAATGAAATTTGGCAAGCTTCTGACATTTTGTGCACCAGTGAACTTTCTTTATTGCTTTGATGGTTTGCTCTTTTTCTCGTTCAAATGTTAAACGTTGAAGCGATAAATCGTATCGAGCCTTAGTTTCAGCAGTAGATCTGACCGTCGACATTTCTGCCTCTGTAAGTATAATTAGAATTTAATATTAACAATGTAAGATGATGAAATCTTTCGAAACAATCTAATATATATATATATATATATATATATATATATATATATATATATATATATATATATATATATATATATATATATATATATATATATATATATATATTTTAAAAAAAGTAAAATGAAATTATTTGGGATAAAAATCATCGGTAATAAATCAGACACGTCTAAAGGAAAGAATGTCGATTTCTATTCGAGAATCTTATAGGTAGAGATATAAAGTATTCTATAATTTACGTTGTACATTTATTCAATAAAATAATAAACCTGCAAAATGGAACTCTGATTTGAAAACGAGATTGCAAAATGTTATAATTAATTCGATATAGAATTTCGCGTATATTATAGATACGATATAATTTTACGACTAGATGTATATATATATATATATACACGACAATTTCATACATAGACCACATATTACCAATACGAATGTACTGCGAAAAATATCAAAAAGTAAATGAAACTGCTATACACTATACGCTTCAGAAAATTAAAATATTACGGTCATATAAACAGACATCTAAGCTACTATTTGGTCCAAATTGTCCTGAATGGTATCATCGAGGAACGTCGGAAGCCAAGGAGAAGAAAAATATTAATATGCGTCGGATGGTACAACAAAATATCTACAGAGTTGGAAGACGTGTCCAATGAGGGCGAAGTGGCGTAAAAATAATAAGAATAAATAAATAAATATTGACTAAAACGCTATTTACATTTTATAAACTATTTACAAAAATGACATATTTGCGAATAAACTTCGCGAATTGTTATAATAATTACGGTTTTAACTTGGAATCCGTAAATATATAGGGTGACCCACAAAAGGCGGATGGTTTTGTTTTTTGAATAGCGCAGTTACTAAGACTGCTTCAACGCAAATCTCTACGTTTAGTGTACACACGAGAGATTCGTTTTTGTCCGGTTTCAGTTATCATGGCATTCTATAAAGAGAAGGAGCGTTTGTTATTTTCGGCGTGAACAGATCACGACGGCGCGACGAGCGTTTCTAAAAGAATTCAAAGTTACGCGATTTTTTTTTTGTGGTGGTACTTTTCCGCGTTTACGAAACACGTCCACGAGATCTGGAAGACCTGATATTTCAAAAATTTAGCGACTTATGCTCGAAAATGTCTTCGAAAATTTGGTAAAGACTGAATGAATGTATTGTTGAAAATGGCGGTCATTTGAACGATACTGCGTTCCACAAATGTAAGTTAATCCCTCCTTTTCCTATTTTTAAATAAAATTTCATTCGAAAATTTTGGTCGGATAGTTTTTAATCTATTCAAAAAGCAACACAACCATCCGTTTTCTTTGGGTTACGCTGTAAAAAACACTTGAGAAGGATCTTTATTAGTCGAAAATATCGTTAAAAATAGAAGAAAAAAAAATTATTTACCGAAATCGATTTTCATTCTTTTAATTACATTTTCGTAATGCGTTCGCAACGTTTCGATATCTTTCTTCAATAAAGAAACGCTCGCCCTGAGGTCACCGTTTCCAGCTAACTTCTCCAACATTTCGTCGACCATTTTCTCAAAATGATTACCGAGCTTTAAATAAATTATTAAATATAAATTTTTAATTTACTTTCGCAGATTTAATATTATAAATGATTCGAAAACATAATTTAAAACTAATACGAATTTCTTCAGTTTGTTGAATTTTTGTCATTTTTTTTTTTTTTAAATAATAAAATGAAACGTTAGCTTCTAAATCAAATATTATCGTTTTTTTTTTTATTAACAACTTTTTACATATATAATATACACTAGTAGAAACAGTCAAATTATTAAATATTGCCTTGAACCGAAATACTTGGATAGGGAAAAAGACCACCGGACTTTGTAACGTGAAATATAGAACTTACCCACGGCTTGGCATGTGTAATTATTTTTTTTAATACATTGACGCTGTCTCTTTTATTACTTCGCGAAACCAAAAAATTCAGAACGGAGGGAGATATATATATATAAAAACTTTAGATTATTGTAATTTCCGTCCTATTTATAATATCAATGTGAAACAAATAGGCTATAAGCTAGGCGAATTTCATCATTATTGCTTTAATAGTTTTTGAGTTAAATCGGAACAAATAGACAAAAAGACATTCAAAAATTTAAAAAAAAAATAAATTGTTTATGCGTGATAAAAATAGCGCAATGCAGTAATTATGAAAATATTCGCAAATCACAGGCAAATTATATATATAATTCTAAACCCATTAAAGTTAATTTTAACGTATACATAATAGAAGAAAACATAAATTAATATTAATTCTTTTTTAGGTAAACCTTCGTGAAAATTTCAAGTAAAATTTATAAATATATGAGCAGTGTTCTACAATTTCGTTCTTCCAAATTTAATTGTGTAAATTTACCTATGTATTCATAACCGCTTTCAGTTTGAAAATGAAAAAAAATGACATGATTTACACACACACAAAAAAAGTATGAATACATGGATATCAACCATCAAAGTTTAAAAGTATATTCAACTTCTTTGTATTTTACGGGGGGAAAGAAATTTCTCAACTAAGCCGAATTTAAAAATGAATGGAACGAGTTCCAAGGAGCAGTTTCTCTATTACCAACGGCAAATAAATTCTAGCACAGCTTTTGCACTGTATTATGAAGATAAAATGATAACAGGGATGGCGTTCAGAGATTTATAAGCACTGCGTACGACACGCAGTAAATCATGGAATATTAATGCTTACTGCCGACTAAAAATTAATCATAATCATTAGCACACTTGAGAAATCGGCTATTACAAAAGAAAAAAAAAACAGATGGCAAAAACAGAACAATATACCACAAAGAAACGTACTTGCACACCAACATTATTTATGACGTATATACTAATGATCAGCCGATTAGAAGCTCATATATGCCGATGATGTAGCTATTACGAGGGAAAACTTTTTGCGAGGTAAAAATAATTTTAACAAAGTACTCGAGACTATGGAAAAATAATATACTAGCAATTACATCAGGCTGAATCCTAATCAAAAAACCCAAGTAACGGCGTTTGACGTGAGAAACAAGGAACGCAAGGTAAGTGTTACAATGGCAAGGGATATATTGCCGCGGTTAAAAATCTTAAATAGAATAAGGACGACGAGAACAATGGCAAAGAACGTGAAATTATTGAAAATGAAAAATGACGGCAGCGGTTAATGTGCCGTGATACAATATTCAGAGCGTATTTTAACTCGCTCGATACGATGCAGAATGGAATATATGACGGGATAAAAGGAATCTCGGTATTGTTAAATAGGAAAGAAAGGTATATAAAATGACCGAG
Organism: Coronaproctus castanopsis; assembly: GCA_032883995.1. Taxonomy (NCBI): domain Eukaryota; kingdom Metazoa; phylum Arthropoda; class Insecta; order Hemiptera; family Monophlebidae; genus Coronaproctus; species Coronaproctus castanopsis. Next base: position 206,754,820 of record CM065053.1, on the reverse strand, counting down.
ACGAGACGAAGAAAAATATTTACCGACTTACCCTATTAATAGTACGATGTGAAACATGTTCGGAGTTGTTCGATAAAGAAGTACCTTCACAGCGCACGGGTTTCATATTTTTATTTACTGCGAGCAACTGAGGATCACTCTGATGGACAAGTGGACGAAAAAGCGCATACGAAAAACAACGAAAGTTAAAGATGCAATAAGTATTATTAAACATAGTAAATGGAGATGGTGCGGGCATGTGGCTAGAGCGGAAAACCCGCTGGATAAGTGCGTCAACATCGTGGAAACCTGAGAGCAAACGAGCCTTAGGACGACCAAGGATACGGTAGACAGATGAAATTCAAAAGTTCAGATCAAATTGGCGGGATCAATATCATGGCATACCATAACGATTTGTTATTATGACCGAATTCACTCTCTTAAAATATTTTTAATACTTCATTTTAAATAAATACCGCTTTTTTAATGGATATTTAAAAAATTGAATACGATCGTGACACGAACAGTACAAAGCCGCTTACTTTATCGAACATTTCCTTGCATAAACTGGTAGTAGTCGCGTCGTTATTTACGGGAGGATCTATCGCTACAACAGGAGCAATAGTGAGCTCTGAATTATCTATTCTCGAAATAGAGCTAGAATTGTTGACACTAGGCGATGTTTCGATTACCGACAGGGTAATGTTTCTTACGCAAACCGTACGATTATCTATCATCTTCGGTCTTTTCAACATCGACGACGAAGAATCAACCGCAGCAATTTCGTCAACATTGGGTCGTTTTAAAAAACTCGAACAAGAAGGTCGCCGCTGCATCTGCGTTTGTCGTCCGGCAGAACTAGTTATCGATACGTTGCGATATTTACTTAATTCAGCGTCCGAATTCGTATCGTCGGTATTATTCGTAACATTCGTCAATCTTTCTTGACACTGTTGGTACAATTGATGCGGTTCTTCTGATCGTTGCGGTCGTTTCAGTTGCTGTAACGCACTAACGACCGAGTTATTAAAACTATTAGCGGACGACGAACGCGGTTCTATAAAATTCGTATCAACCGTTTTATCGGGTAAATGCAAAAAATCCCGCTGTTCGGTCGTACAGTTATCAGGAGCGTTACGAGTATCTTCTAAATTTCGCTCGACCGTTAAACTGTCGGAAGTATCGTTTACCGGAAATTGTTCTACTTCGACTTCTTCTTCTTTAAAAATCATAGCGTCACCACCACTGACAAGTTCTTCTTGAGAAGATATTACGGAACCCTCACGATGTTCATCTATAACTAGAGGTTGATCTTCGTTTTCATTGTCATCGCACGAATCCATTTCAACTTTTACAATACTTTCGTCGATGACTAATTTATCCGTCGACATCGCGGTTGACATATCACGAGATTTATCGTTGTCGTTATTATCATTCAACAATAAAGACGAATTATCAATGGTATTATCACTCGTCGGTGATATAAACAGATCACTGCGTATTAAAATACCACCGCTAGTTGTTGTAGTAACAACATCATCAGTAATATTACTAGTGTTAGTTTGCGCTCTTTTTCGTTCATCTTCGATGTCTTTTAATCTTTGATCTAATATTTTTATGTCGCTCGGACTTAAACCAGTTGTAATGTTCCATATATTTTTTCCGTTACAATCGGTCTGATTAGAAGTCGATAAAGGTGATGGTATTTGTTCGGTGTCATTTTCATCGATGTCACAGTTTTCAGTCAACGATACGGATCGTAATGATTGGAGAGAATTTCCATTCGATCGCGACGCAATATCAGGCGACTCTGATACAATGTGTTCAATTTTATCTATGTTAGATGTACTTCCGTCGACAGATTGTTCATCGGAGGTTGCATCGTAGCAATTTTTTATTGATTTATCAACTGCCGGAGAAACAGAAACGAACCACTCGCTTTTATCGTTTGGCGAAGAATTAGCGCTAACAACGGGAGCAGTAGAAATGGTAATTTGTCGATCATCGTGCTCGGTCGACATTTCCAAATTACTCGATGATTCCAATTGAGATTTCAATAAAATCAATTTTTTACCCGGATACACTTTTCCATCTTTGTTTAGAAAATGTTTAGCAACTCGCATACCGTTCGTGCAATGAATAAAGCATCCAGCGTCGCTATTTTCTATTTGATTTTCATTATTTTTGTTGTAAGTAATTTTGGCCGTCGCTTCGATTTCTTTTACTATATTGGAAATAGTTACGACCGGTTGGGAACGCCGTTGATGGCAAGAATCTTTCGATAAATCTTCAACCGAAACATTTTTCATCGTGACCGAATTACAATCAACGACAGCTTTTTCTTGCATTGAAGAGCTGATGGTTGCAGTTTCTGAGGGAATACATACTGCCGTAGTCTCTAAAGTAACGTTTTTTTTCACTTTCGCTTCATCGTCGCTATTATTATTAACGTCTTCAACTTCTCCGCCGGTTACATTTTCATCTGTACGTTTTCTACTACGTGTCTTCGAACACCGATTTTCTTGATTCTGTAAATAACCAAAAATTTATTTCACAATGCGAAACATTAAATTATTTTATGTAATCCATATTATGATTTATTTCTAATTAGCAATTTAGAAATCATTCGATTTCTAAAAGATGCTATATTAAACAAAAATGTACAGCTCAAGTCGTTATAAAATTAAATAATTCAAAACCTCCAATAATAAACCTGCGGGTAAATTAACATACTTTTGAAATATACAACCTCATTAAACAATGAAAATAAACGTTTCCGGGACGAATAAGTTTCATACACCAACAGAATTTTATTTATAATAAACAGAATTTTGTTCCGAGAAACTGCTCTTGCGTGTTTTTGGTCAATAAATAATTTACCAGACATTAATCAGTAATAATTCATTTAAAATCGTCTTTTAATTCGTATTAATTGTTCAGACATCGACAAATTTGTTAAAATTCAATGACATACTTAAAAATTTACCGGCGAATTTAATAAATAACTCTTAAAATCTAAAATAAATCATACTATTATCATCAACTTAAATATTTTCAAGAAAACAACAAAATAAACAGATTTAAGATTATTGGAATAAATTACCTCGACATTTGGATTAGAACTTCCAACGTGGGAGACCGACTCGTCATTCTGAGATTTCGGCTAAAATAAAAAAAAAATGAAATTACCTATTTTTAATTTTATAGTTGCTCATTTATTAAGATAGAAAAAAATTACGTAACTGTGGCTAAATACGATTTGTAAACGAAAATTTATTATTTAAGGATTTCTATATTCACAAATAAGGAAAATAATCCCATGTATAAATTTTCAAATGCTCCGAATTTTCAAAAATTCACGTGTAAAATTCTTATCAATAATTTTATACATTGTCAGCTAAAATTTAAGCCTCCCATTAGAAAATACACGAATTTAATCCTGTAAATTCTGAATTCCATTTTACATCATCATATTTTACAGATAAAAGCTATTATATATAAACTATTTATTCTAAATTTTGAATTATTTCATTTTTTTAACACAAATATATCCGATTTTTATATGCGTAACAATATTTAGCCTCCTAGCGATTTTACTCAATATAACAATTTTATTACGTTACACCAGTAACAAAAAAAAAAAAAAAAAAAAAAATTATTTACGAAGTCAGTTAAATTATTTTACGGTGATAAACTGGATGTGTAATTAAACAAGAATATTTACGCAAAATAAATTTTCACGAAAAATTGCGAATATGAAAATCTTACATTTTTTTATAGAAACTAAGTTGATACGTGGAAAATAATGTTTTTTCACAATAATTACATTTCTTTTCGAAATTGAATACATTTTTATATTTAATATAAATAAAAAATCAATTTAAACAACTACGACAGCGGAAGGATTTTTTAAAGTACAAAATAAACATGACTTACACACACACATATATATATATACAAATGATAGATAATTACCGCAGATAAACTATTTCCTTCAGTTTCAAGTTTGTTGAATTCATCATCGGGCTTATCATTAAATGTGGCAGGCTAAAAGAGAAATTAGATTTTCTCATTAAACAAAAAGTATTATATATATATAGGTATATATATATAAAAGGTTTATTGTCGATAATACAGTAAACAGGTGTATGTTAATATAACAGTTCGTATAATTTTATTCTCTGATGTTTAAACTATTTAAATGTTATTTTTTGCATGAATTCTAGTATTTACTTCATCCACAAAGGAAGACTTTCTCTAATGAAAGATTCTTATTTACGTTATTTGTTAAACGCAGTATAGAATTATTTTAAAAAATCGTTACGTAATTTGATCACAGTTTTTTCTTTATAACAGAAATATTTGTTGAGGAAAATTTCGAATGTGTCAATTTAATCGGTTAAATGAAAGTATTGAGTATTCCGTTTTTAAATGATACAGAAACCGTTACCGTAAATGATGCGTTATTATGAATTCCGTCTTTGACAACGCTGTCATTCTGAACAGTCAGTTCATTATCAGCAATAAGCTAAAACAAAAATGTTTATTTTTTATATTTATAACGAATTTTCATTAAATTTATTGTATCAAACAATAACGCACCGCCAAAAACTATAGACCCATCATCACTATTATGTCACCTATATAAAATATTTGCAAGATTAATACTTAATCGAATGGCTTAAACAATTAATTTAACGAATCGTCATATTGTTTTTTTTTTCGAATGAATATTAACATATTTATAATTTTTTTCCCCTTTTCTTACGGTCTTAATCTATTGCTTAATGAAAATACGTATATCGCTTAGTAATTTTTGAACCCTTGTATAATTCTAATTTAAAGATTGAAATAAAGTACGTATATAAGAAAATTAAAAAAAAATCTATATATATAATTCAGTTTAATTTTTGTTTTAAACCGATGTAAAGTGAGTATGAAAATTAATTAAAAAACAAATTTTTTCCCATACTAAAAAGTGTATGAACAATTTTTATATTTTCTTAACATAAATTAAAACGCAACAACGACACATCTACACATTACATTTCACGTCCATAGAATTTACGATGTCCAGAGTCGTATGAATTTGTTGAAAACCACAAATTTAAAAACTTACGATAAAGATAGTACCCGGAAGAAAAACGTCATTGATTTAAACCCAACCATAACAAAATATACTTAACCATAATAGACGACCAAAAATGGATATGAAAAATATAAATTTACAAAAAAGATACGATATGCATCAAACATTATTAAGCTAATTTCACTCAAATTTGAAGTAATCGGAACAATTTAATTTATTTAAATCACTAAAGTTAGAATTAAAATATTGGGGTTCAACGCTTTGGAAAAGTAGGATATGAAAAGCAACGCTGTATGTAATTTGCGTGTATTGGCACAGTAATTTTCCTTAAGCCATTTTTTTTTTAAAAACTAAATGAAATGAAATACTAATATACGTGGTCTAAATATTGTTTCAAGAAATAAACATAACGTTAAATTTTTGGGGTTCTTTTCAGTTTCTCCCAACATATAAAATATATATTTTTTTTTAATTTCTTTAAATTAACAAATAACAACCAGAACATAGTATATTATCAATATATCTTGTAGAGTTTCTCCTAATTACGTTCCTCAGATCATTCTACGCATTAATGTAACTATTTTAAATTTTATAATGGAAAAGAAGCAGTCTTTCAATTTACACTAGTATATTTATCGTTTTCTATACGTCATTACTAAATTATGAATTCACATTAACAAAGATAATTAGTTTACCCCGTAATGATCTTTATCTCCGACATCAAACTGGCTATTCAATTCGGCTGCAAACTAAAAAAAAATAAAAATAGAAAAATTATGATTACTTGCAACCAAAATCGTTGTACTTATATTAGCTTAAATTTAATGAAAATTATAATTTATTACCCCTAGAGGCATTGTATCATCAATTTCATCGTCAATAGTGCAATCACCGACTCCTTTATCACATGTTGGACGCTGAAATCAATTGTATTTCGAAAATTAAAACCGACAGAATATTTTTTAAATTAAACATATTTCATATCTACAATAAACACTAGATTATGTTTTGTAAACGTCACCATAAATAAAATTAAATACAATTATTCTGATTTATATATATATATATATATATATATATATATATATATATATATATATATGTCTCTCATCTTCAGTCGTAATCTCCCTAAGGGATGTCGTGACCATTTTCATGCTACAGCCTCTTCAATTTTTCTTCTCCATTTTATCCGGTTTGCAGCTTCCCGTTTACAATCAGCCATTGACTTTGCAAGTGCTTTTGTGATCGTGTCTGTCCATTTGATGTGTAATCTACCAGGAGGACGCGTTCCTTGTATTTTCCCTTCAATTACTAATCGTTGCATGGAGTCATCGCTTCGCATGATATGTCCGAAAAATCGTAATATTCTGAAAAGAACATCGCTGGACAATCTACGCTTAACGTTGAGCTTGCGTAATATAGAAACGTTTGTTTGCTTTGCTGTCCAGGGTATTCGTAACATACGCCTCCAAATCCACATTTCGAAATTATCGATACGTTGCCTATCTTTGGCTTTCAGCGTCCATGTTTCTGCCGCGTATGTGAATACAGAAAACACCAAACACTGCACTAATTTCTTTTTTACCGCATTTGTAATTGATGCGTCGCGCCATATTCTGTTTAATTTGATCGTGGCATTTCGAGCCAACTGGATCCGTCTTTTTATTTCATCCGTTGAAGTGCCTTTATCATCAATAAAGGATCCCAAATATATATACTTGTGTAATGTTTCGTACCATCGATTTGTGTTTCAGCCTCCGGTATTAAGTTTCCCCGATCAACCACCATTAGTTTTGTTTTATCTTTATTTATATTTAATCCATATTTGGCACTTATCTTATTTAGTCGATCGAGTATTATTCTCATGTCATCAATTGAGCTGGTTATAAGCGTTGTATCATCCGCAAAACGTAGGTTATATATATATATATATATATATATATATATATATATATATATATATATATATATATACATATATCTCAAGATGACCAAACTTACGAAACCACTACAACGAAGATTACAAAATAATCGTCTGGAACATCTAAGATATCCGAATAGATGCTGAAATATGTTCCATAAACTTACTGATTAAAATAGTACACATATATATAAATAACTATTAATCATAAATTTGAATACATATATGTATAATTAAATACCTTTATAGTAATCGGCTTTTTAACAACAACTTTCTCATTTTTCTGAACAGTTTTAACATTTCTTTTATTGCGCGTGACCAACTAGACAAAAATCAGTATACCATCAATTAAATACAGTAATACACGTTACAGTTTAAATTGCATAGTCCGCATTACTGATTTCGACGTACATAAATATCTTTACTTACTGCTGGAGAATTGTTTTCGATTCGGATATTGCTGCCGCTTTCCGACTGAGGTTTGGTCGCAATATGCTGAAATATAACAATAACATATTAAAATAGCTAGTGTGATTCTTATACAAAAACCGGGGAAAGATTCTAACAATATTCATTTATACCGCCCAATATATCTTCTAAACACATTTGGGAAAATTTTTGAAAAGCTATTAAAAATTGAAATTGTGGATCAAATTAAGCGAACAAATTTTCTAGACAGTAGGCAATTTGGGTTTACGCAAGGCCTGTCAACTGAACATGCAGTAAACTATGTAATACACAATATCCAAAAAAATCTCAAATGTAAAAATAAGGTAATCACTATAACGGTGGACATAAAAGGAGCCTTTGACAATTGCTGGTACCCCGCTCTGTTTAATTCTCTAAAGATATTACTAGTTGGAAATAAAAGATTATTGAATATCATCTACCATTACATAAGTAACAGGAAGATCTCTTTACAAGTAGGTAATGCGTCCGCAGGAAAAGAAACCAATATGAGCTGTCCACAGGGTAGTGTTCTGGGTCCACTATTCTGAAACATACTTTTTAATGGAGCCTTGAAATTATGCTACAATAAAAATGTAAAACTCTGTGCATATGCAGATGATCTCATTTTTATAATTTCTGGAAGCTCAAAAGTGGAACTAGAAAATATAGCGAATGATACCTTAAAATTAGGAAATTGGTTAGATAGTGTCAAACTAAAATTGTCAATTGAAAAAAGTTTTGTCATACTTTTCACAAATTCATTTAAATTGAAGAGAAACAACATTAAAGTAAGATTCAAGAACTCTATTCTTAAGGTAGTTGAATACTTTAAATACTTAGGTATTATCATAGATAACAAATTAACTTTCAAATACCATCTTGATAACATAATATTGAAAATGGATACCAAATACTGCAAAATGTTACGAGCCTATCAAAATATATGGGCTTCAGTTACAAGTACAGAATTGTATTATACAAATCACTGATTGAAAACACTGTAGCATACTGCTCCACCGTCCTACTAAACCGGCTAAAAGTTAAAACAGTAAAGAAAAAACTTTTTGGTATGCAAAGAAAATATCTAATAAACGCTTACAGGGGATATAAAACAATTTCACACAGCTCGTCTGTAGTTATTGCTAATGTGTACTTCCTGTCGATCTTCTTATGCTCAGAAGGGCAGTCATGTTTGCCATAAAAAACGTGCACTTCTTTCCATATATTAATGAGCAGTTAATAGAAGAAACAAACGCCATAATCTCAAAATTCAACCTAAATTCTCGCAGTGAAACCAGAACTCAATATATCTATACCCTGAAAGCTATAAAACGACACTACTTAGAAATTTGGCAAAAAAGATGGGAACAAGATAATACTGGCCGACACACTCACAGCCTAATCCCCAATATATTAAATAGACACAATATTAAAATTACTCCCGATTTCTACACTACCCAATTATTAACGGGGCATGGAAAATTTGGGTCTTATTTATTTCTTCTTAAGTTAAAATGATGACAGGTGTGAATGCGGCGCAGTAGAAACTGCGAACCATGTACTATTTGTATGCCCCACTATGGACCATTTAAGATTTTACAATAAAAATAATTTTAACCTACAAGACAAATACACTGCTCGACAATTCCAATTATTCGCATTTAATGTAATGCATAAGAAATTCCATGGTCACTGAAGTTTTTGGGTTGTAAATCCGTGATAAAACGTTTACAGTAATATGTATAACGAGTGTATTTCTGCACGCGTACATGTATGTACGGGGGTGTTTGTGTGGAATTTATGCATATAATGTTTAAGTTCTGTATATGTATATTATGGATAATTCGTACATTTATGCATCTAGTATACTTAAGTTATAATTTTAATTATTAACTAGTATAAGAAGTTATAAGGGAATACATGTATACTATGACTGAGTGAAACTGACGCACAGCCCGCGCAAATGCGAGTGTAAAAGTGGTTACTATATTATTGTTAACTATAGAGTATTGTAAAGGGGAGCAATACACTGATTAAGCCTAAGCGGTGGTGCAGTGTATTGCTCCTCTGTAAATGCAACAAGTTGTACATTATTAATTTGCATAATAAAGTATTAATAAAAAAAAAAATATATTAAAATGGTAAGAGTTAACTTAAAATTCGCATGCAAATAAAAATAATTAATATTAAAAAAATTAATTACCCTGGGAGATTTTCTGTTACCACCGTCTCCTTTGACAGGCACGTCGTCGTCAGACTTAATACTGGGATCTCGCTAATAGATAGAAATCGATGCATGTTAAAAATTAGATTACACGAAATAATGTATAAAAATTGTTATTTTTTTTATTACTTAGTTTTAAAAATAACTTGCAACAAAATAATTCTGACGATAAAAAACGTTGAAATATGTGAAAAATTTTAAGTGAATAACGATAATATCATTGTAACAATTATATGTATATGAGTAATTTACCTTACGAGAATTTTTTTTACTGTTTTCACTTCGAATGCTATTATTGTCACCGCCTAATTTATTATCAGGAATCTTCTGCAATAACGTGTAGATTAAACGCAAAATTAAAATAATTTTAAAAATCAGATCTAGAGCTACATATTCCCAGTATAGCGCGCACGCAATATTACATTACTAAATTTTATTAAAATCATAAATTACCTTAAGAGGACAAGCAATGCTCGCTTCCGTATTGTTATATTTATCATACTGAAATAAAAATAAAAATTTACCAATTAAAAAAAAATAAATAAAATTAAATACATCAATTAATATAATGAACATTTCAAATTAAAACGTAAATCAAAATTATTTATTAATATTAAAACGTGATCTGTATATTTAGTATTATATTTCTTTTATCAAAATTCACAATAGGAATTGCTAATGAAATTTTATATAAAAAATGAGATATAGTAAATTTTGTAAAAAAACTCCACTTCTTTAGAGCTAGAATTAAATACAAATTATTAATATAAATTAATACTAATCTATTACGTGGCAATTTTTAATATATGAAAGTCTGATTTTAATCAAACAAAAAATTTTTCTCGCAACAACGTAATTGCCGGGATATAATTTCGAGAAATTAATAATTATCGAACCGACTACTAGATTACACTTTTTTCCCGATTTACATTTCGAAAAGTGTAAATAAAACATTAAAATTTAAATATTCGATCACAAATATATTTTGTGAGGAACATTTAGCAACAATTTTACTTAGCGCTTGTAATAATACAAGCAGTGGTAATTTTTCTTCTTAAATTCAGTAAGAACATACGTCATTTTTTTCCACCTATGATAAAAAAAATAATGCGAAGATTTAGAGAGAAAAAATATTCGAAAACAATTTTGGCCTTATGTGGAATAGTAGTCATTTTAAACGCCATTTTGTATTTATAAGGATTTGGCGAAGAGTGCTTAAAATAAAGTGGACGGATAAGATTACAAATGAAGAAGTTTATAACCGGATTAGGAAGAAAAACATATTATGAAAACTATCTCTCAACGAAGAAATGGATTGGACATGTGTTGCGGCATAATGCGTTACTGGCAGAATTAATAGAAGGAAAATTAGACGGCAAACGTACAAGAAGAAGACCGAGAAGAATATTCATGGAACAAGTTATGGAGGAAATGGGAGCGCAAGGAACTATAAAGAGTTAAAACAACTAAGGATAAGAAGAGAGGCATGATTTGATTTGCTTCGTATCAATAGATTGAAAAAAAAAAAAGTTTTCTCATAGGTAATATTAAAGCATAGTGTTTTGGGAAAAGAATCGTTTCTATTTTTTTCTAACTACATTATACATGATTGAACACTTATTTGATCTTACTCATGATTTTCAAATCTTACATATTTCCTATCAGGCTCTATTGATTCGATCAAAATTCTTCCATCTGAGTGGTTAAAAATTTCAGAATCTAGCGAGTTTTTACTTGTTAGTTTTATCGTTTATAATTCAGTCCTGATGCTGTAGGAGGTGTAATTAGTAAACTGTGTTTATTAAATGTATCGCGATAAGGTATGACGATATTTTTACTTTATTTCGTTTAATTTCAAAAATATTTTACTATAAATGTAATAGACTTACGTTTGGCAACATAAGGCGAAGATATTCATCTTCTTTCGATGAATCGTATACTATCTTCGTGCTGAGATACTCAAAATGGCCAAACTTCAATTCCAAATTTTTGATATACTTCTCAGCTTCCTAAAACATCGTGTCACAATAAGTATCGGCATATCCTTATCATTACACATAAATTGTTAAATTTTAAACCGTCTTCAACAGAATACTTATATACTTATTAAAAAAAAAAAAAAAAAAAAAAATAGAAAAACTAGTCTTTAATTTTAATTCACGACGATTACTTGTATAAACGAGAATAATGAAAGTATGTCGATTATAATTTCTTACACATTACTTGAAATAACGTTAAGTCGGTTTAATTCAATTTCAAATATAAAAAACATTAAATACCGAAACATATTTACTGATGTCGATCGTAAACTTGATTTTTCAGGTCCAGAATTATTTAAAAGTTTTTGTACTAGGTGTAATATCACCCGCCATAATACCTCCCTTCGTAATATGATAAAAATTCAACTAATGGATTTGGCGGTTTATAAACCTTTACTGAATTTCAGTATTGTTGATGTACCAGTTCAGGTTACACAAGTTCCGTTTTTTTCGTCGATTCCCTTAAAAACGTTAACAGAAACGAATTCATAACTTTACCAACGAATATTTAGGTTATTTATCCTGATGCAAAAGACGGCAATATGTTATGTTTTTTTTGTAGTTTATAAAAAAACGACAAAAATTAACTGTCGTTAAGAGCTTTATTTCGGAATCGAACAAGCAAACAATATTTATACGACGTAATTAAATATAACGATTTAACGATATTAAATAATTCTAACTAGTATACAAGGCGAAATACCCCTGCTCCAATACATTTTGAAACATATTTTGATTTAGTAACATTGCCGAACGTCTCAATAAATGATATTAACAAACTTGCCGAATTGAATAAATTTCTATGTAACGATATTTGCGTCAAAAATAAAATGCATCTCAAGAGGTACAAAATCGATAACTCTCCAACGCTCAGACGGGAACGCTTTGAAGAATGACGAGAAAACAGGTTTATCAGCTGATGAAACTAGAAATGTGATCTTTGTGTGGAAGAACGGATGTAACTAATGACGATTTATTTTCAATTATCGTTGGAGTAGTTAGACGTTCCGAAGTTTTTATTAGTTTCTCCTATTTTTTTACAGGAACTTTTTACCTATTACTTCTAACTTCGCGAAAGTTTTATAATATTTAGAAAAATATTTAATATACGTTCAGTTAAAATTTGAACAAGATCCATCAACATTTCCTTTTTTTATAAATATCAGTATTCCCCTGATGGAACGACGCTCTGGGGGTACATTTTTACCGCAAGGAATATTTATATAATCAATTCGTAAAAAATCTGTATTAGTAGCATTTAGCAGTTGAATAAGTTTATTACGATCATTTTTTAATTTTTACATTATGGAATCATTTTCCAGTAAGTATCTACCTATTTATTTTATTAGAATGTACTATTGATATTTATCGATACAGTAACAGTATAGATATGCAGTACGAATTATTAAACCATATTACCGGTATGATAAAGTAAAACGTGAAAAAATCAGTGTAAATTACCCCCAACACATTATTTCAGAGTATAACAACGACATGCGGTAGACCGGATTGATGAAGATATAGGACCGTATCGAATGGCTATAATAGGACACAAATGGTGGTGGCCGATATTTACTGGGCTGTTTGACGCGGCATTGAACAATGCTTGACCCCGCTGTATAGGAAAAGTGTAGATAAAAAATGTACAAAACTTATGTTTAGGAGGGATGTCGCAGTCGCTTACCTCACGATATATGGTGAGCTTTCTGTCAGTCCAGGAGGGTTCCATTTGCAGAGGTATGATGGGGATAAACCATATGATTGCTCCTATCTAAACTAGAAAACGTTGTGCAAGTAGGTGCAAGTATGCTTCAGGATGCATGAATTTTTTTTTTTTTATTGGCAAGTTTGGAAATTTTCCATGTAAAAATAATAATTATAAGTAGGCGTGCTCCCTCGTCATTGTATATAGTAAATAGTAAAATATAAGTAGATATGCTCTCTCGTCATTGTAAATAGTACCTAATTTATAGTAAAAGCTAATAATCTTTCACTTTTCTTTTTATACATCAAATAATAGGTATTTAAAAAGTTGACACCAAATATTAAAATAAAATATTTAAATACATTTTAAAAACATTGCGATTTTGTATCTAATTATTTTATTAATAATCGCGGGAAATACATGCAAAAGTATGGTAGGCCTACACCTAATTCTGAAGCCCGTGTAGGAGGGGTTGTGTCAAAATTTTTACTTAATATTTTTTTTTTCTAATGTCAGTTAGACTCAAATCCGGAATTTCATAAAAATATTCGAAAAAAAAAAAGTTCTGGGGACTGGAGGGTTAATTCGATGACATGATGAGTTGTGGCATTTCATGTATCTCCTTTTAGTATTATTCGCATAACTACGAACGAATGGTAGATCATGAATTTCAATACGATGTCTACGTAATGAATTGGATTAAACCAACGGTACCATTTTTGTAATCGTTTTCAAACGATAAGTTATGAAAACTCTTCAGAAGTAATCTCTTCTTTTTAAAATATTAATTAAAAAAAAAAACCACTTACTTCTAAACCAGTTTTTATATTACCACGTCTTAATTGATGAGACTGTAATTTTTGCTCGTAGTATAGATAACAATTTTTCTGTGGAACCCAAGCTCTAAAAGTATAGATAATTTTTAGAATAACACACACATTTAAAATGAGTTGCAATTGTTGATCACCATAAATATATAACACGTCCTATAACAAAATAACGCATTACTGTTAAAACCTCGATATATTAAAAAAAAAAAGTGGGAAAAATTGAAAAAATCAAATGAAATATTTACCTGTCGTGGGCGCCGAAAAATCTCACATCTACTTGATCACCTTTATTTTTCAAAGCTTTTGCCGGCCAAAAAGGAAAACCTTTTAATCTCGCCCAAATTAGCATATGCGGTTTTTTCTATAAGAAATAATGATAAGTTTCGAAAACAAACGTAGAAAACTTGACTAAATTTGAACGATATAAATTTTTCCATATAATAACGTTTAATAAAAATAATCATTAACGAACAGAATACTTACGCAAACTTCTACGAACCAATTTTCCTTGAATAACGAATTATAATAACATTCCGCACATGTCTGAATTTCCGCTATTTCACGTTTACAAACTTTTAATAAATTTCGTGCTATGGTTGTGATTTTAGACGAACCTTAAATAAAATAATTAATTAATTTTCGATGCACAGCAATTACGTTACCAAATATACAACGCACATTCCATACTACGGAATTATTAATCATTGTGTGTCATATATATATTATGCATTTCTAAGTTTTGTAGTATTAGCGAACATATAAATCACTATTATACAAGTGTATACTCTAACTGTAGAATATAATGATGACAAAGTTGAAGAATTTTATAATGATTTAGAGGATCTACTATCACACGCCAAAAGAAATAATATAACATATGTAATAGGCGATTTCAATGCTAAAGTAAGAGGACTGCAGGGTAAAGCAGTCGGAAAATACGGTTTAGGAAAAACCAACGATAGAGGACGGAGACTTATTAATTCCGCGGAGCAGCACCAATTCATAATTAGCAATACATGTTTTGAAAACCATAAGAGGAGACTATATAGGTGGACAAGCCCGGGCGGAAAATATAGAAATCAGATAGACTATATTTTTATAAAAGACATATATAGGAATACTGTAAAGAATTGCAAGACGTACCCGAGCGCTGATTGTAATTCAGATCATAAATGGCTAATGGCTAAATGTAAAATTATCATGAAAGCGATTAAGAGAATGAAAATGATAGTAAGTAGAACACGGTCTATTTGGACAATTAAAAAAAGGTTGAAAATTTTAGTTTTAAAATAATAAATCACAGCAACAGTCATAAAAATATAGATGATAAATGGACAGAATAGAAAAGAACAGTTTTATCCGAAGCAAAGAGTAATCTGAACACAGAACAGACACGTAAAAATGAACCCTGGATAACCGAAGAAATATTGAATAAGATGAATAATCGCAGTCAAATAAAGGATAAATACAATACTGCATATCGGCAGATGAATAACCAAATAATACGTAAATTAATAGAAACAAAACATGAATGGTATGAAGAAAAGTGCAGGGAAATAGTTCAGACTGAAAAATAAACAATAGTAGAGAAATGCACACAAAAATAAAATTCACGATGAAGTAACATAAAAAAAAAACAAAAAAACACTGGTATAATGAATGTAAAAAATAAGAATGGGAAGCATTGCAGTAGTCAAGAAAAAATCTTTGATACATGGATGAATTACATTACGGAACTGTACAAAGATGATGATAAAATAAATGAAATATATATCAGAAAAAGAGAACAAGCATCTCGTATCGAAATGTGGGAATTAAACAATGCTATCAGAAAAGCCAGAAACATGGAGAAGACGGAATATCAGCGGATTTACTGAAATGCATCGGACCTAAAGCAAAAAAGTAATTGGTGAATATATTAAATAAAATATATGACGATGGCATGTTACCGGAGGATTTTAAGAAAAGTAACGTTATACCCATTCCAAAAAAAAAAAAAAGGACAGAAACGTGTACACAATACAGAAAAATGCAAAAACGGAAAAACTGCAAAGGATGTTGGATATCATTAACAGTGAAAAACAAAATACGGAATCGAAATAAACTCGGAAAAAACAAAGATAATGAAATACCGCTAATAAGGATATGAAAATAAAAATTAACAACAAGATAATAAAATAAGCGACAGAGTTCAAATACTTGGGCGCAATATTCACAAGTGTTGGCCGGGACGTAAAAGAGATGAAAAGCAAGAAATTTGGGACAAATGTTACAGAACAGAAAGATGAATTTGAAGTTAAGAAAAGAATAGCGCGTTTGCTTCATATATTTCGTGATGGAATATGCAGCGGAATCTTGAACAATTAACGCCGAAAGCGAGAGAAAAATCAACGCATTCGAAATGTGGACATATAGGCGATTACTTAAGATACCGTGGACCGATTTCGTTTCGAATAAGAACGTCCTACATCGTTGCGACGTCGATAAATTGACAATAGTCGAAGATATAACAGGAAAAAAGTGAAAATATATTAGGTAGAAATTACGAGACCAGTGGAAGATGCTTGGAAAGGCAACCAGAAAGAAAAGGATGAAATACATAAAAACGAACATAGGGATTGATAGAACTTATGAAGTAATAAATTCAGCTAGACACAGGAAGTTATGAGATGGCTAATGGTTCTTGATGTGCGACCTCCTGAAAGGAGATGCAACAAGATGGTGAAGATGATGTCTTTACTTGATCAATCCAGCATGTATACTTCTCTATCATTTACGATAACTTATATTACTGTTCGAACCATCGAATCTATGTTTCTCGCTATATGTCTGAATTATCATATTTCTCTTGATTTTTGTTAAAAGACTGGTATCCACTTTTAATTCGTCGACAATGGACTTATTGGTTCGGAACGCCGTCCAACGTAAACGACGTTTTCGATATATTTCCATCCCGAAGGTATTTATACGATTTTCGTCGGCTTTTTTAATGGTCCATGTTTCGGACGCATATGTCGCAACAGGAAAAATAACTGCATCGACGCAATTTTAATTTTACTGGTTTTGCTATGCATGTATCTTTGCATATTCTATTCAGACTGGAGTAGTTAAACTGTCGTACTACTTCATAACTTTCAATATCTGTACTTTCTGATCACCTTTTGCTTTATCAATAATCATCACTTTTGTTTTTAATTTGTTCAGCTTGTACACCCACGACTTTCAGTTTCTTTATAATATCTTTTCGGAGGCGGCTAGTAATACAATATCATCGCACACCGTAGATTATTGATCTTGTGGCCTCCTATTGTTATACCGGCATTCCATCCATCAAGTATTTCTCGCATTACGTGTTCACTATATGCATTAAATAACATAGGTATACATCCTTGTCTAACTCCTGCTTCCAATTTAAATCGTTGTGATTTACAGTTATTAACTCTTACAATGCTTATGTTATCTTCGTATACATTGCGTACAATCTTTATTCACAGTTTACTCCATTTGACTGAGTCAAATGCTTTGACGAAATCAACAAAGCACATACATAATTCCCATTGATATGTTCTTTCTTAATGATCTGCCTTATATTCAAGCTCGGAACAATAAGGTAAATCGTGACAAAAAAGTTTTTTTTTTAATAATATAAAAAAAAAAAAAAACAGCAAAAATGTTTACTAGAATTGAAAACGATGCAATTATGAAGTATCCATTTTACATCGGCTAAAAATGCTTCCGGACAATCGTACATTTTATCTTTTACATTTTTTTCCAGTCTGCAAATATCCATCGGATAAACTACGTATTCTGTATAATGGGGAAATTCAGCCGTATCCACTGGATGGTAAAATAATTCCGCCTATAAACAAGAATTACGTAGAATAAATAAGCATTTAAAAAAACTGTATTCTAAATAATACGATTTACATTATTCAAATATGGATATATTTATAATAAATAAAAAAAAATGACAAATAACTAATTTTGTACAAATGAAATCATATCGCACGTTCAAAAACATAATGAATGAAATAATAATTTTCAAGAAATATAGTTAAATTATATAAAAGAGATGTGTGAACTACGACTACAGACACTGTGACAAAAAAAAAACCGCGCAAAACATGAAAACATAAAATAATTAGCAAGGTTTCATACAATTGAAGCGTATATCATTTTTATAGTTTTAATATAACATACCAATACTACAATAGAGTAACTTTATATAAGTACGAAACGTAAAAATTAAGTATTAATATACAAACCTGTTCACTCTTTTTCACTATAGATATGACATGATTAAAAACAACGCACAATTGGTCGAGAGTAATTTGACGAAGTACAGATCTGAAATAATAATTAATTTATATATATATATATATATATATATATATATATATATATATATATATATATATATATATATATTTATATAAACAATTAATGTTACTCAATTTAATTTTCGTCCTTGAGAGTACTTTGTACCTTTTGGGAGCCGAAGCTCTAACCGATATGGGGCGCGTCTATAGGTGGCTTCAACAAATTAATTCGAGTATAACAAAATAATGTAAAGAAAAATTTATGAAATCCTTATTTGAATTTAAATAAATGAATGAAAATTGATTAAAAAATTATTTATAAATTACGTATTAAATTAATATTTACTTTTGTTAAAATCAGTAGATTTCATTTTTAAATTGTTGTGATCTGTAAGAAATCAAAAGTGTAAAGCGTGATTGCCGCGATTTTCTCAACGTTTTCAATAAAATTAAATAAACATATTATGACGGAGTTTTCAACTTGAAGTGATCATACATAATAACCTCAGATGCGTTGATAATTAATATAAATTAACTTAATTATATTAAAAAGATGGTGATGAAGTAAATTTCAAAGTTTACGGAAGTTATATTTATGTGATAAGTTAATATCACTTTTTTTACACAGGTTGATTTTACAAAAAATATTACGCCATTATTACATTTACTTTTAATTCTTAAATACATTTCACAATCTATTCAATATCATTTTTTTACATCTAAAATCATACAAAAATCATCATTTGGTCGACAATTTCAATATTTAAAACATCAAGAGTTATTAAACATATTAGATCAATAAGAAGGCTAGTAATGGTTTCACGAGAAAATAAAAAATCGAATTAACTAAATCATTCAACATTTCCTTACCCAGTCTCATTATCATAACTCGTTTGAATTGAAGCGTTACATTCGAAACAAATAAAACTGGAACCATTATTTACGATATCGCAATCGTTAATCACAGGCGTATAACATTTCCTATGGAAGTTTCTCGGACAAGCCACACAACCAATATTACAATTATCTCTATGACACAGCCAACAAAATTTGTCCCGGCCCATGCCCTGCAATATGATAACGAGAAAATTAACAAAACAATTATTTTCTTAAACATATTTTAAGCCATAAATAACAGACACTCTGAACACAGACGCTTGTTAAAATGAAAGTTTACAATACAAAAATTCGTTACAAGTAATTATAATTTCAGTTTTTCTCAAGTTACACGGAATATATACGTTTGATTTATTACTTTCATAAAGGAAACTAATTATCAACACTAATTAAAGTATAGCATAACATGGAACATAAGCAATTTTTTATGTTGAGCCCTAGAAAAATGTAACAAACGATAATACATGTACATATTACGTTGATTGATTAGTTAACGAATCAAATTGCACTCAACACCAATGCTACTTATCAAAATAGCTATCTAATATGTTTTAAATATATATCATCGTCAAAATGTTAATACTTGCGATGTTAAATTATCACTAAAATCGAAAATTTATAATCAAATTATTAACCATAAACCATTATGCGCATTCTGTTTTATAATAAATATAATTACTAAATTGATTAATTAAATAACAACATACTGACTATGAACTCCCAAATTATAAATCTTTTGCAATTTACTTTACTTAGATTTATAAAACATAGCTTCTTCAGATATGTTTTAGTCCACTAAAGGTGATTTTTAAATTATTTGACAGATATATACTTTTCTCTACACTTTTGTAAAACAACGCCACTAGTAAAGTTCCACACTACTTCAAAAATCCTCGAATACACAACTTAAATACTTGAAATAAATGCAATCATTACATTTAAAAGCATCTTATTTATATTAAAATTAATTTTCAAACAACCGAATATTTACAGTTAATCCTTTAAATTCGATGTATAAAAAACATGCAAAAATTTTTAATTTCTGCGAGCGATTGTACACATCCATCAGATTATGAATAGAAACAAATTTCGATCTTGAACACTGTGTTCAACGAAAGAATAATATTTAAGATTTAGTCGGAAACTATAATTAAACCACATAATACGGTATAAAATGTTATTCTTGTTAGACAAACTATTTAAGAGAAAAATTTCTAAAAATATCTAATATACGCATACAAGAAGATAATTTCATCCAATATAAATAAAAATTAACGCTGAAATAAACGAAAATAAAATAAAAATACGAATTATGAAATTCAGATTACAAACTGAATAAAATACTTTTTTATTTCATGCCAAACTGTTAAAAATTTGAAAATATGCGAAACTCCAAATACCCTAAACTATAAAATATTAATAAAACCGTAAAAAAGAATTCACCAACCAATTGTCAATATAATGGAATTCTTAAAAGTTTAGGAGGAATACGAGGTGTTTTAAAACAATATTAATATAACACATAATGATTATGTGCAACGAAAACACAATTAAAAAAAAATAAAATATATATATTATAAAGAAAACTATGCGTTTTCTAAATACGGTTATGAATAGTTTAAATAGAAAAATAGCGAAACATTAAATAAATAAAAATACTTTAAAATTATAAAAACGCTGTGAATAAGTTATGTTCTATATATATACATATACATATATATATATCTCCGATTACCCCATTATGGATTGAAAAATCTATAACAAAAGAAAACATAGAGCATCTTAAAGGTCAGACAAAACAATAACCCTGTTTGAAAATAGTCGTTAAGAAGAAAACAATCGATTATTCAAACTGCACTAAGACGGAATGTTTTAAAATATATATTTTTTTTTAAATTGTAAACTTTTTACCCGTGACGTATTTTTCGTATTAACTGAAGTTTCATTTTCGTTTGGCACGGTATCATTATTTTCTTCTTTTATTACTTTTATCGGTGTTAAACACTTTCTAACATCGGTAACTAATTCTTGATCAGAATTCGATGACTGGCACACATTCGCGAAATTCCGATTTAAGTCATTACTTATATTGCCGCCATTACGATGAACATTTTCGAAACCTGAACTAGAGGAAACACTGATTTTATCTTCGAATAAGGTAACGGGTATTGCGGTTGTAGCGGTAATTGTAACTGTAGAATTAGTAACAGTAGAACTAGTAATTGTAGTGGTAGTTATACATTCATCGTGCATTACTGAGAGCGAATCACCGCTGGATTCCATGTCAGCATCTTCCTCTTCGTCAGTTATTTCATTGTCATCGAACCCAATGAACGGTCGCTTTGGAACTCGTAACTTGCGAAAAATTTCAGTTTTATCATCTTTCCCTTCCACATCGGTATCGTTATTTTTAGTAATAAATTTATCTCGGTTACCACCATCCGCATCAACCCACTCGTTATCTTCATTTTCCTGTAGCTTATGTGAACTTGGCTCGCAATTTGTGTTCAATTGGTCGTCCGGATGATTGTCTCTATTGTCAACGGTTTCATTAAAACTGCTGTTAGTCATTTCAAATGTATCTATATTTCTGTCTTCAACTATGTTCTCCGATGATACTTCATTATTATCAGATATAGTACTAGTCGATTGTTTTATTTCCGACAAATCCATTAGCTCTGAATATTCTGGATTTACAGAACTCGCGCGCTCACAGTCATAATTTTTTAAATCTTTACTTTGTTTCGTTTCGTACACGATACTTTCTAATGGCTCTTTCAATAAACCATCATTTTCGACGACAATTGGCAGCGTATTCGTATCGTGCACAATAGTTGCTGATGGTTCTTTCAATAAACCATCATTTTCGACATTTATCAGCGTATTCGTATTGCGCGCAGTAGTTTCTAATGGTTCTTTCAATAAACTATCATGTTCGACATTTATCAGCGTATTCTTATCGCGCACACTAGTTTCTGATGGTTCTTTAAATAAACTATCATTCTGTACTACATTTGTCAGAGTATTCGTATCGTGTACAACAGTTTCTAATGATTCATTCGATAAATTATCATTTTCGACATTTTTCAGCGTATTCGTTTCGTGCGCACCTAATGGTTCTTTCAATAAACTATCATGTTCTACAACATTTGTTTGCGAATTCGTATCGTGTACGATAGTTTCTAATGATTTTTTCAATAAACCATCATTTTCTACGACATTCGTTAGCGTACGCATCGAATGATCATTATCAGAAACAATACGTGATGATTTAGAACGAAATGATGATGCGTCGTCGTCACTAGTTTCTGTTATCTGAATAACGGCGTGTTGTTCCGGTACATTTTTTTCGTGCGTATCCGTCAAAGAAATTAAATCAGTCATATATTTATCATCCAAATCAAGCGTAGGTTGGAAAAGCTGGTTATTTCTTGTAGCCTTCATATTTTTTGAACAGGTCGCTGATTTGTTATTCGAATTAATCGCAGATAACTTAGTGTCGTCATTTTCTAAACCAGATGTATCGTTAACATTACTAATCGATTTATTATTCGAATAAGATGTATCGCTTTCTCGGAACAAAACATCGCTCCTGTCGATTATTAGTTTATTATGAAAATCAGATGCGATAGATTCATTCTTCGTAACCGACACATCGTCTACATCAGTTGTTACTTCATTATTTGAATGAGGTACAGTTGTTGAAGAAATGTCGCTATTTTCCAACACGTCATTTACACCCGTATTCAATTTATCGTTCGATCGAGATACCGCCGATAAAGCAACATTTTCCGTAACTAACGCATTATTCGTATCAGCGATCTGTTCATTATTCGAACGAGATTCAACTGACGAAGTACCGTTATTTTTTTTTACTAATACATCGTTTACAGCATCGAGTGATTGAATCATCGGCGATGGAGTGTCATCGATGTTTGCATTTCGTAAGCCACTTGTCGCAGTTTGTTCCGGTGCTCCATCTGTCGTTAGTTGGTCGTTTGAATTATTATTTTTTTCGGAGTGTATAACATCGGAAGAGTCATTTGCACGGTTGCTTTCGTTAAACGCCAAAAAATTTTCATTATCTTCGGTCAGTTGTGTAACATTAGATTGAAATATCATAGTATCATCTACGTTGGTAACTTTAACTAAAGCGTTCGACTCGAGTAAATCGTCTAAATCAGACACGTAAGTATAGCATCCTTTATTGGTAACTTGTGACAAATTCGAGGAACAACGCTCATCTATCACAACTACAGAAAGTTTTTTATTTAAGCCGGTATTTCTGTCATCTGTAAACTGTTCTAGTACATCAGACGCTAATGATTTTTTCCCTTTTGAACAAGTTCGTTTTAACTGTTCTTTATTCATTTCGGATATATTTTTAAATTTTAAACAAGCTGTTTGTTCACATTCATGTTCGGCATAACGTAACAGTAGTCTACCATCAACGTTGTCACTGCAGCGGATTTTCGTACATTTTACAGGTTTCGAAGGTTCCAAATCATATTCAGAATTTAACAATCGTTCCCTATCTACGTTCGCTTTTCGTTTAACGGGTTTTTTATTAAAACTGTTATAAATAGTATATTTATGATCTTCTTCATTATAATAGCAACTGTCGGTACTATTCTGAGCAAACTTTTCTGAATATTCAATACAGTTACTTCCATTGTCTAATGTAGCATCTTTTCGTTTAAACTCGGAATCGCGGTCTCGTAAGTCTCGTAATTTTGAAATATGCGCGGAATAAGTATTCATATTTTTCATTACAAATGGTACAGAATTTTCTGTGTCCCGATCCATCAGCGACATATTTTGTGTTCCAGTAACGTCTTCTTCGATAATTAAGTGTTCAGATACATGTATATTAGAATCATCGAGTGAGTAACCATCCACATTTATTTCTTCCATAAGATCTAAATCGCCGTTATCCCAACCTGCCATTGTAACTATCAAAAAAGACAAACTAATTAAAATATTACGATATGTTATTCGGCGACGCAATATCAATTGAAAGCTATCGCAAAGCGCTGCATACTTATAAGTTCTTATACGTTGTTAAGTTTTCTACATTATTCTTCTATCCTATTTAAATTGCATTAATTTCTGAATTATATTTCTCATTTCTAAAAATATTTTAATTTAAAGGCGTAAATATCTCACAGCAACATGCAAAAGAAAAAACATTCTACATCTAGTTAAATTATAAATACTATATTCATTACTAAATAACTACAATTAAAAGTGAAGATCTAATTTGTTGAATGGAAATATATCAAAAACATCATAGTTTTTTACTTATTAAAAGAAAATATGTTCTTTTACGTACATACACGAAATAAACGTCCTCAATAATATACAATATAGCGAGTAATTTTTAAAATTATACGAATTTTTGGAATCGAAATACTCTATAACGTGTATGTACCATACACATGCATGTCGATATATATTATAAAATAAGTAGATCGTTCAAGTTGTGTAATCCACCGGTTGGAATCATATTTTGTCAATTTAATTTTAAAAAATAGATTTGGAACAACTATTAGAAAGAACATATTTTCATTTTTTTTTTTAAAATCTTGATGTTACATAAATAAAATCTTAGAAGCAAAATTTCCGTCATTCGCACAACTTCGATGAAATTTTCATGTTATTATGAAAATGATGTAATTATTAATTAAATAAGTTTATAAACATTTGTTGCTAACCGCATAAATATTGAAATTTCATCAAATAAATAAAAGGAACTAAATTTTATTGAAAATATATTTTATGCTAACGCGTACAAAACCAACCATAATCCAAATAATTCTCGCTATTCTTACCCAACCGGTAATTTTAACACTAAAAACCATTAAACAAATTATGTTTTCAAATTATCTATAATTGGAAACTACAAAATGACACACTTAGTAGCCTTTTATGAGTTAGTTTCGATAATTAATTTGTTTTCATATTACAACAAATAATCAGTTAACGCCAAAAAATTACACTTGAATAGATCATAGCATAAGGTTGCATTTGGAAATCTAACAATAAGTAACAAAATAACAGAAATGCAAAAATTGATTCAATTAATCTGAACAAGGTATTACACTGCGGTAGAACGTTTTTTACGTTAATTTTCATTTATGTTACATATACATTTATAAAATAATACAATACCAAACAAAAAAACGATAACAAAATTTAATGACGACAAACTCTATTATTTGTTCAGAGCCAAAAAGGAGGTTCTTATTAACAATCAAATTATATTATCTATATCAAATATAAACATTCTTCAATCGGACAATTACTCGACAAGTTCGCATTAATGACGAATTTCCCTAATATCAGTAATGATATATAAATCATCTGCAAACATTATTTTAACATGAATATCCAAGAGAAATTAATAGCGGCAAATCGAACTAATTATCTAATAATAATTTTATGCATTTTAAAAATAAAAACTCAAATTATACGATGCCTAACACATTCACTAATATATACTGAATTAGAAGAATCCAAAATACTGCATATTCCAAAGAATTTAGATATAACACCATGATACGAGGAAATATCGTATATGAACACGTGCGAGGAACCTTTTTTCAAATTTTAATTAAGTGTAAATACATTTGTCATTGTACGCGTAGAAAAAATTCAGATAACAAAAATTCAAATGCACTACACAATTCTATTTTCGCTTACTTTAGCTTCAACATGGTTATAAAATTTTATTTTTAATTGATATATCTTACAAACGATCTTTGATCTACAAACAGTAATTAAACAACTTCTCAATTATTATTATTATTGATAACGTATGATTTAAATGTATATGGAAATTCATAATAAATTATTTTTATAACACAGAAAGGACAAAAAAAATTAATACATTCTCTAATCTAAATTTAAAACCAATCTAATATGTCTAAACAAAAAAAAATATTTTCAAAATAATTGCAGAAAATGAATGTAGCTGTAATTCGATAGCAACTTATTTTGAGTTCAACGATATATCACAAAATACAATTTATACACTTGTGCTACGTAAAATGTTTAATTTGATAAAAAGAAAACATAATCAAAACGTTTTATAATTTCAGGAAGGAACGAAAGAATAAAAGAAAACTATATCGTTTCATAATTTTTGGTTGGATAGTAATTACTAAAATTATTGTTTAAACGGTTTAAGCATATGGGCTAAATTGTCAAAGTTTTTATAATAATCAAACTACACGAGAATTTGGTAACATAACAAAAACGGAGCATTATATTGTATCCACTAAATCACCGATTTTTGTAAGTACAAAATGCTAACAGATATATTTCCAAGTTGTGCGTTAAATTCTGTCACTGATATAACTAACGTCACATCATTTAATTTGCGCGCGCGCATATATATACCAAAATAAATACGCAAATACAAAATAATATGGATGAATTTACATATAGGTTACTTTTACATTTCATGAGCATATACAAGCACACATTAAAAACAAACCCGATATTAAAACATAATAATCTCAAACACGACCAACTTGTAACGATTCCGCAACATTTCAACTGTTGCCGATCCGAAGCTTAGTTGCCAAGTAAAATTAAACTATTCCATGATCCAATAAATTAAACGAGTTATTTTATACGTTAACGTTATTATTATATTGCAATATAAAGCCTGGCTACTACTAATACAAGACTCCCTTATTTTAGAAAATTATTTAGTAATTGTCATTTAGGCTCAATTATGCTATTTTATTATATATATATATATATATATATATATATGTGTGTGTGTGTGTGTGTGTGTGTGTGTGTGTGTGGTGTCGAACTTATAAGAAGCATTGTCTTAACAACATAAAATTATATTTCTAAAACCCAACTTTATGAAGATTTCTAGTTTAAAATAATTTCAAAACAAAAATTCATTTAAACAACCTACTTATGTGTGTATAAAGAATATTTGGATGAAATCTAAACTTATTTTAATGAAGACAGCCTAAAATTTTAAATACTTCACATAACAATAAACATCATGATAAAATAGAAATAACTGTTCTGCATTTACATATTGCAACAAATAATATCATAAATATACCATTCCACAATATTATTCGAATAAAAACTTTATTTGGCTCAATTTCATTAATTGTAGTATATAACACAATAAGTGTATGTCAGAAAACATTATTACGAAAATAGAGTACTATATAGTTATGGAAAAATACACGCAATTCAGAAGTGTCATGAATATAAATTTTAAACATTTTCGAATAGTTGTACATTATGAGGTGGTAGTTTACACATTACGAAGACCATTCTTTTATCCATCTGAGAAGTAACAATATAAAAATATATAATTGATATAAAAATTTACGATTTCAAAATAAAACACGAAATTAAACATACGTGAAAACGTATACTCGCGTAACTAATACATCAACGAAAAAAAAAAAAACACGTTAAAACAGATTTTAAACTAAAAACAACATGACTTTCCTCATACAAAAACACATTGTATGTAATTTTCTAATTACGTTCACATTTTGTTTGAAATATCTCTTAATAGATAAGAAATTAATACATGGTCAATGTAATATATAGGAGAAGCATTTATATATTTATAAAATTATTTTATTAATGGCAATGTAACACAATAACTCTGCCACATAAATGTAATACCTAAATTTTATAAATTATTTTTCCATTCTTTAATTTCGATTTGTACTTTGATTTATTTTTTCATTTATAAATTATTAAAAGTATCATAAAGTAGAAATTTGAAAATCTTATGAGATAATTTTGTTCATTCCCTATAATTATGTTAAATATTTCCCACACGGTAAAAACAAGCTAATTATATAAGAATTTGTATGATAGAATTCGGAAAATATAATATGGGTACACTACAAAACAGAAAATAATTACAAAATTATCAGAACATTAAATAATAACTAACTAAATTTACGGTTTCAAAATTTCAGAATTATGAAAACCGCGTTTTATATTTCAAAAGTTTTTAATTAAGTATAAACAAACTAGTAATAATATGCGTATTTAAAAATAAATTATCAAAATAATGTTAGTGCATATATATATATAATTTTTATTAAAATAAATACCAACGCGATACATCATGGAATAGATTTTTCAACAGCAAATAATAACAACAAACAAAAGGTGTATTAATCGCTACAAAATCAATTTATAATGTTAAAATGTTTCACCAATACAAAATAGTCGCTGATGGATAAATGATTGAGGAATTGAAATGTTACGAGAAAGAAAACATTACGGACAAGGAACGATGTGATTTAAAATAATAGTATTTGAACTGAAAGGGGGGACGGAATTACTGGTTACATTAAAATACTCGCAGAATGCATTAGTGATAGAAGTTGCCAACGCGAGAAGAGTACCAGCTGAACCACTACGCAATTGATTATACCAAGTGCGTCTTCTCATTCCATAAGGACACCGATTATTCAATTGGCAATATGCAATCAGTCATAAAATAAGAAATTCGCAGAAACTAAATTATTAAATTCATTAAAAATTGATAACATTTTAAGTCACACTTTATAATTATTAGTGTTCAGAATTACAGAAAGTAAATTGATAAGAATGAAATATAACAACTTGATAGTTGTAAAAATATAATCTCTTATAACTTCATTAACTGATATAAATGGTTTTAATAAGTACTTATTTGTTTAGCTGTAGAAGTACTAAAAATTGAATCCTCTAACGATTATAAATGCAACAGGATAAACCAACAATTCTAAACATATATAAATATATACTATTTTTTTATAATTGGATGTTCATGTAGGCCTAAAAATTTCAACGATTTTAAAGCCATCATCAAATAAGTAGACCGAATAAAAATTTTTGAATTTAATACATTGAAAAATATGTCACAAATGTTATAAACTAATACTATAATTCGTTGTTAAAAGATGTTCATCACGTACCTACTAAATATTCTGAGTCCGCAAACACAATTTTGTTATTACATGCAGTATTGACTTTATACGCAATATTTACGATACACGAATATATAATCCTAATGTAATAACATGATAACGTCTCAATATCCGAAATTTCCTTCTTGAGAAAAAAACTGAAACAAAATAAATTATATTTCAGTAAACCTAAATATTTTTTAAAAAACTGTACTTACATCATGTAACTTTCGCATATAAAAAATGTAAACGTGAAGAAGTTAATTAGACATATTTTAATCCAGGAACGTATTACAAAATAACTGATATCATAAAAAGGGGTGATGTACTTAGAGTAGGACAAAATATTTTATAATACTCGAAATGAATTTCGGATTGTGTGATTTAAAACTCATATAATCCAAAATAGTTGTACACCATACTAATCATTTATAATTAAACATACTTGTTAACAGGTGACATGATTTCATTACTTATTACGTTATAAACATTAGCTCAACGAAAAATTTTTACATAAACGCAAATTACATTATACATTAAAAAAAACATTTCACTTTGAAAAAATACGCTTACATTACCTCTTAATTTTATTACTGATAAACGTGTACACAGATGAATAATAACGGGAAAAGAAATAAAGTATTTCAAACTGTCCACTACTTTACCATCATATACGAAAATATAACTTTCATAACAAAAAAAAGAATAACATATTCAACTTAAGTAATTTCAGGAGCTTGCTTGAACAGTGAGCTTGAAACACAGACATCGAACTCACACACAGTATACAGTATGTATATATATACGTTCAAAACCGAATCGACTCCCTACTCCGCTAAACCGGGTAAATATGCATTGCTATTGGTAGCTTTTAAATTTATTATTATGTTATCCTTTTTAATAATCTTTCAAATATCAAATATATAAAATTAAATATATAAACATCAGTACACACTAGAAATAAATGCGTCAAACGATATTCATATTTCATTAAAAATATTTAAAGCGTACTCTTTCATTATTATTCGTTAAGATTAATTTACAAGGGAATAAAAATATCATTTCAAAAGTTCTTTCTCATGCTTAAAAATAAAAATTTATTAAACATATTTCTATGAAACCAAGTGTTTGACTCATTAAATTTTAAAACAAAAAACTAGACAAGACAAAATTTTAAACATGAAAGAAACATTAAATACTTTGACTTATACAATATGTATACACAATATTGTTTAAGTACATTTTTATTACTTGAGACCTTTTAAGAAATATTCTTAGAATTCTTACCTGAAACGATAAATTTTCTGATACTAATTCAACCTAGTGTTTTTGTAAAATAAGTGTTCAATGCTTATTTATGCTTTAAAATTGCAAAAAAAAAATTTTAAATGTTTACCTTCAGTGATACAAATGTTTGGAATTTGGAATTTCAGATTAAATATTCGATATTTAGAAGAGGACTCATCAACATTATTTTTTTAACTGTGCAACACTTGTTTAAATTTCATAAAGAAATTATTTGAACCGAGAATATTCCTTAAAAGATAAATTTATAAATGATATACATATATATATATATAATCATTTTAGTAAACAAGAGAATTTTCAGAAAATAAAATTCTAATCATAGTAGAAAAAAGGATACTATTTTGATTTTTAATACCACACAATGTCAATGCAAAAGGTTTTACACCTAATGTATACTAAATAGGGTCATTTAGTTTTAAACAAAGTTTTTATTTGAAATGTATAATTTGAATTTCTATGACTTGTTTAGTGTTATTTTTCGCTAGTTTGATCTTTGAATGTTGTGATATTACTAGTAAATTAGTAATATTTAGTCCATCCTTCATTAAGTGACTGTAGGTTTAACATTTTAGGAAATAATTAATTTATTAAATCACACATTATTAGTCAATCACATGGAATATTAGCATAACGTGACTTATTTTTTGTTATGCTCATGTCTTTTTTATTTCACTATTTCTTACCGCGCAAATTCACACTTCACCAATTCTTACCATTTATCCATAGTTCACGGGAACGCGCTGTCACACTTCAGGTTTAAGGCTTATTTTTGTAAATGCCAAACAATACTGAATTAATGTCAACATTTTACAAAAATCTGTTTCATTACAAAGGTTTATTAAAAAAAATAATCCTTATAGTAAACACATCATTCCTCTTTCTCTTATCGTTTAAGTTCAGTGGCTACCAAAGTGATTAACTTATTTATTTTTTGTATTAAATTAACTTTAAATAGTTGAACAATTCACATATTTCACACATGGATTATATATTTTGCATCTTTCTAACAATAGCATGAATATGAAATATATTGATTTCCTTTATTATAATTTTTCCTAACACTTGTTATTTTGTTTACTGAGCACTATGATTTGTAATAGCATTTCAAAGGTATTTACATTTTCTGTAAATTACAGAAATATTTGCAATAATACATTTTGTTCGAATAATTTAAAAATGAAAAACAAAGGAACTGAGCTTGTGTGTATATAGCTTATAACTTGTAGAAAAATTTAGATGTGTTCAACTTGTAAGTTGTAACACAATAACGTAACGAACTGTGGATTCGAAATTAAATTCAGGACTTTTATGTTGGAGTGTAAAGTAGGAAGTAGGACTAGGAATTAGAACGAGATAAATAATTTGGGAAATGAAACGAACTCGGTAGGTTTGAAATTATAAATTACAATATAATAAATTGTGATTGTAAAAAGTTAGTTTGGGCATCATATATAATTTATAATCAAGTTCTCTTGTGTATTAAACATATATTTGCTACGCTTGCTAGAATAATACGTGTTCAATTTATATATGTTACTGGGTATAATGTGATGGGTATTTAAAATTTTGAAATGCAATAATACAATAAATAAATGAGGCAATAACTAACAGTTTTTTACAGGTATTCGAAAACAAACAATTTTTGGAGAAAATTTATTTGAATGCATTTATACGCATTGAAAATTAAAACTATGGATTTCGCAGATTTGATACTAGTTTCACAAGTAGATGGTGTTGTTATGAGCAGTTCACCATTCAAAGTAGCAGTTGATGGTACACTTTGTATTACAGGTCATCACTTGATCTTGTCATCCAGAAAAGAAGGCGTAGATGAATTATGGGCAAGTTGTCGTTTATTTAAATATTATTTTAGAATATTGAAAATGTAATTTTAAGTGAGTAATTATACATATATAATTTATTGTTTATATATATGTGAATCTAGTGTTACTGGAAAAGTCGTAATTTGTTTCTATTCATTTTAAGAACTACGTATAATTATTCTTATAGCTTTTTAAAATTTTAAATAAGCTACATTACAATATTAACGATGATAATTGGCTTCCTTAATTACAAAACTGTTGAGTTTAATATTTATTTTTATTGTACTAATAACTACAATCTGTACTCACAGTTAATGCATCAGAATATAGATATTGTGGAACGAAGGCCAAGCAATATTTCTGGTGGAAGTTTAATATTGAAATGTAAAGATTTTCGTATAATAAGGTTAGATATTTTCACAACAGAAGATTTGAATAATGTCGCCACTACGATTGAATCCATAATTTCAATTAGTAAGTTATAATTTCTGATTCGATTTTTTCTTAAATGCTTATTTATTGCTGGTAAAACATTCTCTTTAGAATGGATGCAACAACAAAATTTAAAATGATTAATAATATTTTGTTACGTAAGGACACTGTTAACGGTCACATTGTTTTCACTTTTCTGAGCATATGAAAAATGTATTCTGTTTTCTGATAAGGTCTAAATATGTAAACAAGTTATTTCAGCAAAAATACTATATGCTAGTCACGTTCGGTTTAAAACAATCCCCCTAATAGTAAATTACAGCCTTTACACAACCAATGTTTGAAAATTGTACTAAATAAATCTAAGCACACTTGCATTAGCGCTATGTGTGATATACTGCACTACCTATATATATATATGAAAAATATAATGAAAACGGCACACATTTTCTAATGCTGACCGTGTATCTAACAACTATTAAAATTATTAATCCCTACGACACGGGTAAAGAAAACATATACACAGACTTATTAAACATATTTTGCTCGCTCAGTAAATTTTTTTTTGCATACAATCTGTCTTAAAAAGACACTGAGTAGCAGTGCAGAGAGTAAATGTACCACCCATTGGTGATAAATCCTTGTGAGATATAGGATAAGTTAATTATAGATATTTACAATCTATTCTGCAACTGGACTTGATAATTCTTTTAAAGGGTTTAAACTAGTGGTGTGCTAAACCGTTACTTTTGCAGTAATAGGTTACGACGTTCCAGTGACAACTTCATAATAGGTGACAGGAATCTATTATTTTTGTCACCGGTTATATTTTATACTACTGTTATCACATTACTGCGACAATTATGGTTATCCAAGTAGCTTATATTACAATATGATAAAGTTACTTTCACTGTTACCTCTTATTGTTATAATGCATCGAAGCGCAACCTAAGTGATATTACTAAAAAATTATTCAAAGTATATCTAAACTATGCACTATGATTTCATTATATTGTTTTACTATTATGCATTAAAACTGAAAAATAATTATTGATTAAAGCTAAAATTACATACATAAGTATAAAAATTTAACCAAGTAAAATAAACATATATACTACACACCAAAATTTATTATCACATTCACTTAAGAAATAAAAATTATAATGAACACATGCTTAATCACTAATAAGATTAGAATTAACATGCAGAAATAAAACCATTTGTACAATTGTGCTATCTAATTTCCTTCTTCGTTTATTCATTAAATTACCAGCTTTTGAATAAATCCTCTCACACGGAACTGATGTTGCTAACATGTTAAACTTCTGGTTATTCGTTCCGTGGATATTGGTATTATTTCTTTCTGGTTGTTCACTTGTGGTTTATTGACAAGATAGACTCCGATGTCATCGAGGTCAATGTTGTAGCTGAATTCATTATTTCAGCCCAAGAATTATTTTTTGTTGAAATTGTAACATTTGGATGTTTCTTATCTAAGTGTTTTTTAAAATTTGATGTTGTTGTTTTATAAGACAATATTTATCCGCGCGTACTGTTTAGTTGCGTCACTTCTGCTAAAATATGATCACAAATAACTATCTTTCACTCGTTTACTCATAATAATTTGTTTATTAATATATATAAAGTAAAATATAATTTTAATTAAAATAATAATGCACTGCAAAATCACTTTTTATATATAAAGTAAAATATAATTTCAATTAAAATAATAATGCATTACAAAATCACGCTTCTCAAGAAGGTAAGCAGTTAAACGTTTCAAAACAATTAAACTAAACTGAATAGTCACAGTTACTACATCTACTTCCCACGGTATGCGCAAGCGTATAATAACCTTGGCTGTTCCAATTGGCAATGTTACTTGTCAGGACCGTGGTGTGAAGATATATAGGTGTGCTACACGGCTGACTTGTTTTTGTTCTTTCTGCGCATGACGTCACGTTCGAGGTATTCTCTTACTCGCCGTACAGTACAGAATAGCGTTTGCCTAATTCAGCTGCTTTTTTTCATTTTTCCTCTTCATATTTTAAAACGAGCGGTTGTTTATTTATTAGTAAAAAAATGTTATTAAAAATGCGGTTTTAAATAATGTACAGATTTAATAAAGAAACAATAGAAACCAAACATACTAATAAATATACACATGAAAATTTAATTAATTAATTTACCTTATGTATCCGTTCATTTCAGGTTTCAATTTTCTTTAACTTGTTCCAGAATTTTCTTTTGTTCCCATTTTCGAAGACAATATTCTTATTCAGTTGTCGTAAACGTATGTATGTTCTGGCAAAAATTAATCGTTTTATAGCTTCTAATAGAACATCATTGTTGCTACCAGACAGTTTTTCCGTCACTAATGTTTAAACTTTTTTGATTATCCAATTTTCAGCGCGAAGTTTATGCGGTCCATGAAAGGCGATGAAGCAATTTTCAATAATTTTAGCGCATTCAAAAAACTGTTCGCTCGGAATAGTTAGTCCGTGTTTAGAAATTGTCTGTATCCAAGAATGTTCCGATCTTTCCGGGCACAATTCACTGGAAATACTGTTCGAGATGTCAGCATATATTTCTTTGGTCATCGGTTGGTCGAAATTGTAATAGACTGGTTGTTTCAAATTACTATTTATTGCTCGCACCCTAAAGCACTTGTACACTATTGTGAGGTCCAAAAATTTTTTCTTCTTTTATGTCAAAACAAATTTGTTTATGGAGGCTTGTTTCGTCGAAACTGAGTGCTACAATTCTTTCAAATTCTTTAGAATTAAAAAATAATTTTTTCATTATTAATAAAACATTGTGCAAAATTCCGGTGAACAGTCAAATTTTGAAAGCCATTTACGTAGTGTACTTGGAGCTGGTAGCGGATATTGTAACCTAATTCGTAAATATCGGTATGCTTTTGAACTGGCGCTTCTTAATGATATAGCAGCAGATATATCGTCATTTGACCAAGTAATCCTTTTCTTCTGTGATAGAAGAACAGAAATTAAAAATCCTAGATAATATACGCCTTATTTTGTCATTCACATTCTTTACACGTGACTGATTTAAATTATTTAATTCAGCACGTAAGCTGGCATTTTCTGCTGTTAAATTCTCATTTATTTTTTTTAAAGCGACATTTTCTTTTTCTAATTTGAGAATTTCTTCCTTTAATATATTTATTTCTGCACTGTCATTTCCTAAATGTTCATCTTTATTCTCTGTTATTATAGCGGACTCATTGTTCATCAATGAGAATACTGTTCATTAATTCTGTCCGTCGTTTAATTCTTTCGGTTCTTTCTAATGCTGATTTATTTTCTGTTATACTTTTCGGTATATTAATTGTTGGAACAGCATCACACTTTAAATCCCTCAAATTTTTCTAAGTATAATTAAGCAGTTTATTTCGAAGAGGAATAGCAAAACAGTCGGCAGTAAATTGTACGGAACAAATTGTCGCTGACTTAAGATTTATTTTGTCGCTCCTTCGACAAGCATTAATCCACGAGTTGCATAATTTACTTTTTTTTTGTAAACGAATAATATTTGATGGGCAACCGTTTGTTTTTTTTTTTTTGTTGTTATTTGTACAACCAAATACGGCACAGTTAGGCATTTTTTGTTATATTTATATTATTGTTTAAAGAAAATGTATAAAACTCACTTTAAATATGTAAACCGAGTAAATACGTAAACTGAAGGAGGTTCATTTGATGACTAATATTATCCGCAAACAGACTGCGATTAAAGTATGTTAACAATAACTAAATACAAATACGATGGTAAAACGAATTTAATAACCCGATATAGAGACGTTGGAAAACTATAACCGAAATTAAAATACGCTTGATGATTGATCAGTTGTAGAAATTCATCGTAAATATAAATACAGACAAAATGAATAAGCGATAAAAAAAAAATAAAAGCCAAATACAACTTCCTTGGCGCGACAAATGAACGTAGAATACACCGACTATATCAAACATATCCAATGTAGTACCTCGAACGTGACGTCATAAACCGGTAGAAAGAGATAGAGAGCATGCGCAAGAGCACACCTATATATCTTCACACCACGGTCAGGACACAGTACAAAAACCGGTATTATATCAGTTATCAGTTCCTTATTCGTTCATGATACAAAAACTAAACGGTGACAAATTTAATAGGGTTTTCGAAGTAACACGTTACTCTACTCACCATGACACGATTGTCACCTATTACTTTTCACTGTGACGTTAAATATTAACCATCACTAGTTTAAACTGGATACAATTGTCTGGTAAACTACCGGCAAGCCGATTAACATGTTGAAGTCTTCGTATATATTTTAACTTTTTATTGTATCGTTGTCACCTCCAAATCACAATGTATGTCATCATTTCGTATATATCAGGGCGCAGATACAATACTTCGCAACACCTTATTTTGGAACCGCTGAATGATGTTCAGTGTTGAATTACTGCTCAGTAAAATAAGTATATTTGATTTTTATAATACAGATCGTTGTAATATCTTAATTAATTATTTTACTTACGTGAACTGGAAATAGCAACACTTTTAAAACGAGTAAAACACCAGTCGAAAAGGAAATCTAATATTAAATCGTTCGAAATGCACCATAATCACCATTGATAGAGCTGGGAAATTGCCTGAAACATTTACGTCTATACCAGACATAAAAAAACAGACTTCAACCACATATCTTGAAGCATATATCACGAGTAATGGAAATGATAAAAATGAAATCAAAAGACGAATCGGAATAGCTAAAAGTGTCCTAGGAAAATAAAATAAAATATGGAAAGACCACTTTATACGGATAATAACTAAGAAGAGACTAATTGAAACGCTAATATTTTCGATAGTGAGCTACGGATATACGCCGAAGTGGATTGGAAAAGACGGCCATACAGGGATTAGTAGAAGGAAAAAGAAATAAAGGACGACCACCGACTCGGTACATCGACTACGTTCTATATACAGCGAGGATATCATCGACACATCAACTGACGGAAACGGCCCAGAATCGGAATGAATGGCGAAAAATAGTTAAAAAATTCTTATGATCACGACGTCTGAAAACAGACAAGAAGAAGACTATTGTGAAGTGTATTATTATGTATTGAATTATTTCATATATATATTTATGCATATATCTATCTATATATGTACACGATATTAATATTGAGCCAGTTCATGTCAGTGCAAGTTTTTATTTTATGCAATTTAAGACAAAAAAAAACATTATTTTTACACTATTATATGCTATAAAATTTCTGCTTAAGGAATTTGTTTTATTTTCAGAACGACACAATGTCTAGTTTTTAAATGAGTATTTGTAATTTATTTCTTGTGTATATTTCTTTCTTATGTTCTTTTGCGACGGAAAGTAATTGTAATTTGATATTAATGGGCTTTTTTCGTAGCATTTTGACATTCTAGTAATTATAATGTTAACGGGATTATGTCCGTTAATTTAAAATTTTTTTATTATTTTTCAAATTACAGTATTTATCCTTAAACTTTATACTATGGCGACAATTATTGAAGTCGTCTATTCATATGTATTTTTTACGTCTCTATGATCGTTAATTTAATCAGAAATTTAAATTTGTTCTACTTTTAAAATAAGAATTGGTACGTAATAGTAATTTTGTTTTTATTTAGTTCGATTGACCAGCCATAATATTAATTGAATTCTATTAAATTAAATAGATTCTTGTTTTTTGAATGCTCTGTTTATTGTTCTACCAGTGTTAAGTTTTGATTTCTGTATTAAGCAGTTATTAATTATTACTGTTAAGAAATAAGTACAAAATTTAAAGAATCTGAGTACGAAAATAAAGTTTATATTAACATGTAAATAATTGTAAAAGCAATTTTGTAATATTTTCAGGTAATATTTTGTTAACGTGTCCATTTTTTTATCGTACTGTTGATGCTATTGGAGAAGATGGTTGGACTGCTTATAGACCGGAAATAGAATACAGTCAACAAGTGCGTACAGATGAATGGAGATTTACCTACGTAAACAGAAACTATGATGTATGTTGTTAAAATTTGTGTTATTTCATTTCTTTTTAAGTATTGGTATTAATTTAGTAAAGTAGTAATAAACAAAGAGCATACATTATTTGAAAATGTGAATTCGAATAACACACACACACACACACACACATATATATATATATATATATATATATATATATATATATATATATATATATATATATATATATATATTACAAGATACCTCGTATATACTATTATTAATATTATTATTTAATAAAAAAAAATAAAGTATTTATAAAGAAAAATTTTATTTTATATTTTAAAAAATATATATATATATTTATTAATGAAAAAAAAATAATAATTTAGTTAAAGACTAACCTGACCGGATTTGTAATTGTTTTTCAACTATCCATTCTCATTTTCATTCTAACCGTCTTGATACTTTGTAACTGAAAAACTAGACCTCTCTTGAAAATGAACAATTATCCCTTTTTATACATTTTTCTTAAGCCTTGTTCAACAAAAATTACTGGATTTTCTTCATTATTTACTGGCTGTAATTTATTTGTACTGGCTGTATTAACTAAAATTATTTGGTCAAACTAATTTACTGTTTTTTTTCCATTGACTAACTAAAATTAATTTTAACTATTGTATAATAATAGTTTATCTACTACAAATCCGGTTTGGTTATATTATAATAATTTTAATATATTTTACTTTAATTAAATAAATAATTATATATATACTTTGTTTTATTATATTAATTAAATTAAATATTAGTTTTCCACCTTCAATATAATAAATTTAGATTTATTATAACGTGAACATACGACGATCGTCGTAATATATATATATATATATATATATATATATATATATATATATATATATATGTATGTATGTATGTATAATTTAATTTTAAAGGTTTGTCCTACATATCCAAATATACTTGTCGTACCTAAAAATATAGACGATGAAATTATTATAGCTGCTGCGCGTTTTCGTGAAGGTGGCCGGTTTCCCGTGTTGAGTTACCGTCAT
Organism: Coronaproctus castanopsis; assembly: GCA_032883995.1. Classification (NCBI taxonomy): domain Eukaryota; kingdom Metazoa; phylum Arthropoda; class Insecta; order Hemiptera; family Monophlebidae; genus Coronaproctus; species Coronaproctus castanopsis. Next base: position 206,714,777 of record CM065053.1, on the reverse strand, counting down.
AATACTGGGGTATGTAATAAAAAAATATTCTCAATTTGCACGTATGTATGCGTTTATTTTTTCTATTATCCGCGCTATATATTTTTAAAAAGTAACTATTTAATATTATGTGGTTTGTTATTTTATCATCGTCGTTAGATTCTTCATCGCCAAACGTCGTGATTAGCCATTGTACGTTTATTTTTACGTATAACATGGACTAGTATTAAAGGCATTAATAAAAAAAGAATGTTTTAAAAATTTATATATAATGTAATAATATTGCATTAAATATTACAAACTGTAATATAACATTAAATATTACAACACTCACCAAATCAGCGCAGTTATAATTGTTGTCTTAAATTTCAATATCTATTCTCATTTGTTTCAATCTGACTATATCCAAACCTTTTATAAATATATTTGCCCCTTGTTCATTGGTTAGTATATATATATTTCCAATGTTTTATTTTCAACTAATTCATTTACATTGATTTTTATATCCAAATGTTTAATCTTGTTACAATTTGTTTTTGCTGTGTAAGTGTGTATTAATTTGATACAGACCTGATTGTATTCATAAATTGTAACAGGATTTTAAATTTCAATTTTTTTTTTTTTTTTTGTCCAGTTTTTACCATTTGGCCAGTTTAGGTGAACTGTTCAGACTATAAACTTATATTGTTGGCCTTAATAAAACTATATAATCTACGCGCATACAAGGAGATAGGATCCACCATAAGTTCTTCAAGTTGTATTGTAAGTGTATTCCTTGTCGATAAAAGTTCACAAATAAAGCTGTTTCAATTTTTGTATTTTGGACAGGACAAGATCTGATGTTCAATGCTATCTTCGATATTACATATCTCACAAACTCCCATTCTGATGATCCCCAATTTGGCAAGATGACTAGGTGAACAGTTATGACCACTCCTTAGTCTGACAAACACAGATACAAAATCTTTATGGAGAAGATCCCCATCCAGATACCACATATCCACTAACTTCTCTACTAGCTTCACTTAAAGCAACATATTTAGCTTCAGAAGTTGATAAAGTAATTACGTTTTTCTTCTTTGATCGTCAATAAACAGTATTCTTAAAAACGTTTATTAATATTCCATTGGTTGATTTTCTGTCATTGCAGTCTACGCATGATGCATTTGCATATGTTTGTATTGGCTTTAATTTTTGCTTTCTCTTATAAACCGATTTCATAATTTCTTTGTATTTAGATGGGTTATTTTTCCATTTTCTTCTATATGTTATCAGATCCAATATATCGTTGGTCATCCAGTTCTTATGCTTTCTATGTTGTCTCCTTGTAAGATGTTTCTTTGTTACTTTATTGAGTAATAAAGAAATCGGTAATATGCATTCGCAAAATATTTTTTTCGGACTCTGTTATTGTATCTGTTTTTGACTCATAGAATTTTGCATTACTTAGTAAGAAGGAATAATCTCATCTTCTATATACACGAAAGTTATGTCCTACATCTAGTTTATCTACATAAAATTTCATATATTTATTACCTATGTTGTAAACACATATATATTTCGCTCTTGTATTTTCTATTCACGGCGAACTTACTTCTGTACACGGAATATAATTCCAGGAAAAATTAACAGTGTTTAATTTCAACGCAGTAAACGAGGTGGGTAACCTAAACCTTGTAAATTTCTTTTATTAACTATACAATACAATTATACACGCTTTAAAGCTTCATATATGTGTTACATTAAAAAATAAAAAGACCCTTCTACACCAACATGACATAAGTTAGTAATTAATAATTAACAATTATAATATTACATTAAATATTACAACGTATATAAAGTAACAGTTCGATTATATAATTTGAAGGCCATATTCTGCTCGAAAATAATTGTATTTTTTATCATATTGTAGTTTTCTGTTTCCTTTTTCTTTCCTATTTCATTTGTTGATGAAAATTAATAATCGATACTATGTAATTTATTCTATACTTGTTAAAGGGTATCATAACGATTAGTTGTTTATTGTTTTCTTTAGTGAAAATGTTTTTCTTTGATTTTAGAGTGTTTTACTAAGGAGTAGTCAGCCGATGGTTGGATTAATGAAACGTTGTAAAGAGGATGAACGGCTTTTAAATGCCGTTTTAGGGCCCGGTAAACGTGGTTACATTATCGATACCAGATCTCAAAGTGTTATCGTGGCTGCTAAAGTAAGAGTTTTTACATTAATCTGTTTTAATAAATGACACTTTTTACTTAAAAATGGGGAAAAAATGTTTATAATGTTCAGTTAGTAGGGAAATACCTAAATATATAAGTGAATAAAAATAAAATCATTATTTTAGGATGTATTCAACGAACTTACGTTGTTTAAAATCGTTTTAGACATCGAATTTTATCCGTGCGGCGCAAAATAAATATTCTAACAACTGATTTTCAAAATTGATTTTTATCTAAAATCGGTAGAGACGTTCTCGTGATTAATTATTAATAAGAAAATTAAGCCATCATTTTTGAAACGATTTTTCCTATTACATCTTGTTACGTACGTCATAAAATTCGTTTTAAATATATATGTTTATTACAAAGTTTACTATCAAGTTAATTAAATATAATTTTTCTCCGATGCAATTTTAGAATCGAGGCGGTGGTCACGAGAATGAATGTAATTATCCGCAATGGAGACGAATTACGAAACCAATTGAACGTCATTGCGTGTTGTTGGATAGCTTAAGTAAGCTGATTGAAGGTAATAAAACGATTTTATTCTTGATTTGACATATATGTTGTGCATTATAAAAAATACGTACAATTAATATGTAATACTCGTACCAAAGTACTAATTTCTCTATGTTATTTTTAAAATAGCTTGTAACGATAAACACAGTTCCATGGACCGTTGGTCGTCCCGTTTTGAATCGTCGAATTGGTTATCGCATATAAACAACGCTCTAAATTGTGCATGTTTAACTGCTCAGTGTTTAGATCAGGTAATATATATACTTAATTTGAAAAATGTGAAATTCGGTGATTTTTATTAAAATAAACAAAAAAAGAGACGCGTTAAAATCTTATTAACTTGTTTTTCGTTCATTTTAAATATATATACTTATTAGCACGTGTGTGTGCTTCAACCTTGTCATTCGTATTTAAAATTAAAATAAGAATAACACAAATCATGAAACTTAGATGATAAAATTTACACCGAACAATATAATAATATAGTTACATCCATCATCATTTGAAAATTTACACCGAATCGCGGGCTTAGTTCATAGTATTTTTATAGTAACAATCAAAGTATAAAATATTAGTCAGCTTTTTATAAGCTTTGTATATCGGGAACAGTGTTAAAAATATTAATAATAACTAAGAAAATTTCAACAAATTTATATACTATAATTACGATATATATTCGAATTATTTTTTGTTAAAATAAAACGCACTAAACAATTTTAGTACAGTGTTAGTAAATCGCGCTGTTCATTTATGAAGGGCCGTCGAAGGCAGTAATCGCATTTAAGAATAAAAATTCCCGATTGTTTAAATCCCTTCCGAATAAGCTAGAATTGGAGAATAAAAATATTTTCATATTGCCGGACATTGAATACTGGCATTTCCGGGTGTAACTTGAACGGCAGTTTTGTTTGTAGAGTAAATCTAGAGTACAAACTGAATAACTAAATTTACATTTTTTATAGCTTGTCGACAGATCTTGTAAACTATTTTTTAAATAAAACTTATACGTGTCGTTCGAAATTGTATAAACTTTCGAATTGTCATTTATACAATCTCTCGTACATATATAATTAATACGAGTAAAAATTATTGACATGTCTTATCGATGCGTTTTAATAAAAGTTCGAATTATTCAATGATAGTTTTCGTAAATTCGAATAAATTTAAAAATTATTATCGAAAAATGTTTATGATTTCGTATTACGAAACAATCACATTGAAATAAATTATTACTTGTTGCACATTGACCTTATATATATAAGTTTGTTGTTTTTTTTCATGAACTCAAAAACTCGACTAAAATTTTTGAATGAAATTTTATTTGAAAATATGAAAACCAGACATTAACTTATAGTCATTTGTGGAACATAGTATCGTTCAGATGATGGTGTAGCAATATACATCATTCAGTCTTTACAACTTTTTCGAGCATATGTTGAATTTTTGAAATTTCTTCAGAAGTACGAGAGTTTTCAGGTCTTCTAGATCTAAAATGCTACACCATAATTTTGTCTAATTTTTGGTTTTTATTTAAAATCGCTTATTTATTTCATTTCTGAAGTTAATTTGTGCACAACGTATATTTAATTAAGCTTCTGATTTACAAAATCTTCGATAACATGGAATAATACTGTTCTATGCAATGAGTGATAAGCTTTTTAAAAATTTACAAAAGTTATTACATTTAATTATCTTTACTTCAAATACATCATTCGTGACTTTATGTTGAAAACCTGTTCTATTCGTGATTTGTTTTCCAACTTCACATTTATTGTTCCACCATATTTATTTTCTCGCTGTTGTCAGGCTCACGTTTCTTCAGATGTTTGCATCAGTTGTTTACAGTTTTCACATTCATAGTTTCTAATTAATTTTTAAATTCAGAACGTTTTTAAACAGTTTATTAAATTATACGTTTCCAATTTTGTCTTAGTATGTCTGTTTATATTTCCAGATTAAAACTTAATTTTAGAAATATAATAACTTGAATACAGTTTTCATTTAATTCATTGGAAATTGACCGAATAATTAATTTGAAAACAACCGTGCTTTTTGTTTTGGTTTTTAGAGGTGTTAATAATCAGAATTATCAGTTATCGGTTGGATAATTTTTCACCATATCTCAGTATTCGTTTTCTCTACCTATCTGGTCGGTTTTGCCATTTGAATATTTTTATGAACACTTCTAGTTCTTAATATTACAGAAAAATGGTCCGTAAGTTATTGTAAAAGTCTGTATTGGCGTGTATGAATTATATGTCTGCACAATCTTTTTTCCGTTTTCTCTGCTATTACATGCGTGTAAAGTATCAAGGAAATATTTAATGACGATAAAGGGATGTGGGAAAACAGGACTCAAACAATTGGAACAGTGCTCGAACCTACCATATTAATATTATTAGAAGACGCTTAAATTTTCTTTAATAAATTATTTCGAATTAATTTATCTTTTATTAGTTTACGGCATGTAATTAGCACGCGCGAATACATACACGTTTTTGTGTATATATATGTATGTATTAAATTTCAGGAAAATTCATCAGTTCTGGTACACGGTTCCGAAGGAATAGACAGTACATTAGTTGTGACGTCTATAACACAAGTTATCTTAAATCCAGATTGCCGTACGATTAAAGGGTAATTACTATTAAGCATGCGTTCGTTTTACGAACAGAAATAGATGCAAATCTTATATTATTTTCTGTATTAAATTTGAAAAGTATGTAGTGATTTCTTAAAAAAAAATAAAATAAAAATGTGAAAAAAGGTAAAATCACTAAACGTTATATAAAAAACACAAAGCTTTCGGCTGTTAATCCATTATGAATCAAATAAAATATAAAAATATATACAATACATAAAAAATGTAATAGTACTAATTTAGATATACAATTTAAAAAATTAACAAAATGAAATATAATGTTTATAAAATAATTTGATAGTGGTTGCGGTAAACAACACAATCTAAAATCGCTAGTACAAAATTTATACATAAACATACGAAAATAAAATATAAACACTAATTTTTATAATATAATTTTTAGAACTAATTCTTCATCCAAATTTATCATTAAATTTTAATAAATTATTTTTATATCTTTCTTTTATTGTTTCTATTTTTTCAAGTAGTTTTCTTTTTTATAATATTGTTGTGTATGTAAAATTTTATAATTTCGGTTAATATTACTGATTTTGTGTTTCAATTCTTTACAATGTTTCCCAAATAATGATTTGTCATTATTGTTTTTATATAAATTTAAATGTTTTTTAATCATTTATTGATATTATTATGTTTTTACTTTATCGTTATCTTATTAAAATTGTTTTTGCTCGATCGATAAGACTCCTAGACTAGTTAGTTCATGCATTTTTGGGTGGAATGAATCTTTAGGCATTAATGTGTCTGGTTTTTTTTTCTATACATATCTATATACATTTTTTGGTTAATAATGTTAATTTTTAAATCCAGAAAACTTTTTGTTTTTTCTGCTATTTCTAATGTAAATTTAATGTTTTTATTATAGTTATTTAGGTTAGATACAAAATTGTTCAAAATATTAATCATCATTTTAATTCCATATTATTAAGATATCATCAACGTATCTTTTCCATAATTTGACATTATTTTGAAATGCATTATTATTTTTAATATTATTCTATAATTTATTCATATAAATATCAGCTAGGATAATGAGATCCCATAATTAAACTTTCGTTTACGGTATTTACTTTGAAACTGAGAATAATTTTGATTTAATATTGTTTTTAATATTTTTATCTAATGATCTTTATATATATTATTATTTGAATTATTTAATATGTATATCAACATTCTCATTAACAAAGCAATAGAAAATGTTAAAAATAATATAAAATATTTTAGTCGTAAGTGTGCCGATAAAAAAATATTATTATTTTTTTTTTTTATATAGCGAGAAATATCGAGTTTATCATAAAATAATAAATAATACCTGTAAGTCGATGAAACTATAATTTTTTTCTTATTTATATTTTACGCAGGCTCCAAGCTTTAATAGACAGAGAATGGTTACAAGCAGGTCATCCGTTTCAGACGAGATATACCAGAGGATGTTATTCAAATTCAATGACTGGTCGTAATAAAACGCACGGAGCAACGTTCCTATTATTTTTAGATTGTATTTATCAGTTAACGTATCAGTTTCCTTGTAGCTTCGAATTCTATCCATCGTTACTAATATGTCTTTACGAACATTCCGTGTCATCTCAATTTGGTAAACTCCTCGGCACTGAAATTTTAGCTTGTTATATCTATATATATAATTTACCTTTACACCTATTTGAAAGTTCCCTAATAAGGATATTCATTATGTAATTTGTCGCAATTCTTAATAATAATAATAATAATAATAGTTGTCGCTGTTAGTTAATATAGTTATTGTTCTTGAGATAGTTCGTTATTTTAGTTGAGGTATTTCGTTATGTATCATCATACATATGCCGAAATATTAAACTTAATAGACGAATCAAATATTGTAAAATTAACGGATCTATTCAATAAAATATATAACTCTGGTCCCAGTGATTGGCTCAAATCTATATTTATTCCAATACCAAAGAAGCATAGCTCAGAGAAATGTGAAGATCACAGACTAATTGGTCTTACGAGCCATACGCTGAAAATATGTTTGAAAATCATTCATAGACCAATATACAAAAAATGCGAAGAAAATGTCAGCAGAAAACAATTTGAATTTCGAAATGGAGTTGGAACAAGGGAAGTACTAGTACAAAAGTGTTTGGATCACGAAAAAGACGTTTATATTTGTTTCATCGACTTCGAGAAGGTTTATAGTGTAAAACATGGGAAACTAATAGAGTGCCTGCGCGATATTGGAATAGACGGGAAAGAACAAAGAGTAATTAAGAATCTGTACTACAACCAAGTAGCCGTAGTAAGAACAGAAGAAACAGAAGAAATTAAGATCAGAAAAGGAGTTAGACAGGGCTGTGTGCTTTCGTCAATGTTATTTAATTTGTATTCTGATAATATATTCCGGAAAGCATTACTGGACAACATAAGTGGAATAAAAATAAACGGCCACACTATTAATAACATCCGATATGCTGATGATGCCATTTTGATTGCAAATAATGAACATGAGTTACAAAAGACGGTAAAAAGGGTCAATGCCGGAATCTAATAAAAATGGGTATATTCATAAACTGCAATTATAAGTTATGGTAGTAAGCAAAGAGACGTCCATGAAAATCGATAATAGAATCATACAACGGGTTAATACATTTAAATACCTAGAATATAATATTAACAGCACATAGGACCCTGATTACAAAATAAAAACGAAAATTGATATGCAAGAAACGTGTTTCTGAACATGAAAGGTATATTTGTGAACAAAACGATAAAATGGGACACCGGATGGAGATTTGTGAAATGTTACATGTGGGCTATACTACTATATGGAATGGAAACCTGGACGATCAAAAAATCAATGCTAAATAGATTAAGATCATTTGAGGTACCGTCGGATGCTAAAGATTCCATGGCCGGATAAAGTATCAAATGCGAAAATACTAAAACGACTAAATAAAAGATTAGAGTTAGAAAAAAACTATTAAGAAAAGAAAAATAGCTTACTTCGGGCATATCTTGAGGAACAACAGGTATGAAATGTTACAATTGATAATCGAACATCACCGGCGAATGGTGAAGAGGAAGAAGAAGAAAAACATGATTGGATAATGCAAAAGAATGGACAGGACTTAATACAGAAACCTTATTTAGCCAACAGATTGGAAGCCAGAGAGGGTAATCGCCAATATCCATCGAGGATAATCAGAAGAAAAAGAAGATCATCAAGCTATTCGTGTTAAAAATTAAAAGACTATAAATTAATGTATATATTATTTTTTATTTGTACGTGCGTAATTTGATTTTTAAAATGTGGTTACTGTACAATTTCGTTATTATTATTAATTTATTTTATTTATTTATTGTAATGTAGTCCGCATAACGGCTAAAAGCTAATTATAGTGTGGTCTTATAAATTATTATAATTTAAAAATTACAAAGAACGAAAAAAATGCGTATGAAACTATATGTATTCACAAGTCTCACACGCATTATTTACGCCCCGTTTATACAATTCTACTCCAAATATACGCACGCATATACTCCTCAACAGGATAATAAATACGATATAAACTTTTACCCGCATATCGGATGTACATCAACAAAGGAACACACACGCAAAACTCCTACTACACAATACAAATCTTGGAACGATTAATAATGTAAATTAATGATAATAATAAGTCATAAAAACAAATATATTTGTTTTACTGATTTTATTGACAAATTATGTTAAAAAAAAAAAAAAGGTGTAAATAAAATTTAAAATAAAAACAAAAATTACTTAATATAAATATGATAAGAAATTATATGTTTGTAATAACAATATTTGGTGTTTTTCGTTTAATATTATTCATATTTCGGTTTACTGTATAATAATAATAATTATTATTATTGATAATTGTTATCATTTTAGGTACTTTCCTAACAAATTGCGAGTCGGATAGAGAATTTTTAGAATTATCGCAAAAAACTGTTAGTTTATGGTCTCATTTAAACGAACCTCGTGTTATGGAAAAATATTTAAATCCATTGTACGTGCCAAATAATAAAATAATTTGGCCATCGGTGGCACCTATGAGCTTGGTAATTGTTTGTACTTATTTTGTTCGCGTATTTTTTTTTTTTAAAGTCCAGTAAATTTACTACAAATACTAACATCTGATAATAGAGATAGTTTCGATTAATTTTTATAATAAAATGACGCGATCTAAATTATTTTGAATCATTAGTTCAATAAATTGTTCATCTGAATTGATTAACGGTACTCTATTTAAATACTGTTACAGTTGTTTTAAATTATGAAATTTGTTAATCAATTTGAATTATTTTAGATTTTATGGCGCGATTTATATTTAAGATGGGTTATCGATTTGTCGCGTGAAAAAGAAGCCTGGAATAAGATAGGACCTATAATTCAGTACGATAAGTTATTGAAAAACAAGGCTGTCCAGTTACGAAAACAGTTAATGGAATTATATAAAGAACTTTCTCAAAATGGAGTTCCGAAGAAAGAAATAAAATTAAGTTAGTGACGTGATGGTTAGTGTATATATTATTATATATATATATAATGACTATAAATGTATGTATCTGAGTGTATCTGCTCGAAGCAATGCAGTTACCGTATTAGTTTATAATTGCCATTTCATTTGTAAATTAGTCTTATTTTTAGGATGTATAACTAGATTTTAGAATCTGTTGATCGTTCATTCTTCTTTCGTTTTGTTTTTGCATTTCTAATTCTGAATTACATCATTTAAATGATTTCTCATTTCCTTTTATATGGGTCTCGTTATGCTGCATGTACATCGATTATATTAAATAAGTTCGTTAAAGTTGTTTCGATGCTAAACATTTTCCGATTTTATATTTAAAAATATTATTTCAAAATTGAATTTATCATATTTTTATTCAAGAATATTTTTAAGAATTAATCGTAATTTTAAATATGATGTAACTCTTATTTTACTTTTTAATCTTGACCTTGACGTACATGTTAATTTTATAGACAAAGTTTAATGTTAATGAAAAATATTTTCAGTTTAAGGTATTAATTCAAATTTAATTAGTTAATTCACAATCAGAGGTTAATTGTTTAAGATTTTTCTTTTTAAATTGTGTGACGGTTAAGCTGGAAGATAAAAAAAAAAATACAGGTATGGAAATGTTATATTTGCGGTCTAACTAAAAAATATTCAAAATCCTACGAATAAAGAAAAAAAAATTGTTAATCACCCTTCCGATATTAGTGGTTTCACTACGAAATCACCGTTTAAAACAAAGGTTCTTATAAAAAGTCATCCGAAGTGATATAAAAAACTATACTTTCCTAATGCGAATTTGGTATAATTTTTCGATGACTTTCATTTACATACAAATATAAAGTGTACGATTTTTCCAGTTTTTAGTTTTTATAATTTTTTTTTTTTTTTTGCTAAATTTTTCATTATTTCATTATATTTTTAGTAAGTACTGAGAAAAACGGACAAAAAAGGTTCATTCAAAGATTGGTTAGTTTGTCTGTTTACATGCATCAAAAGCTAATGAGGTTGAGATACCTCAACCCGATTAAAACAGTTATAATTCAAAACTAGAAATTTATAGTGGAAAAGTTAGCAATAGCGTCGAGGAACATTTGCGTTATGCAATAGTGTAAAAAATCTGCAGCGGGTAGAATAACTCAAAATAAAGTTAGTTTCTATATGACAACAGTGAAAAATTTGGGATATACCATAAAAAATTAGTTTTAGTCAATGAAAACATTTATGTGTAAAAAAAGTAAAATGATTTTTAGAATTCAATATAAATTATTTTAACCTAAAATATTATATTAGATTTTTTTCGTTTATGTCTCCGTAAGGACCGGTGGTTTCATAATGGAACCAGCTTGTAAAAAATTGTCACTTCTTAAATTAGTATATTGGGTCTCAAGGGTTAAAAAATGAATAAGTGTAACGATGAAAACTAATCTAAATAAATGATGGAAAACGCACCTTATTGAAAAGTGTAAAATACTGAACAATAATGATGGTGATGGTGTGTAGAAATCCGGAATGTAGATAACCTGTTAGTTGGATTAAGAAGAAATAGATCTGTAATAACGGATCTTTTCTAGATAGCGACAGATCGGGATTTATTTCATGGAATAATAGAATCTATTCCGATTTCAATATAGTCGTCAATTGATTAAAACCAGTTTCCCGTACATCGATTCGTAAATAATACAATTATTGCATATAATATAAACCTATTTCACGTTTTTTATCGTAACAATTTAATATTTCAACAAATAAACTGTATTATTATTGTTGCGATAAACCGAAGTAAATTCCGTATACGTATATCGAAATTAAGATATTGATTAAAAAAACTTAACATTGTGGACGTTTACTCCTCTGCTATTATTAATTACAAATCAATTTTAGAATTGCTAATTTTTGAAGCATCAACGATAAATAAATAAAATAAAAAATTATGTCGGACTGAATCAGCGTCGGAATTGCAAAAAACGAGCAACCTAACTTAGTACTTAGATCTATAATAACTAGGGCTAAAGAATGCCCGTTGTTTGGGTAGAAATAATTTCTAAACCTAGTTGTATCGGTTATCGCTCCAGTATGGAGACATGGGTTAGAATTATTTGGAATAACGAGTCGAAGTAACTTTCGCAGAATACAGCAACAGTAGTTCAGAATTCTACGTAAAATTGTATCTGCGCCTTATTTTGTATCGAACGACACATTACATGCAGACTTTCCATATGTAAATGAGACATACGGAACAATATAGAAGGTTCTATGAGAACCTTCAGTTCCACTCGAATCCACTGGTACACCGAATATTCACTATCGATTTTAATCTGGTAGACGGATGAAAAGGAAAAAGTGGTGCCGCCACTTCAGGCTGATCTGTTCTCAGAGAATTCTTATATACTGTAGAAAAAATATATAGAGATAAATAAATAGTTTTCTTCTTGAAGATCCAAATTAGGCAATTCATTATAATCGTCTGATTAATATACATTTTCATTCCTGTTCCACTCTACTCTACTCTTTATTTTTTTAATGATCGCTATTGTTTATGACGGAATTGTTAGCACAATAAAAAAATACACATTCTTGGACGATCCGAAATTTCCATGACAAAATAAAATTTGACTGGTAAAGAATTTAACTTACAATATATCTATGACTTTCTGTTATATTTTTTTTCCATGGTCTAATATAAATCGGTTTACTTCTTGAATGTTTAAACCTTTCAGTCACAGAGTATCTGTAAGGTGTTTGTGCTTTTTATTTCACTAGAACCTAATTGTAAGTAAGATGTATTATGGTCACGTTTTGTGCTGAATGCGATATGTTTTGTTTCGGATGTAGAGAACGAAAAACCGTGCAATGTGGTCCAGTGACTGAGATCATAAATTTTACTTCTCGATGTGAATAATATATCAAGTGATCATCGGCATAGATACAATAATTAACTGATGATGGTTTATATTTATATTGTTAAATATTCGTCATGGCTATTATGAATAATGCGTGGATAATTATGGAATCTGAGGAAGTTCCATTTTCTTGAAATCTTTGCTCAGTTTGACGCGGAATTATCGTTTGTGTAAATTTGTTTATAAAAATGTAGGAAAATTTCCATTGAAACTTCATTGATTTAAAGCTAGTAATATTTAGCGTTTCCAATTTGTTGGTTTCTTCTAAATATTTAATTTTTAAAAATTCCGCAGAATAGTTATTATTTACATTTATCGTTCCCATGAATTTTTTCAAAATATTAAATTTTGCTTCTTGTATGCTGATCCGAGCAACAGACGTGGCTTTTGAAAATGTTGTTAAATTATCAATAATTGGTTGACGTTTGTATTTCGCTAGTAATTTGTTTTCATTTTTTATAAATAGTCTGTAATTTTCAGACCAGCATACAGCGTACTGTTTACTTTTTTACGAGTTTTGTGTATTGGAATAGTATTTGTGGCAGCGTCCCTTGTACGATGTAATTATATGATTCATCTATATTTTTTGATATGTTATAAGGTTGGATATTAATCTTTGTTGTGTACGAATTCTAATCGGCCATAGAAATATTTCAAGTTTGGCTGAGACGCGTTGGTGCATCAAGGTAAACGAAATCAAGTGTTACAAATAAATGGAGTGATTATCAGTAAAAAAAAAAAATGATGTGAAATACGTAGGTATTAATTTAGATCGTAAATTGGCATTACAAAAGCATATTATTTAAAAAAGAAAACAGAAATAAAATTGCAGAAGCTAAATTAGCTTCTTGGTAGGTAGTCTCGTTTGTCATTATAAAACAAACTTCTAATACATAAAGTAATTATAAAGCCCGTTTGTACATATGGTTTAATGTTTGGGGTTGCAAAGGATACACACAAATAGAATACAGAGGTTCCAGAACAATGCCATACGACTCATCGTATCATCACTTTGGTACGTATCTAAACATACTTTATATCGAGATTTAAACATACTACAGTCTAGATTAAAGGTAGATACTAGTTTTTTAAATACATCGAAAGGTCTACCAAATGGCGTTAACAATTCCATTGTCGAGTCAGTATTGGAAAAGGAGTACAATGATTATGAAATTATTTACACCGATGGCTCTATTGAACATTCTAAAAATATACATACAGCCGCTTTTTTTTACCACAGTAGAAACATGTCTAAGTTGTTCCGCATACCATATGCAAGTTCATCATTTTTTATGGAAATGTATGCCGTATACGAGGCTGTTTCTTTTATTAGATTACATTTTAAAAAAGTATATTAATACTGACTCCATGAATGTTGTTTTAAAACTATCTAGATTCCCGGAATTTTCAATGAGTATATTAGAGATATCAATAAGACAGTTGGTTTGGCAACTTCACAAGCGTGGAACTAAGGTGAAGTTTAAGTGGGTCCCTGCCCACTGTGGTGTTCGTGGAAATGAGGTAGCGGATGCGATTACTCGATCAGATCTAATTCCAGCTATTGAGAAGCACGTTAAACTACAATGGAGATAATTAATACCGAAGCTTAAAGAAATGTTGTACCGTTCTTTTCAATCGTATTTTGAATTTCAAAGCTTGTTAAAAGGTAAAAAATACGCCACTATCCAAAAGACAATTCCAAAAGAGCCCTGGTTTAAACATGGGGATCTTCTCCATAAAGATTTTGTATCTGTGTTTGTCAGACTAAGGAGAGGCCATAACTGTTCACCTAGTCATCTTGCCAAATTGGGGATCATCAGAATGGGAGTTTGTGAGATATGTAATATCGAAGATAGCATTGAACATCAGATCTGGTCCTGCCCAAAATACAAAAATAGAAACAGCTTTATTTGTGAACTTTTATCGACAAGGAATATACTTCCAATACAACTTGAAGAACTTATGGTGGATCCTATTTCCTTGGATGCACGTAGATTATATAATTTTATTAAGGCCAATAATACAAGTTTATAGTCTGAACAGTTCACCTAAAGTGGGCAAAAAAAAAAAGAAGTTTGTAGAATAAAATAAAATTTATTTAAAATTCAATTTAATTGAATAGAAGTATTTTTTAATTTGACAAATGTGGTATGTAAAGATTTTTTAAAAAATAAACAGAAATGAATACCTTTTATAAAAATTAACAAAATGAAAAATAGTGTGATCAACACAAACTACCTATCAGAAATATAAAATTTAAAAATACTAATTTAGATATACAATTTATAAAAACATTATTTCATTATCTACTTGATTTTGCGATGCATGTCGCTGAGTCTACCTTTATCCTGTAGATATTCGATCATCTTGCACTGCTCTTTGTACTAAGCAATTTTTGCTCTTCTACACTTTTTATTTATTTCTTTATTCAATTCAGATATTTTTGACTATTCCTATATTTTATTTGTCTTTGTGAATCCATCAGATCTACAATTTCTTCTATCATCACTGTTTGCTTTTCCATGTTGTGCTTTTGCTCTTTAACAATTCTCTTGCTGTTTCTATCACCGCTGCCTTTCATGATTGCCACACTTCTTCAACATTGTTTACTTCAATTTTATGCTACAGTCTTCTACTGAATTCATTGAAAATTTTTAGTGGGCTGTATTTATCCTGGTTTTCTTTGGATATAGCAGCTTTTTCAAGCGCATGCTACATTATGATCTGTGTTGAAATCTGTTGAAGGGTATGTACGACGGTTAAGTACTATATTCTTGTATCTTTACTATTCCATATGTATAGTCTTCAAGGATGGTGTTTAAAAATTGTGTTCCATATTATCATATGATTTTTATCTGCAAATTCAATTAATCTGACTCCTATATTGTTCCATTGTTCTAGCTCATAAGCTCCAAGCCACTCTCCAATGGTTCCATTGCCGTCTTTCGCGTTGAAATCATTGATAATAAATAATTGATCTTATAGTCTCAATTTATTGACAGCGTCCCTGATATCGTCTTCTACTTCAACATCATGGTCTGTAGTTGGAGCACATATTTGTACGATACTAATCGGTTTCGGTTTGATATTAATACACCTGCAGAATACATTATCTGCCCATTCGACTTCACTCATTTCAAGGATATCAATATTGCATCATTTTGCCTGTATTATTACACTTGCTAATTTCCCTACTGTACTGAGTGATCTTATATTCCACATAGCTATTGTTACTTTATTGACATTCTACCGCTTCAAGGTTTTAACTCTGTAGATTCTTTGCACCCCAATAGGCTGCAGAAGCGATTATTAGGAGCCATTGTTGTATTTATTTGTATGTCAGTTACTTGCGAACTAAACTCCAGTGGATTCCCATCCACTTCTGGAAGATTTTCTATTAGCGTTTTCTCCCTTAGCCAAAAGGACTCAGTTATAAAACGCCAGATACTCGCCTATTCGCTCTAGATTGGTATTCACCAATCTGACTGAGGTACATATGTCACGAGCGCACTGTCGATAGTCTACTGTTATTAATGCTGTGCCATGCTTAACAGTATTTTTCAGAAAGTGAGCCCTACTCCGTTTTCCGATCAGCGATGTATTATGAGTTGCGATTTAGTTTTCTTAACCAGCACTAAGTCAGCTGAATAGGAAATTACCATCCTTGCAATTTCATTTCTCTGCCAGTAGGACTGGCATCATATGGCGGTCGAGTGGCTACTGATTAGAGAAAGTGAATGTAGTTACAATAACCTGTGCCTCGCAGGTATTTACGATTAACAAAATAAAATAAAAATATTACCTTATTATAATATATTTAATAAAAATAGTTCACTAATTTCACTGGCAAACCTTATTGCAAGGAAGCACTACAGAAATACTTTTTGATATTTACAGTTAATATAAACATTAAAGGATGTCGTAGAACTACAATGTACAAAATTATACATATTGCAAATTATTTTTTAACCACTATTTCGTACTGGTATCTTTCTCATAATGTTATGACTAGACACAATTATAAGATAAAAATATATAAAATACATTTTTTTAATATATATTTTTTTAAATTGCAATTAGCTTGATGGCCATTCAGCAATTGGTCTGGAGGGCGAAATAACTTGTTGAAGTTAGCATCCAACAATGCGCCTCACGGTGATTTAAATAAGATCAAACGGTTGATTACATTTTAACTTACGAATATCGTGGCTATTATCAAGTAAATTGATCGCGAATATATTTGAGAGTCACCAAGTGGCTTATATATTGCTTAACAACATGTTTGATCTCATATAGAAGGGATCTAAAGACGTCTGTACTAAACTTATCTCGTGTAGTTTGTTACGGACTATGAATGAGTGGAGGTAAATTTTTACCAAGTCAATATTTATTATTGCGTGCTTTGTACATACGAGTAAGTTGTTTGTTGATTATGTGATGGAAACGCTGCCTGACTGTAAGGTAAAATTTGTCGGATATAAATTTCTGTCTTAGCGAAAAAGTTGGCTCCGCATCTTCTGCCTTTAAGATATTAATGGGAGTAGAGCACATGGCGCCCAGGCATAAGCGAAGGGCAACATTCTGTATCAACTGTAATTTTTTTAACTGTGTTTTATTAATAGTAATGAACGGCGCAATATAATCTATATGGGAGCTGATGAGTGATTTATAGAAAGACCTACTACTGGATGGGCACCCCACTTCATTCTGGTAATGGCTCGTAATATATTAAGTCCTTTGTTACACTTTTGTAACAAAAATCTGGTCTCTTCATTCCATGACATTTTAGGGTCAAATATTACCTCCAGATATTTGACGAACTGCTCAAAGACAATAGACTTTTTATTAATGCGCAGTAGTGGTGATGTACGGAAGAATTTTCTTGTGAACAGGATACCACGAGTCTTATCCACATTAATATTCAATTGTAAAGTAACTAGAAGACTTTGCAATTTATTTAGCGCTATCTGTAATTTTTGAATTGCTAAGTCTATAGAAGTTGCTGCTCCACTTATCACCAGATCGTCTGCATACTGAAATATCACTATCGATTTATTTTGAATTTGTTCTATAGATTTCGTATAAATTGTGTATAATAACCGACTGAGGAGGCTCCCTTGTGCTAAACCTTTTGCCAGAATAAACCGAGGCATATTGCGTTCCTTTATATTTTACTGTTAACTTTCTACCATAAAAATAGTTAAATATCCATGTACAATTTTTTTGGTTAACCCCACGTGTTATTAACTGTTTGTATAATGTGGACAGATTGACATTATCATAAGCCGACTGAATATCAATAAAAACAGATACGACACTCCGTTTATAGGCCAGATGATTCTGAATATATAATGTAAAAGAACTTAATGCGTCAGTAGAACTAAATCCTTTTCTGAAACCATATTGGGCTTTCGAAATTTGTTTGAAGTTATAGGCCCACCATTCTAACCTGAACTTCAGAATATTTTCTAACGTTTTCCCCATACAAGACAATAATGAAATAGGCCTGTATGATTTATAGTCATCAGGATTTTTCCACGGTTTGAGTATGGGGCAAACATAGTGTTCCTTCCACAGAGTGGGAATGTATCCTCTATTTATCGATTTATTATAAAAAACTAACAACATATTTTTAGCTTCCTCCGGTAGCTTTTTGTATCCTTTGGTATGATATATTATCCACTCCTTCCATTGTATCTTTATTATGATCTATAATTCCTCTTTTGAGATAGTTTTCAAAAAAAGGAATACATATACTCCGTTCGCCCATCAGGCCTGCTCCATTACAAGGGTCGACTGGGCTTTGGAATTGTTGCATAAAGTTTGTAAGCCACTGGATATCAGTTGGGTTTACATATGTAGGAGGAAAGCTTGTAAACCTTTTAATTCTCTGCCATATCTCCTTCAAGCTTGGACTAATACTACTACAACATTTTCGGAAGTTATTCCTTTTTTTTTGTTTAATAAATCGTTTCGTTTCGGCTTGTTGCCTTTTATACTTCTTTCTTCATTGATTTGAAAACTTCTTCGTAATTTATTTTATCTTTAACGCATTATTGCTTTCCTGGGTAATTCTTATAACATTATGAATGTGACAATGTCAGAGGCAGGAGATTTTTTGACATTTAATAGTTTTACTCGTGTTTTTTAACTTTCGCCGGTGAAATCATTTTTACACCATTCAAAACTAGTCTAGAGTAATTAATGTCATCCTCTGCAAGTTGTTAATTATCGTTATCGCGTTTGGTTAAATCATTTTCCTCTAACAAATTTCCTTCATTTTCCTAGTCTATCAAATAGTCATCATAAAATTTGAAAAAATCAATCTTCGGTCCTAAATGTTCGATCATTAGAATCGGAATATTATTAATAAAATGGCTACTAGTATTATCTTTCGTCTTTTTTCGCGTCTTTTCTTAAAGTTAAGAATTATTCACCCGTGAAAAAATAAGATTCTTCGCGTAAAAATAAATAATTTGCAATGTTCGTCGACTGTTAAATTTTTAATTCAATATATAGCGAACTATATAAATGAATTAGGTAAAATAAAGTAATGCTGTATAGCGACAAAATCGATTTGTAATAATTAAGAAAAATTATTTCAAATATAACAAAATTACATAAATACTGGTTAAAAAGAAAAAAAATGAAAATACATATAGGTCTTTTGAGGGCTGATAATTTTCAAGAATGTAATTGATCATATTACACATCATATTTAAACTATATAAATCGGTTAAAACATTTATTTTATGAAAAATATAAGTACTATCTCTCGTATTCGATTAATTACATAATTTTTGGGGGAAGTAGGTTGAACAGTTTTGTTTATTTTTCAACACGTAATTGTAATTTATCTGCAAACTTAAGAAAATTATGTAAAAATATAATAGTATCTAATAGCACGCAAGTCATTTTACCTTATTCCAGAATTATCGACTAACTGTTAAAATTAGTTCAATTTAAAAAAACACGTTCGAATTAAACTGGATCCTACAAAAATTAGAGCCAACATCTATTATTAAAAAATATACACATGGACATTAAATTCTACAACACTTAAGACCCTTTCAGTCACAATGTCCTTTACGCGGTATGTAAACTTTTAGTATATATTTTTACAGTAAGATATTTGGTTGACATTACAAGTTTTAATTTTGAATATAATTATATAACGCATTAAAAATTCATCTAAAAAGCAACATTACGCACATAAATATTATTTCATATTTTCATGTAAAAATTGATAACGAGTGACTAAAAAAGTTAATATTTTATCCGTTCGATAAAAACCGCGAGAATAGAAATTAATCCATATACATATTATATATACATATATATATATATATATATATATATATATATATATATATATATATATATATAAATACAATGGTAATTTTTTTTTTAATAAAATACGTTCTCTCTAATCACACATTATCAATTTTTAACATAAAATTATAAATTTATCAAAATGGACTGGAGAAGATATAAACGTACAATATTTTAAGTAGAATACTGTTTTTAAATTACTAGATAACTTTTTGTGTTATATAAATAAAATATGCAATTTTTGTACCCTTAAAAGATCATGTATAGGGATTAATTTTAGATGGAAAGTTAAGTCGGATAGAACATATACGTAAATTAAAATTAAACTGTAATCAAAAATTAATTGAGGTTTCGCTCATGTCTTTACCGGTAGCTAATAACGTTGTATCGTTTGCAAAACGTAGTTGTTATCACATTGTTATCAACTGAAAAATTAGCAAAGTAAATTAAGTAAAGTACCGGTCCTAGGGCACTGCCTTGAATCACGCCAGCAGATACAGGGTTAATATCAGAGCATTTAGGATTTTGGAAGGAGATAGTGAGGATACGGTATTATTATTTTTCTTAGTTTATATAGTAGACCATGATGCTCAAGATTCAACCGCTCTATTATTTTATCGAGAAGTTTTGAGAGTATCGGAAACAAGGAAATAATGATTTCTCAGTTTCAAAACTTTCTTGAATAGTATACACAATTCAGTGTACCTGTTAAAATATCGAATGTCTTTTTCTAGAGATCCAAATTAAATTTTAGGGACGATACGTTCCGATTCTAAAATAGGATTCAACCGCTTCAATATTATTTTTTCGAGGAGTTTTGAGATATTCGGAAGCAAAGAAATGTGACTATCGGATGGCACCTCGTCCATTGTCGTACCTGACTGGTACAACCACTATTTGCGTTAATTTCGTGAATAAAGGAAAATCCTGCGGACGAAATACAGCGTTTAAAATGTTTGTAAAAAGTAATATATATATATATATATATATATATATATATATATATATATATATATATTTTGATAGCTCCGATAACAATTTACTGAAATTAAATATTAAACTTTATTATCACAAAATTTATTAATTGTATATTTGATTTCACTAGCATACATACTGGCGTAATAGGTAGACTTAACTGCAAAGATGCGCTTAAGAATTCGTGTATGTCAGTTGCAAATATCAGAGAAATATTTAGCAAAGACGCTTTTTCTTCATCGGCCCTAGCTCATGTACCATCGTGTTTGCGAATTGGAGGAAGGAGTTGTGTAGGTTTTTTTCGCTATTGATCGCTTTTCAGAGGCTGTAATTTGTCACTTTCATATGTGAAAGTTACTGCAGAGAGCGTTGAAAGGATTCATTTTTTCTTTCGTTGTTTTTATTTAAAAATGTTTTATAATACGTATTTTGGGAAGTGTAATTTCCTGCGAATGATTCCTTTTTCTTTCATGGAATGTAGTATGTGACGCGGTAATGCATACTTTGTACAAAATAAACCTTGAAAATAAAGTAAGATATTTATTTTCCATTACAAAAAATGAAATACTTAATAAAATGAGGACATTTATTCAAAATAAATCAGCTGTCGGGTATTGCAGTAAATTCTTTAAGGAAGCACATGCTGATTCTATTAATTTCATTTTTGTACTAATGATTTTAAAAAACAATAGCCAAGCGTTACCCATAATGTTTGATAAGTAATATATTGATTTTTCACAATTCTGTTAACCAGAAGTTTAGTTTTTAATTGTTATCGCACATAACTTTTTATGATAGACTAACAGTAGTTGTCGGCTCTTTTTAAATACAAATAATCGTCACGCTACAGTTATTAAGAATATACCAGCGAGAGTGTCTGATTCTTTGAAAACTTTATATTTAAATGATAAATGTTAACAAATATTTACTAATACGAACCAAATTGTAAATTTTACTCCGCGCTGATATTCATTCTAGTCGTCATCATAATCTATTTCAAAGAAAAATAAATAATTTCCCAGAAATCGATATTTTTTTATATTTACAAGAGTGTATTAAGAAGTTTGTCATCAAACAGTTCTACGGTAATTCAAAATCTGAACATTTTTAATTATTTATAAGTAATGGAGACGAAAGCAAACAAATTATAACGTTATAAGAATAATACATTATGTTTAATGCGTCGATGAGTATATCTAATACTTGCTGGAAGTAAATTATTACGGTGCGCACTACAACTGAGAAAATTTTTTTGGGATAGTTTGAGGATATAGTTTTTTACATATGGTACCTGCAGAGCACGTATTGAAATATACGGGGATATATTCATTATTTTTTAAATTACCGCTTTTCATTTGTGATGGGTTTTTGTCTGATTTTTCCATCGATACTATTTATATCTTGTATATTTATTGTTTACCAGTTTATATTATTAGTTACTTTCATAAATGGAAAGGGCATTTGTTCCTACATTTATTAAATATTATTATAACTTTTTAATATAATGTCATATATACGCGTTTTTTACATTTACATTTTAAATTATTACATACAATGATTAAAACGTATAACTACTGAGTTGAAAAAACAAAACATTAAAAAAAATTATATATAACATTTCTGCTCTTTAACCCATTGTAAAATACATGTTTGAGGCGTGCCAAAAAAAGCTAACAATTTGTCTCCAGGTTATTGTGATAGATATTAATAAAATATGACGATTTTAACGAATTTAATAAATTGAAGTCTACTTGTGCGATACTGACTCCACACCTCAAAATTACTATAATCAGTAAATATATTATCAATAAAAACCGAATCGACTTGGATAGTGTAGCTGATGATTTAATTAAATCAACTTTCTTATATTGTTTAATTAAAAAATATGTTAAATTCTATTTTTATCGCTATTGACGCACTGCAAAAAATTTGTCGCTATGTTAATGATAAATAAGATTTCTTATCATCAAAATTAAGATCATTCGTTTGCAATCACAGTTCACATCGGAAGTTCAATTTTTCTTCGTACGAACTTGGCGTAACAATTAGCATTTTCGCAGCACACGTACCTTTACAACAAACAGAAGAATTACCAATTTTAATTCCATAAATTCATTTCAAAATATCTGGTAATAATTTGTAAAAAAATATAGTCAACTTTCGAATATAGCCCTTTTAGCTGACTGAGAGCTGATGAAGATACTTTTTGTTACATTAATATCTAATTACAGATCATGTAATAAAACATTACTGATTTCCTCGAGAAAATTTATTAGTATTGTACTCATTTTTTATTTATATGATTGAAGAGTATGGAAATTTAATTATAACACGCTTATTTTGTACTTTACACAGGTCATGTTTCTTAGATTGACTTGCAAGATAATACAACCAAAGTTTTGTATCATTTTTCTAAGCGGTGCATTTATATTAGTATATCTAAACGAAAACTATAATTTACTCATAGGATATTAACATTAATTCTGGCTGACCCGAATCAAATAAGCTATGACATAATAAAAAATAACAATCATTAAATAAAAAGTTAATAAAAGATTACCTCACATTCATTTATAAATAATAAGAAATGAATCGTCTATGTTAGTCCTGTTTATTCTATAATGAAATACGAAATGTCCAATTTGGTACTATGTTTCTACCTCAAAATTACCCCTATGAATCCCTAATTCCTTACAGTTTACAGTTACGTAATTGTAATGACAAAATCTATAAATTAGTATGGATATTTGAATTTCATTTTTTCGTTTTCTCTTATATATGAGTTCTTGTAGCTACCCTACTTGTTAAGAAGTAAAAAAGATATATGTATGTTTGTACAGTGTTATAGATCTAATCACTTACATTGTTTCAAATATAATGCTGTAGGTAACCATAGATCTTTCCAATGATTTTATTTTAATGACGTATTAAATATCTATTCAATTGCGAAAATTATAAAGAATTAAACAAAAAACTTCGTTTCTTTAATTTTATATATTTTTTTCTATATGAAATTACAGAGTACACAAACGAATTTTGCTCCACACGTTATATGAAAATATGCAAATATTTTTGTTTTATGTTTGTGGCAACACTGAATTTATTTTGCCGCTTTAACTCGTATTTCCAGTTTGTTGAGCGCCGTTTGAACTTGTTGCTCGTATTGTATGTAATGTATTTGATTTGTACAGCAGTTCTAGTACTTCTAGTTTTCTTTGTTATTGTTTCTTAATGTGTTTATTATTGTTCTGTGCAAATTAACATAAATAGTTACTTAATAGGTAAGTCGTATTTATGATTTATACAATAATTAGTGGAGTATATTTGTTTTTGCACTTATTATTTTTCAGGTACAGCTAAAAATATATTGTTTGTTAAATTAATTCTAAAACAACGGTTTATTAACGCTGTCGTTAATTTTTATGCAGCCCATTTTAAACGTAGCTTATATAAATTAGACGCTAACAAAAAAGTATCGTAAACTATATTACGAATTCATTGTTACTTAAATATGTATAAAATGAAACATTTTTGTAAATTGGGTGCACGATGACGTGGTATGAATAAGTAAGCGCTTTTTAAACAAAATTTTCAAGGTAGTGATTTTGTAAAAAAATAAACTAAAAATGAAAGACGCTTTTGTTTTATGTAGAATTTTGAAATAAATTAAATATTTGTGTTTCACTATATTTATCTAATTTTATTTATGCGTCGTCATTTTGAAGTTATGACGAATTAAAAAATAAATATGTTTATAACATATTTGACAAGAAATGTATGTAACGTAATGTAACTTGCTTATATTATTTACGAAAATTCGTATTAAAATAAGATATTAGTTGATTTTCTATGTATTTAACTTTTGCTCGTTGTTCTTTAAATGTAAAAAATCATTTGAAAAGGGAAAGTAGTATTTACTTAAGAAAAATTTTGAGAAAGGTAACGAGAATACAGCTCGTATGCGTGATTTTATATGAATGTTAATAATACATAAATAATGCAAATTTATATCGATTAATAATTATATGCGAACTAAACTTGATTGTTTTTTATTGTTCGTTAAATTATCTTAACGTTTTTATCAATTTATAGTGTATGAAAATAACGAATAACTTTTCTCTGTATTCTCGGAATTTGTGGGTTTTTTTAATCTTATTTAGTTATTTTCAAATGCACTTGTATTGATGGTGTCGATCGCGTTAATTAATAATCTACGAGATAAGCTATCTCTTCTTATTATACTTTAAGAAACTAAAACTAATATAAATCTATTTTTGCATCAGTTTGTTATACAGTTCTTCACAAGGCCTGTTATAATTTTATTCGCATATTTGGTAGCTTCAAGAACAACTTGTCGATGCAGGATGTAATCAAGATGTAGGGATTTGGGCAGATGGGTTAAGATTATTATATGGGGGAGTGGAAAAGAAAAGGATGTTACATAGGAGAGTGGAGGATTCAGAATAATTTTTTTAATTCGAGAAAAAAAAAGATGTGAACTTATTTTTTGTGTTATTACAAGTTCCTTAACTGTCCTAGGATAATTATTATTAGTTTTTCGTAAATTTTTGAGTGTACTTAGGGTAGCTGCTGTCTGTATTTCATGAGTAAGGTATTATACAGCTTTCTTGATATTTTCGTTGCTTTACAGCGGAACTTTGAGATTTAAATTAAATTCTAAATATTCTGTATAAGCCTCTCAGCTGGTTTTTCAGCTATAAAACTCGCTCGTCTTTATGAATAACGGTATCACTTAGAGTTAAAATAACTGGCGAATCATCAGAAGGAAGAACAAGGACGAATAGCATTATATCTATATGTTGCACCTTTTGCAATATAAAAATCAAATAGGGCGAGTTGGCCAGTAAGATGGTTAACCTGATGTAATGAAGGTTAAATTTTAATTGTCTAAAATATTTTTTAAAGTTCATCCTCGTAGATTATAAGTCTTGAGCCCATGTCGTATGTTTAGAGTTCTAATCGCTACCTAATATAAACCTTAGTAAATTTATGTAGTTGGGTGTACCTAAAATTTGTTAATTTTATGGTGTGGTGATGGCCAATTGACCGTTAATTTTCTCTGTACTGATGTTGGTCCGTTGTAGATACTTTTCTCTGATTAAGTTCATAGTGCTATATATTTGATTTTATTAAAATGGCCGAACCAACTCGTACACTACCTGATGGAGGTGTACAGTAATAGGTTATAATTGTACTTGATTTTATATTAGTACTAAAACTGATATATATATATAACGTAAAACAGATATGCACATTAATTAGTAGTGTGCTTTAACTAAGAGTGTCTTAACATTATGTGTAACAGGTAAATTCGAAAGTATGCAGAAAAAAAACCCCACAAAAACTGCGTAATGAAAAAGAAGCTTGATTTTAAGATAATATCTGTTATAATAATAACTATTGATTTGTTTGCGTTTTCTATTATAGCTTTTGTTAATTATATAAAAATGTTTGACTTTTTATCATGAAGATGTTCTATTTATCAGTCTCCCTAAATACCACTCATATCAATTTTTAATACATGTGATTATACACCATGGTATTACGTATTCGTTGTTAGAAATTTGGATGTTTTTACCACATTATCTATCTACACATCTAAGTATTATTTACCAATAGATGGTTATGAAAAGGGTTGTCTGGTGTATGGTTCCTTTTCTTGTTGGCTGCAAGTGTAACACAATTTGCCGACAGGTTCCTATATTTTTAGTTATTAGTTAAAATACATTGTTCAGTGATATGGAAGGCGTTTGATACTCGAAGGAAATAACGCGCTCGAGTATTGTAATCGTTGTCACTATTTTTGTCAATCCTTAATTACGTCGCAAATTTATAATAGTGTTTCCAATAGCAATATGTTATTGAAATCCTAACTTGTAGGAAGAAACTCTGATTAGATATGTACATCGTATGGGTTTAATCTTAAAATGATTCAGAGCTAAAGATTCATTTTATAGGGAGTACGTTTTGCGAGATAATATAACAGTACGTTTTATGTTTGTTATTTTGATTGAACTTAAATATACTCTTTCGGAGAGACTCAACTCTTCATTTTAATGTTTTCAGAAAATACGAGTTAAGTGTAAATAAGTCGTTATAATAACAACAGTTCTAGACTATTGGGATAAATTATCTTACAAAGCAAAAATTATAAAATTATGCCGAGTTGTTCAAAATTGTTTACATAGCTCGTGTAAAAGTATAAATTGCTAAATGTTTACCAACTTGAATACATTGCGAAAGTGCCAATTAATCAGAAAGAAGTTAACTATTCATCAAATATTTTATTTTTGCATCATTTTAGATAAAACCATTAGCCTGTCATAACGTCCCCCTTTATTTAAACAAGCCATTATAAAATTTACAACTTGTGCAAAACATGATTTCTCATATTATTCATTTAAAATAAGCAAAATATTATACATTCTCCCTAATGTATACCATTTTTAATATTTTTTACTTAAAAAAAAAAAGAAGAACGCGTTAAAGTTTAATTTCAAAAACGATAATTTTTTAACAGAAATATTTAATAATGGATAAAACAAAAAAAGCTGACTATCTTGCAGCATTTTTATTGATTTTTTTTTGTTGAAAACTTGAAGTTAGGGCGATGGAAAAATTAATATTTAAACTGTTCCTCGAATAAATAATCGTTAAATCTCGATTGTGCTGATTATTTAGTTTATTATTTATTAGGAAAATGGGATCACCTGAATATTAAATATAACTCTTCTGTCCTACGCTTAAACCAACAACCCATTAGAAGTTCTCGAGAAAATTTTACTAGCCATAAACAAACATGTTGACTCCATACATGCTGTTGGTGCAAAAGCGGACATAAAATCACCCAAGCAGGCGATAGCGTGCGTTATTTCCGTCATATTAATTTTATTATTACGCCATACATATGAAAAATGTTTCATATGCGTGCAAAATTTTATTTGAATTAATGTAATTTCAAATTTTTTTCAACAAACTAACACGTATCATTAGCTGGAGATTGAATTTTGCTTAAATTATTTTGCGTAGTCTCTAAATTGCCTAAGTCAAAATAGAACAAGAAGGAGCGTATATAAGGATGAGAAACAATAATACTGTAGTATGAGTAAAATAATTTTAAAAGTCATTTTTGATTATGAAATATGGAATGGAATTCAATATGTTTCACTTATATTTACTGTGAATTATTTTAATGCTCTTCCTTGATAAAATATAGAAAATTACCTTGATATATCGAGGTAAAATTTTAATGAGCTTTTACAATTGGGTTAATCGAATTCAAATATAATGATTTTAACTTTAGTCGAAATTAATTTAGTTTGATTTAATTTAATGTAACCTGTTTTCAGTCGTTGTTATTGTTATTCTGGCTCTTATTAATATTACAGAATTATTTTCTAGGTCAGCTTGATTTCTTTTAGCTCGAAGAATTATCAAATAGGGTTCTATTTTAAAAATTTAATTCGGATTTCTTAATTAGGTGTTGCTATCAATAATAACAGCTTGAAAACCCAGTTAAAAAAAAAAAATAAATAAAAAAAATAATAGTAACAATAATAGTAATTATTATTATTATCGTTATTTCCAACTACCATCTGTAAATATTGGAATGTATTAGTATTTGTTTGTGGAAGGAAGGAAAATTATATATAAAATGATATTTTGTTTTATTATATTTATTATATTTATTTTATTCTATTGACATGTTTTTGGGGCAAGGCTTTTCGCTTACTTTCAATTGTTCAGATCGGTTTACAATTGTACGTGATGTCGGTAGATTATGATTATTTTTATTTTTAATAAGAATTTCGTAATCTTAACTTAATAATTAAAAAGACGATTTGGTGAACCTAAGGTCTTGTGATTTTCAACGCTTTAAACGACAAATATCTTCACTTGTATGCAAAAGTTGAATAGCTTCAGCATTGACGTGTCGGCCAAGTATTTTCTGGTGGACATTTACGAAGTCTTTACGGTGTCGATGAATATCGTCATGATGAGAATAACGATACGCGTTGATAGTACCGGGGATGATGCTTCGTTGACGGATATTATTAAATTAACTAAATAGTTGATAAATTTCGATTATATTATTAAGATTTGTTTGTGATTGTTAATTGATTTTACAAACGTGACTATATTGCCTAATTTTAATCTAAAAATCAAATAAGGTTTGTAATGTTTAAGGCGGGTACGATAAAAGATGTATGTTATTTGTTTAGATTGTACGATGAGGGTTTGTAAATTTAACGAATTCACTTGCCTCTGTCATAACGGTATCGATAAGTTTTAATAAAGAAAAAAAAGAAGGGGGAATTTTAATGTCGGAAATATGATTTTCTTTTTATCCATCGGGTTAGTACAAAAATCTTTTTTTGAATATATATGTATATATATATATATATATATATATATATATATATATATATATATATATAATGAAGACGTTTAGACGATCGCGTATTCTGTTGTGCATAAAATCGTAGAAGATTAAAGCGGATCACGTATCTCAACAACGGTTAATGAAGAACTGGAAATGCGGTGACGTACGAAGTTCAAGGAAAAAGAAAGTGTTACTGACACTACGCGTATTGTTTAACCTGATTTAATTTAACCCGGAGTTTACGGTCCAGCCTATTTTTGCTGATTATTTTTTAAATATAGGTGACCATATTAAGTCCCCTTTTCTGCAAAAAACCTCTTTACGATAATTTCGATATCAGAATGTGCAAATATTACATCGTACCTATGTAATCGGTGGAAATCATTCTTATTTCAGGGAAGCTTACTCGGTCCCATTTCGTACGCGTTTTACGTAAATAATTTCGTCACTTTAAAACTTATTATGCATCTCACTACGGTATCATCGTTGAAATTCGGAATCCTATTAAAAAAAAAAAACAGACTGACTATCCGCGAATACCGTAACAGGTGTAAAAAGATTAATTTAAAAAAAAAAAATGAAAACAATAGTTAATGACTTTATCATTATTATCGTGTCCAAAACGGCATATAAATATGAAATACAATATGAAACATAAACGTGATATCTACACGAAATTACTTCGGTAATTTATCAGCCTCCTCGTCATTAATATCGTTTTCTTTGATAGTTGTCGGTATGAACGGGTCTCAATTAACTAGGTTTTCCTACATCTTTGTCCGCAGTCTATTTAGGGGGTCTTTCATTGTTGCCCACTTATCATATTTTTTTCATGAGTAGCCGTTCCATCGGCTTAAATTCGCCATCTCGCCATCTCTACAGATTCACTCCATCTAGCTAATCGTGCAGCCTTTGCAGTTGTTTCAAGAAGCCTTGAGTTATTAAGGAATTCTATTTGAACCTTCAGCTAGGTTAATGATTTCGAAAACAACCAACGGAAGCCGTTTGTATAGACAAGCGTATAAAATTTCCGTAATAGTATTAATTGTATAATTTACAAAGTTCAATCTAGACCGTTTAAAATAGTTTTGATATTTAATAAACGTTCTAAGTCTGCAAGTAAGCACGACGTTTACATAATTTTATCGATTATTCCGTCATCTGTAAATTTACAATACACGTTAAAGCATTCAATAACCAATAAGAACTCAAATTTCATCAAGTATTAGTTAGAAATCGTTGAATAGCTTGATCATTATGTAGCCATATCATTTAGTTTAGAAATTTTGTTATATGAAAAAAAATATATATATCCGTGTATTATGAATGTTGGTGTGTTTTGTTGTAGTATAATGTGAGTCACTATAGATTGTTTACAAGAAGCCGTGCGTCTCGAATGACATGAATTTCCATATATCTATATATCTATATATATATTTATCTCTCTCTCTCTCTCTCTCTCTCTCTCTCTCTCTCTCTCTCTCTCAAGCCTGTAGTGGCGTGTTTATGGATATTTCACGGTTGTAGATTTTTTTTTTTTTTTTAAATAATATTTTCGCCTGTACCATAATTCCCTATTCTTGTGTTAGCGATTAAATATTACATTTCCGGGCAATACGTACTGTATACGTATTTTCTGCTGCATACGTTCTGATCTTTGTAGTTTTAAATCATTAGATTTTTGTATTTTGTTTATAAAGTTTCGAAGTACATTTTTTCTGTAACCGTTGTTTTGTAAACGGTTAAGTGAATAAATTTTATGTGAACATTTTAATAAAAAATTATCATCAGTCAGTCTATAGAAAATATTTAGATTTTAATTTTGATATTGTTGATTCAAATTTGTACGAATAGTTAGTGTTAATTGACTTCTGTTATTTTTATGCGAGCATGCGTATTTTCTTATATTACTTTCTGCATGGAGTGGGTGTTTTTATATTGTTACTACTACTACTACTACTAGCATTATGGTTATTTATTATTATTAAAGCTATTTCGTACGAGTCGAATTTGAAATCTTTATTAATCCGTTTGTCTCTCTCGCATGCCTTGGGTACGGTTAAGCTGTCATGTTAGGGAACAGACGTGGTTGTATATGTGTTATTTTACATTTGAATTTGTTCGTAAATAAAACGTTTAAATTAGACATCAAGGCTATTTCATTTTATAACGAGTGCTTCTCAAACTACTACGAAATTTCAATCCAAATTCCAGTTATACACGGACGAAAAAAGAAATTATTAACCTCGCCGAACGCTCGTTGTTTGAGTACTCCTAGTTAATCCAAATTATATAAAGCTCTATACGTATTTTCTCACGGTATTCCTATCAATGCGGCGCAATAAAAGTTCGTTTGCAATTATTTATATCCTCCGGTTAATCGGAAATAAAAATAGGCGGGAATTGTCCGTATATCATTTATATTCAGATAAAATAAATAACAAAAACAAATTAAAACATTAAATTAATTACCAATTTTGTTGTGAATAATTACAGAAAGTAGCGATTACTAATCTAAGATATTATTTTTTGCCGTCATTATATAAGTATAAATACTTGTTTTATTTGTTACGGGTCTTTGTATTATTTCTGTTGTAATGGCGAGTCATGCTGGGCGTTACGTAATTATTATTTAACATTTTTGTTTTTTTACTATTGTAAATTATGTTGAAATATATCCGTTGTTCTGTTGTAAGATTATTGCGACGACTATGTAGTTTTTGATAATAACGATGAGTTAGAAGTTGAAAGCACATGCGATGAGTTACTCCACCGAAGTGACTCCGACTTATTCGTTACTTCACTAAGTCATATATGGTTGACACGTCAATCGATGTGCATCCTTACCCCTACTTGAGTGACTTTTTTTTGTTGGATTATCTGCCGATTCGGTGTCGTTGAAATATTT
This sequence comes from Coronaproctus castanopsis, assembly GCA_032883995.1. Classification (NCBI taxonomy): domain Eukaryota; kingdom Metazoa; phylum Arthropoda; class Insecta; order Hemiptera; family Monophlebidae; genus Coronaproctus; species Coronaproctus castanopsis. The sequence continues at coordinate 206,682,364 of CM065053.1, read as the reverse complement.
TCCGAAATAAATCAAAACGGATATTTTTTTATTGCCAAACGATCAATCGCATTTATCGTGTCTGCTTCTTCGATCGTAATTCTCCGTTGGAATATCGTGATCGAGAAAACATACGCATTTTGTAGATTCAGTAATCGTTACATCTGCTCGTGTAGTTGATTTTCTGTCCTTTGTTTGTATAACATTTATTTTTATCGTAATTTCCTTATTTTCCATTGTGCTTGCGTGCTGTGCGATTCCGGCAGGGACTCTGTTGATAAGGTGTGGATTATAATATTAAATTTGTTCTGAAATAGATGCAGTATCGCCTTTTTTCCATCTGTGAAAATGCTTAAGACAACTTGCCTCTAGCACTGGAGAAGAGAAGAAATAATTTTATTCGCAATAGTAACATACGCGTATAATACATGCGTAACATATTATTAATGTTAAGTACCTGTGATACCTTAGCATTTATCTTAAACTAGCGCTGTACTAAAGCAAACAATAACAAAACATATAATATAAATATTCGGTTATACAAACGTAAAAAAAATAATGCGATAAAAGCAAAGAGAATACGACAATGCGGCAGAGAGTGGTCAGATACGTTCATGTACACACGCGCACACATTCTCTGAAAATTATTTTATTTATCAAGTTCGTTAAAGTCCAAGCACAACTTCAGCTGTATTATCACATTAATATATCGCTATCCATACTCGGGTTGGTGTGTTTGTGTTATAAATGAATAAATGAGTATATACATACATACAAAGTCCTACCAACTTGAAAACTGGAACCACTTAACGACCTTAATTAATTTCCAGATTGATCGAGGACCATACGCACGACGCGTCTCTAATATAAGGTGATTTGCCATTGTATTCCTCCAGTTTCATTGTTTCCCAAGGAAACTGCGCTATTCATTTTGAACAACCAATTACATGAATAGTCGAATTAGTTGAAGACGTTTTTTTACGATAAACATTTTCGTCCACGGTGTGATTTAAAATGATATTACGCGATCGAACGATTAAGAATTACTATATATACATATATATATATATATATATATATATATATATATATATATATATATATATATATATATATATATATATATACCATAAAATGGGTCTAGTATGAATTTTTAAAATTACGTTTGTTTTATATATACTTAACCTAACTTTACCAAATGATTTGTGCTGTACAAATTTTGATCTAAAAAAGTTTAGGTTCCACGAATTTTTCATACATTGAAAACAGTTTCCTATCTGAAAGCTGCAAACATGTAGTTTATGTAAAAAAAAAAATCGTTAACAATCATTATCTGCTAAAATATAAATAGCTTAAAAATTGGGTCATCTATAGAATCTTTACGTTTGAAACAATATTTGTTTTGGCAATTGCTTATCATCCGGAGAAACCGTTAAATGTAATAATAATTGTTATTTGTTTGTCTAAAATGTAGTGTTAGTCGTCGGAATAGCCTAGTGACTAGAGCACGGACTTCTATACGGAAGGTACCGAGCTCGAATATGTAAAAATTATCATCGGAAAATAAAAATATAAATAATCCTAATATTATTATCGCGTGGAAGGCAATGGCAAACCATCACGCGCAATATCATACGCGCGCTGGTACTAATATAGTAGAGTACCAAAACATGCGTGACTGAATTGTGACGTGAGAACAAAACGATTACAATCAGTTCTCCCGTATGTTTGTGTGTGTGTGTGTGTGTGTGTGTCTATCTGCGATAATGCCTTATTACGATTGTCTTGTACGCTACTTACACTGTAGAACAAATTATGTGTAGGTAAGTAGTCACCTAACTCCGATAAGGAGACGGCACTTAATGATGGTGATATAAGATATATATATATAAATATATAATACATTATATATAAGTGTACTAAAGAAAATATATAATCATTTTGATCATTTTACATGAATCGGCGTGTGAGGCATGCATTAAAATCTCTAAAACCAACAATTTTTAGCTCGGTAATTATACGAATGAAATATTTTCTTTTTAGTTCGAGTTTTTTGTCCTCTTCCTTGTTTCTCTTTCATATAAACACACACACACATATATATATATATATATATATATATATATCTATATATTATATATATTATATATATATATATATATATATATATATATATTTAATTAAACCAAGTATGAATTTGTGATTTTTTCAGTCGTTTCACTTTAATTTATTATTATTAATAATTAATAAATATATAAATTTTTTAATCACAATGTAACTTCACCCGTATAAAATCTCCCACAATACTGGAAGGCATCTATTGTTATCGGTTCTTTTTTTATGTTTTTTTACATATATTTGTATTTCTCGTGTGACTGACTTGAAAACAACGTCGCGTCCTAATGACCTACATTAAGGAATGATACGGAAACACTCGCATTCGTATTTTGTCGGTGTCTTAATCATTGCTACTTTTTTTTTCTTGCAGACATACTTTCACACGTATCATTCAACTTGATATACACAAAATACACAGGCGATTCATAAGCGTCCCGTACTCTCAGGGGCGTACTATTAAGCCGTTATTATTATTTATTTTCATTCATTACGATTATTATTATTTATACCGTTACTATTATCATTATCATTTTTATTATCCTTATTATTAGTACGAAATTACCTTTTTTAACGAAGTTCGTTTGGTAGTTTGAGTGTTTTTTCGATGTTTCCGCGTTAATCGTCTCTTTGCCTTCCATAAATAATAATCGTTCCCGATTGTTTGATTATCTTTTTTCCCACTTTTTTTTTTTTTTAATCGATGGACGCGTCTTTTCAAGTTAATTAGATCGTGTAATTAAAAGACGATATCAATTCGTATCGTTATAACCTCCACAATGTCTGCGAAGATAATGATTGGCTATATTACCGGGTAGTGTTAAAAAACACCTATAACGACAACGATGTCGTTTTTAAACTTGTATTTGAATTAGCTTTTTTGTTTTTTTTTTGGATTTCCACGCAAGTACGATCATTAATCGCGCAATGGCGTTTCAAACGATTTCTCATTCCATCATTCCATTCGGTTCCCACAAACGCTTATCCCTTTTAACGGATAACAAAATTTTATTATCGAATTCGCACGATGATTTAAAGCGTTATAATTATATATTACGTTTACAATTTATTGTCGTGACAAAAAAAAAAAATCAAAAATTATGGTTATAATTATTATCGTTGTCGTATTTAATTGGTTTAGTTTTGATTGTTATTATAGGGTGACCGGGAGAAGACGGACGGTTCTGTTGTTTTTTCAATAACTCAAAAACTACCTGCCCAAAATTTTTTAATGAGTTTTTATTTAAAAATAGGAAAACTAGAGATTAGCTTACAATTATTTGTGGAACACAATATCATTCTGATGGCCGCCATTTACAATGCATTCATTCAGTCTTTATAAAATTTTCGAAGACTTTTTCGAGCATAGGTCGCAGAATTTTTCAATTTTCTTCAGAAAACCGCGTTTTCAAGTAGTATTTCAGATCTGTAAGCTCTTAAGGTCTCCCCACAAAAAACGTTGTATTCTTTTCGAAACTCTTTTTGCACTGTCGTGATCGATTCACGCCGAAAATAACGTTCCACGCAAAACGAGCGCTCCTACGAATTTCTCTTGTGTACAACTAAACGTGATGCACGCGGTTTGCGTTGGAGCAGTTTTATCAATTGCGCTATTAAAAAAACAAATCCGTCCGTTTTCTCCGGGTCACCCTATTCGAATATTATTGTATTCTTGTAGTATTATTCATTATATTATTTACGATTTATAATTTATCATATATCAGTCTACTGCACTCATTCCGATCTTGCGATATTATAGGACTAGTAACCGCAGAGTGTCGTGGATGCATTTTTTTTTTTAATGGCCTAAGTAGAAAACCCCTAGATGGAAAGGACTGTAAGAAGATTAACGAAAAAGACAATACTACACTAGAATTGCTAGAAAAAAAAAGAAAAGAATTTTTATTGTTGGAAAAGTACGCGATCGTTGACAAGGAAGATTGTGAATAGTATAGGGAAGGAAGATCCCAAGAGATATCAGCTGTTCAAAAAAAAAAGGTATCTCGGTGGTGTTCGTATTTATTGCAATTTAATAGATGGTGATTGATGCTATAAAAAAAAAATGGACCTTAAATTTAGACTCATCCGGGAATGACACATATCGGCAAATCGTAACTACATAGGTACAAATGAGATGTTGGGGAATGTGATTAAGCCCGAGGGGGACCAAAACAGATTCATCTCGAATCATTCGATAATATTTCCTCGATTTTGAATGTCGATGAACTTATTCCACTAGGCACGACTATCAGATTTAACATCCAAGAGAAGATCTAATGCGAGAATATATGACGATCGTCAGTGTGTATGAAAGGACTCGGTACCAGCAACGCCACTTTCTTCGCAAGTGGAATTTTTTTTTTGATCAAAAATAATATGGCGCGATATAATGCGAAAACGGATCTTCATGTATGCAACAGACATTTAGTGACTGCTGCCGCCTACATTGAGGATACTTTCTGGATTACGTGATATCGTTTGTCCCATGCCAGTCATCGTCTTCCTTTTACAGCATGATGCGACCTCACATAGCTGGATCAACTAAATCATTGCTGGAGCAGGCTGGTGTCGAAACCCTGGAGTGACCAGCATGCAACCTTCACCTGAATCTCATTGGACATGTCTGGGATATAATGGAATGAAGAATTCGTTTTCACATCCGCCTGTTCAGTAATGGCTGAGTTGGAAACTACACTTTAATTGAGATTTGGAACTCCATTACGCGAGAAACTATCTAGACTTTCATCAATAGCATGCCAAGGCAGTGTATTGTTCATTTCTATAAGCGTAAAATTTCATGTCTTAGACTCCATATCGTTTTTTCATTTTCTGAAGCTAATTATTTATTATACCGGGGCCATGCTCCCTCAACGGTCCTTGTCCCTTCAATGTTTATTATTCAAGAATTATAACCCTTTCAATACCATAAGACATAAAAATATATAAAATGACGTTATATAAGAAAACAATTTTATTAATGAGTTATGTTTATGGAACATAAAAAAAATTATTTTGCCTGCCAAGGTTTTTTTCAAGTTGGCGCACCTGTGTATCGGGTCTCCGTACTCATTAACAACTTCAAGGGTGTCTTACGAATACTGTTTATAAATTTGTATAGTTCTCTGCAATCCATTGGACGATATGTATACTTGCAAACAAAGATGCGCGAAGACTTTTAGTCAGTAGTGTATATTTGAAAGATTGTAAGTACAGTTTTTTTTTTTTTATTTAATTGAATAAAAAAATGTTTCATTTACGGATTGCGGGGGGAACATAATTCTCCGCGAAACGTAAAAAACAAATCTTGACGTGCTGTCCATCGAGAAAGTACAGGCAAAAATACATACATATATATATATATATATATATATTTGTATGTGTGTGTATGCAACGTTTTAAAACTTAAATTATTACACCTTCTAGAATAGAACTGACTCACTCCGTTGCTGGTTTGCACAAGCTGTAATTTTTATTAGCGTTGTGTGAGTACATCTGAATAACGAATTTTAGCGAAATCCTACATTAAAATACAGTGGAAACTCGATAATTTGTCGTGCCCGGGACCAAAGTGGTGACGAACTTTGACCCAATACATATGTATTTAATCCATTTATTGTATTTTCTTACAATTATTGTACAGATTTACTCCAAAGAACTTTCTGTAATAACAAAGGAGGAACCTTTTCTACCGTTAACAACAACAAACGAAACAACGGTATATTTTCATAGTAAAAATTTACAAAATAATACAGATAATGATTACAGAAAAAAAAATACCTTACCAACAGCGAGCTGCTATAATAATATGCCATCTCGTTATTTTATATTAAATAATGAAAATCAACAGGAGCAAAATACCAATAAAACCTGTAAGTATACTTAAATTTAATTATAATTTACTATATATACGATGATTAAGGTAACTCCGATTCTAATATAGAGATAAATTAAAACTATATAGTTAGAAAAATTAATTAACCAGTAATTTATAATAGGTTGTGTTTTAGATTATATTTCGTATATATAGTTTTTAGTCGCCTGGAATCGTAATATAGGCCTAATGTGTGGATTAGTGTGTGTGGTGATGAACACCCAGTGAAGAATTTAGCGGATAGGTTTAATATATAATCCTTAGGATAGATTAGTAGTTTCATGCATAAATGAGATTCTTTCGTATTTTCACTTATTTAATACGCGTCGGAGGTACCTGTTTTGTATAGTTTTTAGTTGTTTATATGCAGAATTTGAGATGGAACACCATACACGCGTAAGTTATTACCGGAGTTTTATAAAGAATCATTTTATTATGAGAATTCAGGAAGGATTTTCGGTTAAAGATGGGATAGATGGCGGAAATTGCTTTATTCGCTTTAATATTAATATGAGATAGGTGCCGATTAAAATTTTGGCGGCGATCGAGAAAGACACCAAGATAGCGTATTAGTCCAATTAATAGGTTTATTCTCTATGAGAGTTCTGTTATTGAATGCCTACGACTGAAGAGGATAGCTTTAGTTTTGTCTGGATTATTATTAATTTGCCAGCTCTTAAAATAGCGTATCGTGCGGTTTAAATCTTTTTTAAGTTTATTACAAATTGCATTGGGCCTGAATGAACTACAATGCAGTATCGTCCGCAAATAAGGCGGAGTTAGCTGAAGGTAATTTAGGAAAGTCGTATAAGAATAAAGTGAACAAAAATGGACCGAGCACGCTTCCTTGTGGGATACCAGCCGTGCAGGTTTTCATAGTGGAGTATTTACCAGAAATGCATACAGTGAATGATCTATTTGAATATTGTTCAAATAACTTTAATAAGAGTAATTATATAGTCCGGAAATTTTGTTTCAACCATTTTATAGATAATATCGCTTCTCGGCCTGTTGTCTAAGATCAAAGTGTAGTGTTCTACCGTTAACATATAGGTATGAAGGCGAAAATATCTAAAGCTAGCATAGGCAGAGTTCTGAATCTTATCTAAATATGTTAAATATGTAAATGGGGAATAGCAAAAAGAAAACTCATAATCTATTGCGCTGCGAATGAAACATTCATATAAAGAAGAATCAAACGAAGGGTTCACCTGAGTTATATGTGAGTGGAATTTATCGAATTAGTTCTTTTAACAATTCTATAGAGGGTAAACTTCGTATGAGAATACCAAATAGGTGTGAAGTCAAAAGGATGAAACCCAAATACCGGCCTGTAGTGAAATAAAAAATAACATGATTGTAAACGATGATAAACCATCGGATAAATAACTGGTGTGCCTATGAGAGAGAAGAAAACGCAAGATTTTTTATCGTGTAGGCGGAATTTCTTCAGGACAATGGTAAATAGATATTTATTTTATTATTAATATAACTTTAATTAGAACGATTTTATTGTTCATGTAATTTTTTCAATTGTAACTCAAAAATTGATGGACAGACAAAAAAGAACTTAAAAATTAGAGGTTCACACCGTCAATTTCATCCGTAATTATAACGAGATGTTAATGCAACATTTGGTAATTACATTGCGATAGGTCATATACACACTAAACTATTAAAAGTGTGAGAGAAATAATACTTTATTCTCGTCACCGTCACACTTTTGGACGCTGAGTTAACTATTATTATTATTATTGTAGTGTAACTATTTATTATATAAAGCCGGTAATTTAAAGACGTATAGCTTATATAATGAAATATACTATACTTCCCTAACGATATTATTTCGAGATGAATAGTATTTAAATGCAAATAATTTAAAATGGTTATTAACGACATTTTAACGACGTATAACTAGAGCGCACTGCGCACTTTATGGGATATTGATGACGCTGATATTCATAATAATAATAATAATTCGGGTACATTACAATCGTTATTTCGTCATTCAGAAAGATACTGTTTATTTTCTTGAGAATTGAATTACGCGAACAGCGAGAATAATAATAGTTTACATATTTCGGATATTATTGTCTGTTTCCTACATATTACATTCTGCTGGTTTAGTTTCAACTTCTTTTTCCCTTTGAACGTATCATCTTCTCACGTTATACGTATATTAAAGTAAATAAACCCCAAAAGACTGATAGAAATTGCCGGTGTTACGTAAAATAATATTAGAACTGTATTTGAAACGTACAAGAAGATACAGGATGAAGTACCCGATAATTATACTACAGAAGTTTACAAAATTTCGTGTTCTTGTGGGAAGTGTTGTATTTGACAAACTGGAAGACCTGTTAACACCCGTATTAACGAGCGTATTGCAGATTGTAAATATAAGCGTATAGGTAAGTCAACTGTGACGGAACATTTAACTGAAACAGGCCATTCTATAGATTTCAAACTAGTAAAGGAACGAAAGTATGAAAAGCGAATTCTATTGAAACGGAAAAATTTCAATTGGTTTCGGTTTCGGGCTCTTAGAAGATTACCATTAATAAAGGAAAATTGGAAGCCGGAGAAGCTGGAATAGTGGTTACCGAAGAATTTATAATTCGATGACCATAGTCATAGTACAAAAAAAACTGCCAATCACAACACAAGAGTATCAGCTGATATAAAGGTTCCGATTAAGAAGTGTCTATAAAAGGAACTGACACACTGATGTTTGTGATTCAATTCAAATTTTCACGATGAGTAACGCAAATGCGCTCGAAACGTTAAAAGTTGTAAAAACTTGCGTACGCGAATTTTACTGAAAGTAAATGTTATAACTGTTAAAACAAATAATTTTAAGACACACTTGGATGTTTGCTAATTAATATACCTACAAAAAAATAGATTTATTTAACGTAACATATAATTTTATGAACGATGTATATATATATATATATATATATATATATTGTGTGAGGGTTACAACTACGGTTAAGACTATCGTATGTACTCCGACTTCGTAACGTAATGCAGCATAAATTAAATTTTGCGTGATATGCTAAATAGATTTATTTTAATAAATTTTAAATATTTTATTACTAAAAATATTTTATTCCATGCGCTTGCATTTACGTATGTATATAAAATAATAATATAATGTTAGTTATTTTTTTTTTAATTTTTTTAAGCGGGAGGGGGGAAATCTTCAAAAGACACTGATGTAAAAAAAGTTTTAATAACGCAGTGCATACATGCGTGCACTGCAAGATAGCCAAAATCAGCGCGTGGGATTTTTACCCACTAAAAACCCCCTCCCCTAAAGAAAAAAAATAATGAGCTTAAAATAATTAACTTATTGCGACGGAAGCAGTGATGAGTATACATAGTCCCTTCTTACATCGAACTAAAAAAGTTTTTTTTGTTTTTTAAATATAATGTTATTTAGGAAATAAAAAAAATTATCCCACCGTATAGTCAGCATTATTGAAGAATCTTTCGAATCTAAAAAGATATGTGACGCGGTTTTTCTCGATGTAAAACAGGCGTTCGATAGAGTATGCACGAAGGATTGCTTTATAAAATTAGGTGCCATCTTCCGTATCAGTTATTTGAAATACTCAAATCCTACCTTGACGAACGTTATTTTGTAGTCAAATATGGAGATGAAGAATCTCAACTTCATCCAATAAATGCCGGTGTACCGCAAGGTAGCATACTGGGTCCGATGCTTTACTTAATTTATACAGCAGATATACCTGTACCAAATAATACAGAAATCGCTACCTTCGCGGACGATACAGCTGTGATTTGTTCTGACTCGTCTTTTGAAAATGCAGAAGTTAGTTAATACTATTTCAAAATGGTTCAGGCAGTGGCGAATAGAAATCAATGAAAAAAAATCAACTCGTGTAATATTTACAAATAAGAGAATACCCAGCATCAAAAATATTTATATCAATAATCAGGAAATTCCAGCTAAAGACTCAGTAAAATACCTGGGAATCCATTTGGATAAAAAACTAACCTGGAAAAACCACATAGCAGCCAAACGAAATGAATTGAATATAAAGTATAGGAATATGCTTTGGCTTATTGGAAGAAAATCCGAATTAACACTGGAGAACAAGTTATTATTGTATAAACAAATTCTAAGGCTTACTTGGGCGTACGGATGTCAACTCTGGGGCTGTGCTAAACGGAGTAATACAGCTATAATACAGCGTTTCCAAAATAAAGCATTGAGAACCATAATAGATGCCCCATGGTATGTAAGCAATCTTACATTACACACAGACCTAGAAGTTACATCTGTTAAAGATAAAATTCAAGAAATGGCCCGTAAATATGGCGACAAACTTTCTTATCACACGAATGCTTTAGCTGTTGCTTTATTGGACAACTCTACAGATACCCGGCGTTTAAAGCGAGTTAAACCTACAGATCTATTTTGAATAAGCATCAATAATATAAAGTACTAGAATACAATTAGAAAGTCCTTACCGTTGGGTAAGGAACTTCACAAGTCAATCGCAATTTCTGTTCAAAAAGATAGCCTGAAGCTAGTGGCATAATTTCGAAAAAAAAAAAAAAATAATAAAAATGTACTTATCGATCAGGGCAGTTGTGTAAAATTTGTAATCGTTGCTTTTTAGGACTTATAATAATTATTTACGGTTTTAATATTTAATAATTACGAATCGTTAATTTAATTTTTTATTTTTTTTTTATTTTGTTCCAATCTTTCGTAATAGCTAACCAACAGCTTATTCTACTCGAATCACAAGGACTGACTCCGTCACAACCATCAGCTAACTCTAACTTTTTTTTCATACATGCTTGTGCAAGGATAAATATATTTTATATTGTACCCTTTTGTATATATTCAAATTGAACGTCCATATTTTGTTAACTATTTCAGTCACAATGCCCTCTATACGGTACATAAACTTTAAATGCTAACGAAATTGTCTTTTTTCATAATGACAGATATTTAGCTGACACAGCAATTTCAAAAGTATTTATACAACACATAAATTAACTACGGTCATTGGAATATAAATGAATACCAACAAACTTAATAGATATATGACGCCCATATACCTACAGGAGAATTGAACATCGCGGTACGACAATATATCTTTATGCCAATCGGGATTACACTAAGTCATTGGAGTCATTCACTGTCATTAAAATGCTACCTCAAAAAGCCATCGTCCAGTTAACTAATTTGATTAATGCAATATTTAAATTTGGGTACTTCCCTTCTAGTTGGAAAGTGGCTAAAATAATTCCAGTATCAAAACACGGTAAAGATTGCTCTCAGATAGACAATATCCGTCCAATCAGCTTGCTTAGTAATCTTAGCAAAATCGCTGAAAAAATTATTCTGAAAAGATTATGTGACTTCACTAACTCTAATAATATAATACCTAGCAGTCAATTTGGATTTCCACAACACGACAGATAGCAAGAATTACCAACTCTATCACAGATAATTTTAACTTCAATAAACATACTGGGATGGTATTATTTGATGTGGCAAAAGCTTTCGACACAACCTGGCACGACGGTATTATCTATAAAATGATTGTTACCAGGTTTCCCAATTATCTAATTAAACTGATTAATAGTTACTTAACTAATCGATCATTTTATACCATTATAAATAATGCGAAATCAAGTAACAAATCCTGTTCTGCGGGCGTGCCTCAAGGTAGCGTGCTGGTTCATGCATGATTTCCCGCATATAAATAACATTGAGGTTGCCTTATACGCTGATGACACAGCGTTGTACTGCAGTTCCTACAGGCCAAGTACTATCAGCAGTAGGTTACAATCCGGTGTTGATCGTGTAATTAAGTATTTTTCTAAATGGCAAATTGCTCTTAATCCTTCCAAAACAAAAGCAATTTTCTTCACTCGTCGAAGACCGTTTTTACCGACCAGACTTCATGTCAGTGGCGTTGATATAGAATGGTCTGACCAGATACGCTATCTTGGTGTCATTTTAGACAAGAGACTAACGTTTTCTAAGCATATTGACCATGCATCATTGAAGACAGAGCAATCTGGTCAAGTTATCCCATTTTCAAACGTAAATCGCACTTAAATATTAATAATAAATTAATAATCTACAAGTCAATCATTAGGCCTATTTTAACATATTCTTGTCCAGTTTGGTCTTCAGTCTCAAATGCTAGCTTTAACATCGGGCAAATTAGGAAAATCAGATGAAAACAAAGTAAGCAGAAAGGAACAGTTAATACTACCTAACCTTTGGGGAACCACCGCTGAGAATGTTTTCATAGTAGACCGGTACAGGGTAACGTAAAATCATCAGTTGGCTAAATGGTTGTGAATAGCATTAATTACGTAACGAGAGAATTGACATTGTATCATTCTGTAAATAATACCTTTATGACAAGTTATACTGAAAGCATTCATCAGTACGTTTATTGCGATTTATGCGTAATAAACTTGGTAATTCTTTCTACTTGTTAGATACTGGAATATCCTGGACGAAAACCAAACTGTGTACTAGATATGATTTTTCGGTTATTTGCATAAAGTCTTAGACGCCGTAGTAAAATCACTGTCCAGATGTTCGAAGTTTTACGTGTTTCACGCGTATAAATTATTTTAAAAGCCGCGGTAATAAAATTAAGTCGCGTGTTTAAGTTTAATACGCGATAATTCCAGCGTTGCATGGTAATTAATTTTTCCAAACATCGGTCATTGATCACGATCGCACGAAATCCATAAATAGATCTCGTTCGTTATTAAGTTCGCCAATTTGTTTATAAACCGTATTTTATTAATCGATGAACAATATCGAAAGTGTTTTATAGCGTAATAATAATTGAACTCAAGTCGTTACGACTCGCTTGTAACAATATACGTACATACACGTATGTGGTCGTGTTAAATCAGTTATTTCACAAACACCTCGTTGATATCTGTTCGGTGGCATACTAGCTGTGAGTGTAGTTACTTCTGAGCACATCTAACACTTTATCCATCCATCTTGCGATATTCTGTTATTTTGCCTCATTTCTAATATCAATTTTCCTAATTGAATACTAGACTTGTAACATGTTCGAAGTAACGTTATGTACGTAATCGCATCGTTGACACCGAAACGCATTTTTCGTCTACCTTCTGTCAGGCTTAGTGATTTGTAATTTTCTCCTCGGTTCGAGAGATTTTCAAAATCCCCTACATTATCGTGAACATCCATAATATACGATAATAATAATAATAATAATAATAATAATAATAATAATAATAATAATATGCCCACCCGTTTATCTTAATGGTCTAATTCGACAGCAAAGTAAAACTCGGTACTCGGGCATATAGCTTGATCGTCGTATGGCGTGGAAAGAGTACATTAAGATGAAGGTTGAAGAAATAAACATGAAATTGAGAAAGATGTACTGGCTTCCGGGTAAACATTCATTGCTGTATAACGCAATTATTAAACCGGTGTAGACCTCGGTATATCCCTTTTGGGGTACAGCATCGGTGTCGGACATTGACATGGTGCAACGATGCCGGTCAAAAAATATTAAGAATTATAACCGTAATGGTACATGCGCAACGACAACCTGCATCGCGACCTAAATGTACCGTAGGTGCGTGACGTAATCCAAACAAATAGTAAACGTTACCTGCACAGATTAGAGTGCCACTCGACCCGACTGGCATTTGACTTGCTAGATAGTGATAATGTGCACCCGCTTAGACCGTCCACATCGGTTTGATTGATTGGCGAGGTAACTCCGAGTATCATTGATGAATGATATCTCCAATCCTGTCACGACCCATATAGATAAATAGATAAATATAGATAAATTGCTTATTGGCTATGTAATCCAGATTACAATTTATATATGTATATATATATATATAATAATAATAATAATAATGTGAAACACGTCGGTAAATTGTGACATTTACTTTTTTCGCTGTATAAACCGATGCTTAGCAAGTATTCAGGCTTAACCACTGAAAATAAATTATTAATTTATAAAGCCATCATAAAGCCTGTGTGAACATATCGTCTCTTGTTGTAGGGCTGTGCTAAAAGATATTCGTGTAAATTAAATAAGGAGGTTCCAAAATAAGGCGATAAGACTAATTGTCCCTCCACCTTGGTATATAACAAATAGCTCTCCTTAAACAGAGACTTTATAAATCAAGTACAAGGGTATGTAAGCATTGAGCCAAAATAACACACTAGGGGGAAAAATCTGTTAGATAAGAGTAGGAAAGTATGGAAAGTCAATGTAACAGGACCCTTGACTATATTTAACAAAAATTAATTAAAATTCGATCGACGAACACTATTCGGTGTTGATTCCGCGCATGATATTTTTCATTTCGATAAAAATTGCTTTTTAATCATAAAACGGCACACAGTTGCAATCGGTAAATAAAACTATTTCTTTTTCTCCTATTGTTACGAGTATTGTATCACATTTCGTACATATTCGGTCCATAATATCTGTGACAGTTTCCGTGTGTCGCACATTTTCCCGAGTTTCGGACTCATTTCACTGATATTACTCTGTTCCTAGTTCGTAAACGTTTTCTTGGCCGTGTTAATTCTTGTTTTTATTTCTTTGAAGTCCTTGTCATCATTACTTATTAGAGCTCCTAAGTATCTACATTCGTATCTACATTCGTTTACTTCTAATTTATGTGTTTTTCCTTTGCTTAAACTTAATCACTTTTGTTTTCTTAGCTATTAATTTTTACGGCAGTATTTATTTGGTTCAAATTTTTTTTGTGCCTGTGTTTACGTTTCCGCGAATTTATCATTCGCACAGCTTATTACGTTTATTATTTCTTCATTTATCTTCGGGCATATTTATTAATTCGCGCCACATGCACCATCTCTTCCGCATGTATATGTTATATAACCTTGGAGACAGGGGACATTCTTGCCTATCCTTCTTCGATGCTACGTTGTCTGCGCGCGCTCCTTCCAGTATAAGTTCTTAATTATTCTTATGTCTTTATGTCTATATCGAATGCTTTTTCCTAATCTGCATTTAGCGTTCTTTGAATTAATAAAGCTATCCCGTCTCCTGGTTTTGTTTTCGCTACGAAGCTATTTCTCACTTATAAAATAATAATTGAAGAATTTTAATTTTTATTGTAAATATTCGGTAAAATATTTGTCCTCATAAATATAGACTGATTATAAGATAGATCGCTGATTTTCTTTAGTTTTCAACGAACATCCGCTATTATTATATTTACCGTCTTAAGTGGGCGAATAAGAAACGAATAATAAAATGACTCGTGATTATTCTAGCGATGAATCGCCAGATACAATTTACACCTACTTATAAGTAGCAAAGTCAGTAAGTGGGAGCAACATGTTTTACCTGTAAAGTTGTGTTTAGGTTAGTTTAGGCCGTGTGGGAGCATTACGAATAAAAACAACATTATTTTGCTCGATAAAAACTTTTTATATATTTTTAATAATTAGCATACTTTCACAGCAACGTTTTGTTAGAAATAGTCCCATAATTCTCGGTACCTTTACAAACTCGTAATCTAGGGAACGATAAAAATTTGTGTGTGCGCAATAAAATTCTAAGTTACGAAAAATATTGTTTCGTTTAAATAATGATTTGTAAAAAGAACTTTTATTTAATAATAACGTACGCGTATAATACATGCGCAATATATTCTTAATGGTACTCGATACATTCAACATTTCTTTTTAAACTAGCGCTGTAGTGGCTATTATTATCATCGTATCTCTCTCGACAACGTTTTCGACTTCGTAAAATACGATTAAAAAATAGGATGGACGATAATAAATTATGCTTAACGTTATCATAGTTATTGATTCTTAAACATTTCGGACAGAACAGATGTTACCGTGAATTACATAGTCATTCGTCGTAAGTTCCGCTAATTAATGAAGAAAAATGCTGCGATAGTTCTTCAGTTCTCCTATGGTTTATTAGCTACTTGCAAGCATCGACATTAACGTTATATTAAAATTTTAGAAAATATATATTTAATAAACATTTTGTAATAAAGTAGTTTCTCTTATATGAAGATTGGAGTATATATACATATATCTATTGGTACGATCAATATACCAAATTTTACACATGCGTTCATTGTATATATATATATATTTATATATATACATGAAAAATTAACATTATTGCTACGTTTCTGATAATTCGTACAAAATTTAATGTCGGTCTTTTTCAGAAATACATATATTTCTGAATAGGAGCAGTCTGTCATATTCGAAACGCTAAAGTTTGTAAAAATGAATGGCAACGTGCTACAAAATTTTCTCTCTTTCTCTCTTAATATATATATATATGGTGGTAAGGCAGGAACCTCCACATGATGCCCCTGGACTGCGAATTCAAGATTATATGAATTTCAAAACGTTAAGAACGCTGAAGGCCTTTTTCAAGATCACCTTTGACAATAATCTCGATCAATATTGAAGGTTTACCAAATCAAAAAAGCCGAATTCCTACGGGAGATATGTAGAACTCGAAGTTGCGATGTAACGTGTATACAGGAGATCTATCTAGATAGCGAAAAGAAAACCTTTTTGATCCAAGGGATGAGACTAGCTGCAATATGTAAAAGATGGAATTAACATAGTATCTACAGATAAAGCACGGAATAATAACATTGAAATGATTACATTTAAATTAGAACATTGCACTGTGTCTTCGGTGTACAATCCACCTGGGAACAACTTCAATATCGTACGAACACGTAATCTTCTAAACAAAAACATAGCAATAATTCTTGGATATTTTAATAGTCACAGCATAATCAAGGGGATACCAAGAAACAGAACTGAATAACAATCTCACATTAATTCATGATGCAAAACTGACTCATTCCTTCCAGAGCCGGCGATGGAGAAGGGGATATAATCCCGATTTAATATTTGTGCCCAGCAATATTTGCAACATGAGTGAAAAATCAATATTAAATGCTATACCAAGGACTCAACATCGGCGTATTATGTTAGAGATAAAGAATATATGTAAACCTGCCGCTGTTCCCATGCAACAAAGATTTAATTTTAGAAAAGCTAGATGGGTCGATTGCTGCAATGGCATAGATAATCAAATTCGATCCTCATCTAAAACAGTATACAAAATTTGTTACAGCTATCCAAGAAATTTCAAAAAAGACCATTCCTCGCGGCTGCTGATGATGGTAGATACCAGTGATGCAAAAGAAAAACTCTATAATTATTTAGAGCAGTACGATGATTACCCTTTCGCCGATGAAACCGTCAAAACTGGTGATGAACTTGTAGAAATGCTCACTAACAACTAATATAAACGATGGGCTGAACTAGTTGAAGAAGCTGATATGAAGCGGAATAGTAATAAAGCTTGGCGACTCCGTAAGTTGAACGCTGAAAAAAAAAATGTACAAACTTATTCTAATGTAGCGCCAAATCAGATAGCCATCCAATTAATAAAGATCATTAAACAGATTAAAGAAAAACGAATCGATTCGTTCAAATACTAAGGACATGTAATAACATAAAACTTATATTGTAGTAAAGAGACCTGGCGAAGAATTGCAACGGTTAAAGAGATGTTTAGCGGAAAAGGTCATCTAATAACGCAGAATACGCCGTCTGTAGGATTACAAAAGCGTATTGTCAAGTCGTATATATGGGCGGTAGCACTGTACACGGCGGAAACGTAGGTTTTAAACAAAAGTGATTTTGCAGGAAATTGACGCTTTTAAAATGTGGCGCTCTAGAAATTTCCTGGTTTGATAAAATTTCAGATGAAGAAGTTTTGAACTGTATTCAAGAGCAAGGGTTATGCTTAGACAAGGATGAAATGGTTAGGGTAAAGACATGAATAATTTGAAAAATATCCGTATGCAGGCCTCGAAAGGAAGACCAAAGCTGACACTAATTGACACAATCAAGAAAGAAGCCTAAAGAGTTATATTGAACTGAAATGGTTAACACCAGAACCGAAAAAATAGATGATTTGTATGATAGGGGCGAACCATTCCAACAATTGATGTATCTATTATTGATTCGTATATGTATGTATATATATATATATATATATATATATATATATATATATATATATATATGTTGCAGATGAACGTTTTTTAAAGTTAAAGAACGTTTATTTTACTGGCCACTTAGAAATACTAGACGATACGTCCGCTCTTCGGGCGACGATATCTTAGTTCGGTAACTAACACAACGCAGTTTGATAGTAGTTTTCTTTCGATTCTGATTGTATTTTCGAATAATATATTTTGAAATAACCCTGTGAACTTTAGGCCATGAAGCTAATTGTCATATATGTATTGGTAATGTTTATCAGGTAACTTTAATTTGTAAATATGACGATTTCCGATTTCTTTGTTATCTTATTATTATTATTATTATTGTTATTATAATTATTATTATCGTTGCTGTTGTTGTACTCACGCAGTATGCTTACGTGTTGCGTGTAAATCTATATTTTGACGCATATTCGATTTGAGCATGATTTACTATCCCTGTGGGTTTTTATATTATTCATGATTCATGAAGAGATCACTTACGTATCGCTGCGATTAATAAATTGTTTATAAACAGCAATATTTTTTATTATCGTGTGCTCTTCGCTGTTTGTTAAATTCCGTAAATTAAAATACTATCGGCCGGTTATGACTCATCTCGATGCATTATTAAATAATAAAGAAATTACCGGTGTGGCGTCTGCATCCTTAAATCGAAGAAGGGGGAATAGTGTATTTTTAACGGTTTTATGCTAGTTTCTTTTTCAAAAAAATTATACGCTCGATAATGTAATAAGTGCGGACAATTTTATCGTGGTAAACAAAAAAACGATTTTTTTAAAAGCGTAAATTTCACAATTTTTATTTTATGCATTCTCGTTGGTAATATCGAATTTAATTTAATTTTGTCAGTTTGTGTACCAGCTCCGAAATCGAGAATTAAAAAAAAAAATAAATCGAATTAAATAATTAAATAATTTCAGTTTAACTTATGACATATCTGTCGTTCCGTCGGATAGTTGAAAAGAAATTCGAAGTGGTATACTAAAAGTCAAAACTCTGAACGTGCAATAATTATTATTAAATTTGTTTTTATTTTTTTTTCCAGAATTTTACCAGAATGCATTTGTTGAGAATAATAGTTTGACATAAATTTGAAGTTAGTGTATCGGGAAATTCTCGACGTTACATTTATTTACATCGGAGTTTACAGCGTATATTTTAACTCTGTATCAGACGATTTAGGATGACCAATTTTTATATTTTGCGTAAATTGTATAACTCCTAAAGAGTGATCTAACGATTTATTTAGATACTAACACATGTAAGCAGGAAGGTTTTTTATAACGAAATAATCGTATTTATATACTTTTTCCCCCAAAATGGGGATGCCTATACGGCTTACCCAACGTTATATTGTGGGAACTATTTACATTTTAATCAAGGATGCCGACTTCACTAGAAATGTTGTTATATGGGGAACAACTGTATATTATCCAGATGTAGAAAGGGGATAAACATTATACGGAGGTGTAATACATGGAGAACATAGCAATACAAGATAAAACTCAAAGCTCAGAACGCAAGGCATATCATTAAAAAAAAACATGATGCCTGTCCTGGATGGAGGGGACAGAAGGAACATTCTCTAAACTGCATAAAGACGGTCAGATAACAAATGATGTCCAAATCGTAATCTACTGATGAGTAAAATTCCCTTGCAATTAGTCTTCTTGAATAAATAGAACCACGGAAGTTTAG
Organism: Coronaproctus castanopsis; assembly: GCA_032883995.1. Lineage (NCBI taxonomy): Eukaryota > Metazoa > Arthropoda > Insecta > Hemiptera > Monophlebidae > Coronaproctus > Coronaproctus castanopsis. The sequence continues at coordinate 206,662,584 of CM065053.1, read as the reverse complement.
GGAGATATGGTTGAAGTTGATAGTAATAAGTGAGATATGATTGACTAATGCTCTCAGTGTACATCAGTTCCAAATGATTGCTTATACTCTAGCCGAATAGAGTGAATGATATCCTTGTGAGAGACTACGGAGAGTTCTACGCCATTAGACGACGCGTCTTTAGCTAATCAGTCAACAAATTCTTTGGAATTCCTTTATGACTCGGCAACTATACAAGAAGGACAAATAATCCCAAACGTTCCAAATTATTAAGCTTTAGCAAAATAAATCCGATTACTATTAAAATTGACAAGGTTGTAGTACTGCTACACATTCCGCGGTAAATGCTGAACATTGTTGGCATAATTTGTACATATTGAAAGCTGGAATGAACACTGCTACTCCCGTTTTTCGAGTTGACTTTGATCCATCTGTATAAATAAGGGTGTGTAATAGAAAACTTTCAGAGATAATATTGCAAGTGGCAAGGATTTGCCATGTGCGTTGTTAAATGAAATAATGATGATTCTGTTTTATGCCTCCAAGACTGGAAATAACCATTCAAAAGTTCCAAGTCTTTAGTTAACACCTCACTGTATTGAGACACAGACTTGCTTTGATATGCAAGTGCGATAACGTCGAAATTTCCTAGATTCCGTTACAGGTATATCACTGACGTATAAATTTGAACAGCAGGGGGGCTAGGGTGGAGCCCTGCGGAAGTCCATTGTTGGTTTTTCTTGGTCGACTACTGTTGTCCCCTATCTTAAAGATTCGATTTGTTAACATTTCATTCAACAGGTTTATAAACTTAAAATCCTAGAGCGCAATTCAATATATATAGATTAAAAATGCACAGGCTTAAAGAAGACCTCTGTGGTAAACCTTTGTATACCGTACGTTTATAATTAAATGACCGTGTACTTAATGATATTCAACGCTGCAGAAATAATCTACAAATAAAGTGGCAACAGTGCTCAGGAATATCCATGGATAACTTACGCTGTAAGGTAGGCAAATGAACATTATCATAATCGTCCTTTATATGCAAAAAATATTTATTATTTTAAAAGGGGGATAAAATAAAATAAAATGAAAAATTATATATTTAAATATGGAATGTATATGTATATTTATGTATTTTAAAGTAGTTTATGGCAGTTTCGCTAAATAGTGTATATTAAATAAAAACATATATAAATATGAAAATCACGTTTATATACGTTGAAAATATCAATCTTATTAATGTCAAAAACTTTTAATCGCTATAAATAATTATAATTTGAAGACAAATTTTCAGTAAAAACTCGAGAAGAACTTAAATTAAAAGGCACTAGTATCCATATACTGTTCCCTTTAGGTATTGGTTGCCTCTACACCTAGATAAGTGCTCTATCGAGATAGCCGTAGTAAATTAAGATAGTTAAAAAATAATTAAGTATTTAGAAATTGTAGTCTTAATGGTAATGTAGTAGAATAATTGTAGTTATTCAAATATGTATTCACGTTTAATTATAAGCTTGTTGAAATGTTATAAAAAGGTTGAATAAAGATTTTATTCAAGCTATGTACATTTATTTATAAAGGTCTCAAATAAAGAAATAAATATGTGTTGCGCTGATTGATTACCTGTAGATTTACGTGCCATATGCTGCATCTAGGCCACAGTCACGGAAAAGGAGGGAACGTAAGATTAATGAGTTATAGAGATAGAAAGTTGGTAGAATAAACGAGAAGGACGGATTGTGAAATTAGATTATACAAATTGGAGGATTTAAGAAAATTTAATAAATTATTGGAAGGTTTGTGAGTATAGTAAATAATGTTTTGTGGTTTGTATTACAGGTTGAACATAGGAAGATTTTTTAGGGTATAACTGTGTGAGATATTAGTGTGAAGGTGCAGACGAGCAAGTACATCATCTCTTCTATTTGTTGAATAGGATAGGGTCCGGAGGAATGTTGAATCTCGAACCGATCGAAGTTTGTTGATAAGTGGAAGTGCAGACCACTGGAGGTTCCATGACTTACGAAGAACTAATGATTTTATATAAGCCTGAAGGTCTTTCATTTGCGTTGATCGAGTGTAGAGGGAATAGTAAGTATGGTATATCGCATTCATAGCGAGAAAATTATCGACATAACCTTAAGTTGTCCAACTTGTGGATTGGGGGGAGATACATATAAATAAGGTTATTCGAATTTAATGCTACAATTGCAATTACCTCGGTGGAACATCTATTTTATAATTTTTTTTTTTTTTTGTCGTTACGGTTGACACAACTGGTGGAAAAGAAGTAGAAAATATCAGTAGAAAATCTTGTGACTTTTTATTCGGTTTGCATAATTACTAAGTAAAAAGTTTTATGTTTCTGTACAGATTTGAACACGTCCCATTCACACATACATATCTTTAATAAGGTGTGTGTGTGTGTATGAGCATTGATGTAGAAATAATGCTTAAAATTTTGTAGGCAGAATAATCGAGGGGCAAGTTAATTGCGAATAAGTTTTACATACAAAAAACAGACATAAGGCTTAATTTAATTCGAATTATATTGTGGAGTTCTGTGGCGTTAAAATAAAATTAGTCTTACCACTTTAAGAACATTGCACGAAGCACGAAAGATCATCGATTCTACTGATGGAATTGTTATTTATGATCACGTTTATAACGATAAATATTGCAATACTAACAACAAAACGGCAAAATTGATTACGCTTCGACTAATGTAATAGGAGACATAATGCTAATTCATTTAAAATTACAACTTTCAAATAACTTTAAAAATCTGAAATAAATTTAAAATCTGCGATGAAAAAAGTTATTAGAAGATATTAAAAAGCTGAAATAAGTCATATCAGTCAATCAACAGGCACAACAAAGTATGAAATAATTCATTCCGTAGAAAAGATGAAATATTTCGAAACTAGCTTTTATTTTACGCAATGTTCAACACTACTGGCCACGAAACTATCGCTCTTAGTCAAAAACGATTTCAGTTATACGTTGTGGTTGTAACAAAGAGTTTGATGATTCCTTCAACAGGAAACCGTATGAGTGAAATGTTCAGGACCTAGGGAATGGACAAGGTTGAGGGATGCCTTTGCCCAAGATAAGGGCTTTTAGTTTTTTTTCAGTTAAATTATTTATTTTATTAAGTATATATAATATAAATAAGGCTAATAAATAAATAAAAAGATAATACCGGTCGACACTTTTTTTATTTTTTACGAAAATGATGGGGCAGAGTGGAAAAAAGGATTAAAAAATATTAAGTTCGAACTTAGAATTTCAATGTATCCAGAACAAAGCCATAATAAGATGGCATCTGTTCCCCCGTCTCAATTTTAATATCAATGGAACGGGCTTAACAGTATAGTAGGATTAGGTTTCGTCGTCAATTAACGTTTTAAAGTTTTTTTTTTAAAATGCACTATTATTATTACGATTATACGAGGCGTCGAAAACAAAGTAGTTATCAACATTTCCGAGAAACTGATTTTTCGTAGATATCTTTTTTTTATTATTATTATTATTATTTGATAATTACGTAAAATTGTACGAGTAATGTTCGAACGTTTTATATTTCGCTAATTAACTAATAATTATCTGTATTTATTGAATTAAAAACAAATATCTAGATAATAATTTTATTCCGGAGTGCACCGAAATTCACCGGAAACATCGATAACGGTCGGTTTACGATAAACGTCTCTCTCTCTGGAATCGTAAACCGCTATAATAATAAACGTTCGTGTATTTATTGATTTGTTTAAATTGAATTTTACAAATTTCGAAATGAAACTTGTAATATAATTTGTTAACCTCCTCGAAGCGAACACGTAAATAAATAACGATGTCGGTGGATGTAATTAATTAAATAAGAATCGAATCAAAAATAAATATCAATCGACTTATATTTAAATTTCAGACGCTATCGTGTTTACATTTCAAAATAAATTTTAATTTATTTTCGTGCGCTGCTCATTCGATATTAGGAAATTATATATGCCTTTATCTATGTACTTTTAGATGAAGGGTTTCCCCAACGACTTCTCGTTTTCCTTAACTAGTTTTTGACAGCCACCTTCTCTATATAATCGTACCACCGCGTGTCATTCTTTGCTTCCTTTTTTTTTTTCTTCCGGACACGTATGAGAAGACTCGGATTAGATGTGAAAGCCCGGATGATCGGACGAATCGAAGAACACATATTATCTGGTCCTGAATTCAGTAATTCATTCAAAATCGTCGGCAGAGCTAATTTATTGGCTAAGGAACTGTGATTAGTACAATTAATTAGGAGATGACGCCTGCGATGATATTGTTACCGCAGGAACAACGCGGAGGAAGTTGACGCTGAAGTAGGTAACTGTGGGTAATACCGAGTCGAAGACGACGTGAAAATATTTCAGCTTTCCGCGATAAGTCAGAAGGAGTAATGAAACGCGCAGTGTCTAGTTTTATGGATCTTAATTTATTAGTAATTAGAAAATATGCGCCCAGAGAGACTTGATTTAATTGCTGAGATATTAATTTCAAAACATCTACACGCGGAATGGCAAGGTTTGGACGAGGAAGTTTTTTTATAAGTTACAATCCGCTCCACTACATCTTCCAACCGTGTTTGTTCTTTGATTTTTTATACTTTTACATACGCAGTTGGTATGAGATTTGCCTAACCAAAATTCTAGTCAAACCGAAGAACGGTATAGAGAATTAGCCAAATAACGACGATACGCTAATATCAGGCGGATTTATCATTACCATCGTCGGTTTATTTAATTTCGCAGCAAACTGATTTACCTATTATTAATTAGATTGATAAAGAATCCATTTCACTATTCCAAATTCTCATCTATAATATAAAAATGAATCGCTAAACGTTGTAAGCGCATAACTCAACAACGCCTGAACCAATTTGGCCAATTTTTTTTTTAAATGTTCGTTGAAGTTCAAGGATGGTTTTTACGGCGAGAAAAATTCGAAAAAAAATTTCAGGGTGGTTAAGGGGTTGAAGGGGGGTAAATTATTTAAATTTCGATTTTGGAAAAATTTCGATAGGATCGATTTGGTAGATATTAAAATGACCGATACGAAACAGAAAACCGTTTTTCGTTACGATCGATAGGTGTCGAGCTACGAATTTTTGAAAATCGATGACCTGCCACCTTTGGCAAGGCATAGCGAGCGACGTAAACATTTTTAAACGATTCCGACTTTACAAATAGTCGTTATTATATAAGATCTGTCGGATGAAATGAAAAAACCGCGAAAAAAATTTCAAACCAATCCGAAAATTTCCAAAGGGGGTTCCTTGCGATTTTTTCGAAATTTCGATTTTTTCGCAATAATTCGCGAACGATTCGAAATTTTGGAAATAGTGTTTTAATGAAAGTTATTCGTCATTAAAATACGCGTCTAACGATGGTATTGCCGTATTTTTATATCGAATAATCGCCGAGAAAATCGGGCTTAAAGGGTTTTGGGGTTTTGGGCCCTTTTTGAAGCCTCTATGGTAGCTAAAGGGTTTGGGTTGGTCTTAAAAGAAAGTAGACGTGGAGATCTATAATCTATGTTATTAGATAAATGTCTTAAAAATTAACCGGTATCGAAAAATCGCGAGTTAAAAATTTCATTTTCGATTTTTAAAAATTCTGCCGGCAATTTTTGGCCGGCCGATGATACTACAATGCATTTAGCACGGGCCAATCTTTATTTTACATATATAAAAGAAAGTCGTGTTAGTTACACCACTTATAACTCAAGAACGGCAGAACAGATTTGGCTGAAAATTGGTAGGGAGGTAGCTTAGAGCCAGGAGACGGACATAAGATACTTTTTATCCCGTTCGACAGCGTTCCCGTGTGACTTGACATGAAACGTCAGTCACTATAAAACGTGGTATAACAAAAAAAAATCAGACTTGGAATAACAAAACGCAAATGACAACTATGTAATTGACGTATAATGACAGCTATGTAATGACGTATGGATGACAATTTGATATTTGTAAGAAAAGATTTCTCGGAGCAATTGCTGACTATCGGTAATGGTCAAGTACCTGTCGATGAATCTAGCGGATTAATATCATTTCCAAATAATTTCTGTAATTTTGTCTCATCAAAAGACGAACTTATCAACAATGTATTTCCAAACATTATTTCTAACTACAAAAATAATGAATGGTTGAGTGAGCGAGCAATTTTAGCGGCTAAGAATAAAGATGTAGATGACCTGAACTACATAATTCAAAATAAGATCATTGGAACAATGCATTCATTCAAATCTATTGACTGCGTCACAAATGAAGATGAAGCCACCAACTATCCAATTGAATTTTTAAACTCTTTGGACGTGCCTGGCTTACCACCGCACAATTTACGCCTAAAGGTTGGCTCCGTAGTAATCATGCTTCGAAACATAAACCAACCAAAACTGTGCAACGGTACGCGTTTGGTGGTTAGAAAATTGATGAACAATGTAATTTACGCTACGATAATGATAGGAAAATTCAAAGGTGAGGAAGTTCTCATTCCGAGGATCCCGATGATCCCAACCGATATGCCGTTTGAATTTAAAAGACTTCAATTTCCGATACGTCTTGCATTTGCCATGACCATCAACATCACAAGGCAAATCCTTAAAAGTTTGTGGTTTAAATCTAGAACATTCATTCCCATGGTCAATTATACGTGGCATGTTCACGGGTCGGAAGACCATCTGCGTTGTTTGTTTTTGCGCCTGATAATAAAACAAAAAATGTGTATCACAAGGTACTTAAGTGAAGAGCAACCTATGTACTAAAATACAGAAATAATAATGAATGATTAATGTAGGTATTTAATTTTTTTGTATTTTTTCCAATAAAAAAAAAAACAATCTGCTTATTTATCGCCATTAAGGCGGAACAAAGTTCGCCGGGTCAGGTAGTGTTAATCTATAATATAAAAATGAATCGCTAAATGTGTTGGTAAGCGCATAACTCAAGATCGGGCTCACCTATCCAAACCAAATGTTTAGGCTTTGTTCGGACTATTTAGTAGATGGTTTATGTGAAGTTTGCACAAAATCGATCGAGCGGTTTTTCATTTATCACATTTTTTCTAACAAATTATATAGCGAATTTGTTTTCGACTATAAATCGCTTACGTTTAGAGATACGAAAAAAATTGTTATTACCTAAGTCGATCGTCGTAAAAAAACCGATTAAACCAAGTCATCGTCAAAATTAAAAAACAAATCAGAGGGGTTATGTGGGTGACTCATTAAAATTTCGATTTTGGAAAAATTTCGATTTTGGAAAAATTTCGATTGAATCGATATGGATATGATAGATATTAAAATGACGAATTCAAAACAGAAAACCGTTTTTCGTTATGATCGATAGGTCTCGAGCTACGAATTTTCGAAAATCGATGACCTGGCACCTTTGGCAAGGTATGGCGAGCGACGTAGATATTTTTAAACGATTCCGTTTCTCGAAATAGTCGTTACTATATAAGATCTATAGGATAAAGCGAAAAAAACACGAAGAAAAATTTCAAGCCGAACCCAAAAATTTCAAAAGGGGGACGGCACCTTTCGATTTTTTTCATTTTCGATTTTTTCACAATAATTCGCGAATGATTCGAAATTTGAAAAAAATGTTTACACGAAAGTTATTTGTCATTAAAATACGCGTCTAACGATGGTATTGCAGTATTTTTATATCGAATACTCGCCGAGAAAATTGGGCTTGAAAGGTTTTCGGGGTTTGGGCCCTTTTTGAGGCCTCTATGATAGATCGGCGGTTCGGGTTGGGCTTAAAAGAAAGTAGACGTCGAGATCTTTAATTTATGTTATGAGGTAAATGTTTTAAAAATTAACCGGTAACGAGAAATCGCGAGTTGAATATTTCATTTTCGATTTTTAAAAATTCTGCCGGCGATTTTTAGTCGGCCGATTCTGCAATGCATTTAAGTTCAATAAATCTACAAAAATTAAAAAGTATCGACATATCATTTAATTTATTTTTTAATTTTTTGTATAGTTCCTAATTCTCCATCGGTATTTGTGCTTTATTTAATTCAGCTAATAAATTTATACATTTATTGATTGTGGGGCGATACGAAGTTCGCCGGGTCAGCTAGTTGTTAATAAGATGATTAGAACTCAGGTCGTGCGAACGGAACGTTAAAGCACTGATTAATATAAATACGCTTTTAAAGATGTGTCAGATCTTCGAATTACACGAAATCGGAAATTAAGGAAAACATTACTGCTTTTTTAAACTCGTGTAATGTTTTCTATTTACATTAAGTACTTATTATTATACGTGTGTGTATATGTGAATGTATAGATACGTGTTTTTTTTTTAATAATTCATAGTTTCTGGACACACTTAAAACAAAATACAAGAAATATAAAAATTTGATAATAACGCCATTGACAGCTTAGGGAGAAATAATTTAAAAAATCGAAGATATCGAGATAAATGGGAGTATTAGCCAGAAAAAGTGTGGAACGCATTTTGAAGTTAAAAACAATGTCACGCGGTAAGAATATAAATACCGAATTAAGATTAATAAATATGTTATTTATTTTCGGTATTATGTTGAAAGTTGAACATTAACGAAGTACAGAAGAAGTAATTCGTGGAATATTTGAAATAAAATCGACGGACAAAATGAAAAAGTGCGAAATATCAAATCGATTGGATAAATGTGAAGAAATAGTAAAAGAAGTTAGGAGCGGAAAATTAAAATACTTCGGAATGGGTCACCCCGGAATAATATACTGTACACTTCAACTTCTTATACGAGGCAAGACTAAAGAAACCTCCAGGAAGAAAGAGAATAATGTGGATACAGAATTTGCTGCATCATTATAACTTAGTTACAGTTGAACTGTTCCTAAATGTATTAGATTAGATAGAAACAGAATTGGTAACATGTTAGCCAACGTTCGATAACTACTCATGATAAAATAAAATGTAATACCGAGGCAATGGGACCATGAAATTACCGAACGATGTGTGTTCATATATTCAGTCTAAAATCTTTAATTAACAATTGTCATCGTCGCATAAAGAAAATTTGTATTCCATTTATTAGAAATATTCGACATATATATATAATATATATATAATATATATATATATAACAATTACAATAGTCTGTATTTTCCATTTTAAATTAAAATTTACAAATATTATTTTCTTAACCCTTTCAGTCACAATGTCTACTATATGGGAGATGAAATTTTAATGTTAACAAAAATTTTTATACATGAAATGTCTCAATTTTAAAAATAGCTATATAAATACATTGAAAATTATTTAATGCTCACCTAAGAGGCAGTATTGTACAATAAACGCTCTCATAAAATTTATAATTGAATGTTAAGACTTAATAATGTACGACTTAAAGGGTTAATGCTAAACCAGTATTAATATGTATAACTTTCTTAATGCTGAACTAATATTATTATGTATAGCTTTTCTTAATGCTAAACTATTAGGGAAATTAAGCCCGTAATCGAGCATTGGCTCTTCCAATTTATTGAACGTTTACATATTTCTCTCTTAGCTGTTTCCAGTTCATCCGATTAAGTGCTTTACGCATCCAGACTGCACTTGCGTATTTGACGATATCGTCCCTCCATTTTATTTTTGGTCTTCGCCTCAATCTTTTCCTATTGATTGGTAACTATTCAGTACATTTCCTCGCTCATCTGCTTGCGTCCATTCGAACTACTTATCCAGCTCAATTCCACTTCATTTCCAGTATTTTGCGGAGGGCATCCTCTGTTTTTTAATTATCCCGTAATACTTTATTACTGATTTTGTCCATCCTCGTTATACCGATCATTTTTCTTTCCATAGCTCTTCGAGCTATTAATATTTTTCTACTGTGTCTAACTACCAGTGATCATGTTTGCGCACCGTATATCATGGCAGGAAGGACGGATGTATTGTAAATCTGGGCTTTTCTTGTGCGATTAATATTTCGTTTAAATATTTCTTGTAATGCCCAGAATTTTTTTCACCCTATCGCTATTCGGTGATTTACTTCTTTTTCTATTTGATCTTACTTATAACGTATATATACGTGTATATATATATATCGGTTATTTCGGCAACCCCCTAACACAATATAGTATACATATGTATATATATCCGTCCGTTAAAAATTTTAAATTATTTTGATTTCTGTCCTATTTGTGATACTGATGTGAAACAAAGCTCAGCATGAATCCGATAATATAGGCTATAAGCTATGCGAATCCCATCATTATTGCTTTAACAGTTTTTGAGTTAAATCGAAACAGATAGACAGACAGACAGACAGACAAAAATTTAAAAAAATAGATTTTCTGTTTATGTGTGATAAAAATAGCCCAATGCAGTGATTATAATAAAAATATTCGCAAATCACAGACAAGCATTACAGATATATATAAAATTATCAATTTTTATATGTTATTTATTTACCTCCTTTCCCCTTTTAATTGTTTATATTAAAAATATTATTTATTTTTACGCGTTATATTGTAATTTATTATTGTTATTTCGTTTAGTTATTAGTTGACCAATATTATATTGCATGAATGCATACAAATTCACGCACACCATACATACGTATAATATATTCATCCAGTTTATTTGTTTATTTAAAAAATTGGCTCATTATAACTACTTCCGAAGATTACGTGAGATAATTATTCAATTTAAATGAAATACGAATATGCTAATTTTATTAAATAAAAATATCGAGTTTAAGTTGTAAATGAAAAGTAGACAAGCGATTATTTTGTGTTGTCGCCGTACACTACAATAGGCGACTTATATTTAAAGATTGTTTAGAAAGTGTTTAAAATTTAAAGACACTGATTTTCAAGTAACCACGGTATGTTCGAATATGTGTCCATTGTTAGACACGTGAACCCGGTGTTACTCTAATTACCGATGTAATATTATATGTTACTGTCAATTTCCCATTAACCGTAGTACATAATAATAATAATAATAATAATAATAATAATAATAATAATAATAATAATAATAATTGGTAATGTTAACGAAGACGTTAGTAGTAGTAGGTCTTAAGTTGAAATTAGTAATTAATTTTTATTGTTATTCGTTATTACGTAATGAATACCTATAGTTATTATCTGCCGTTAATCGTGCGAGAATATTTTTATTAGACGATCTGGTCTCCTGTACTTGGAAATTTCTAATTTTCAACCGGAAGGGACAGTTAGTTAATTCGTTATCGATTCTTTTAAATACTTTCGATTTTGAATTAATTTAAATAATAATTAAGGACGATGACAACGATATAGAATTCGCTTTTTATAACACGTCCACATATTACGCCAGTAAATAGGGTTATATTATCTTCCTACGTTCTATACGCGTCCATATAGTTGGATGATGATGATGCTGCATAATAATCATGTTTTCAGAGAGCCTATTCAAGATCTTTTGTTTGCTTAACGTGTACACCCCTTTGACACTGCGCTAGAATATAAGAGAAAAATTAAATCCGCGCTGTTACTATCGTACGTTAATAATGACGACGGTCATTTTCTAAATTCTGTTCACAGATGGCGCTGCTGTTGTCTAATGATGAATTCCTCTCGTTAATAATCTGATCGATTTCGTCGGGCGAGTTTTCTACTTTGCGCGCGTTGACGATGAATGTTCGGGCTATGCGTATAGTTTTAATGTGACATTGTGCTCGGAAAAACAGGTCTGTGTAAAAATAATTAAAACGTAATAATAAATTTTAAAGTTGATTATTATCGCGATAATGTATTAATATGAATAATAATAAATCGTTATCTACTTGTTCCGGCTAATTCGAAACATTTCAAAACGATTCGACATTTCTTCGATTACAAAATGGCGTTCAACGACGCGTTAAAAAAATTGACGATTTCGCTATTAATTACCGTCCTAACAACGGTGAACGGTGATTTGGAAGGACCGAACGTGTGCACCGTACAAGAAATGTGAGTATTTTTCACTCACCGAATAATAATTATAACGATTTTAACGTTTCATCGCGGACACTTGTAAAATAATTACGCTTAGATTATTATTATTGTTATTATCATCATCGGTAAATGAAAAAATTGTTACGAGTTTACACACATTATATATATATATACCTGTATATATTATATTATTTCGTATGTAAAATGAATTCTATATACGTGCGGATATTATAGTAGTGTGAATGAGAAAACAAGCCCAGTTTTAAAAAAAAACTACAAAATTTGTGGGGAACGCGGGTTCTACTTTTCCGTTATTTAAAACAACGACGTTGCCCAACTGTTTTTGCTCTTTTCTCTTTGTTACCCCCCCTACGCTGATTGTAAAAATTCTGGGTACTCTAAAAATATACTAACCAAGAGCGAAACGTTAATTATATCTCCGAACTAAAGAGATTTAATCTGTAATAAATTGACGTCAATACTTGCGTACGTTCCTATGAGCTATGCACATTGCTATTGTCAGTGCTCAAACGGTTTGCGATACTAGTGGATTGCGCGCATTTTTATGTTTTTATGGGCGAAAATGGTTTCATATATATACATATATATGTATACATATATCAATTGATTATAAACAGATTTGATCGTCCGTACAATAAGGAATATTTAAAACTAATGTAATATTTAAAAAAATAAATAAATAATAATACCGGTTTTAATCAAAATTACAGTAAACCGGTTTTTTAGATTTAAAATAATTGATTTTTCTACGAATCAAACATATTTAAAAATAATATAATGTTGAAAAAAATTACCGTAAACAGAATTTCGTGAAAATTTTTCGTTTTTACTTTACTCTATAAATAAATATACGCATAACATCGGTACAGTAAATTCTTTTGGTCCGTATTTGTATAATTACACTAAACAGTGACCACCTATAGCAGTTACAGGCTTGTATGTTCGTATAATATAGTAAATAATATTCATTTTTGTTTCTGTAGAATTGATCATACTGACGGGATGACTGTCAATCGACCATTGTATCATACGCTTGGTCCATCTATCATCGTATTTTCTTACGATATGTTCTGCCCCGAGTTATCCTAATTTTCCTAATTGTTCCTTTAATAAAACTCCGTTTTTCAGTTCCCCGCGTTAGGGCCGGCAACATGCACTGATTATTTTACTTTTCAGGCTATACGGTATCTTATTTCTGAAAAATGTCATCCAGACGAGTTTTTATCTCTAAATGCATCATGTTTTCCTATTGTAACTTCTTGTCCTAAGTGCAGGTAACTGATTACCTGCTCGATTTTTTCGCCGTTTACACTTATTTAACATTGTATTCATCATGATCTTCATCTTTTTCCGGTTCATCTGCAATCGTAATATATAATGTATGTATTAATTTAATCTGAATATTTCTATACGTTTATGTGGATGTCTTTGTTCCTTTCTGTATATTATTTATTTATTTATATATATATATATATATATATATATATATATATATATATATATATATATATATACATACATATGCATACATAGATCCCGATAGTCGAGATTCTATCCCATTTTTGCAGATAAAACTTATTTTCCATCGCCTTCTAATTCTTGATTATGTCGGAGAAGGCAGTGACAGCCCACTCCGTATAACATCATGTGCGCGCTTACACCTACGTTGAATATTATTAGTGCCTTGGTTGCTAGCTTATTTTATATGTAAAAATATTTCTCAATGAAGAATATGAGGATGATGATACATATGTGTATATATTTTTGTTTTTCATAGTCGGTATTTCACTTGCTGAGTATCGTGATATTTATGCTGCTCCTATTTTGCTTATTCCGTGTATTGCTTGAGATCTTATTAGTTCGGCGAGAGATGTAATAGTATCCATCCATCGAGTGGGTGGTCTGTTTTTACTATGCAACCTGACCAATTAATACGCATTTTTCGAAACTGTCATCATCCTTTCGTGTAATGTGCCCATAATATTTCAGAATTTTTTATTCACAGTGCAAAGTAAAGTTGTTTAATGTTTAGCTCTTCTGAGAGTGATATATTTACACTCTTTGTTGTCTGTAGAATTTTCAAATTTTTGCGCTACGTCCACATCCCGAAACGAATCAATTTTCGGTTTATAATCCAAATTTTTGCTCCGTATAAAAATATCGTACTATTTTTAATGTAGTAATGGAGCAGCCCTTTCAGATTTTATTTAGTCTTACCATTGTAAACTTTGCCAACACTATCGTATACCTTATTTCTCATCTCGTTCGCCTATAATTGTTTATTAATGCTCATGAACTTACCCCGTCTACGTTCTGTAGCATATTCAGTTTCCTTAATCTTTTATTTTTATTATGGTAATTTTTGTTTTGCTTTTGTTAATAAAGAGTCCTAGCTTTCTGTTTTCTTTTTGTATTCTTTTCAATAGGTCATATATTTCCCCTTTTGTAACCAACATATCGTAGATTCAATATTAGTTCCTCGACGAATTTAACTTCGCCATTAAAAGTTTTCAATGCGTTCCTCATTATCTATTAGCTATATATGTAAAAAAAAAAAAGTATAGGTGATAATACACGGCCTTGGTGTACACCTTTTTTAGGTGGAATATTTCTGAAATAGTACCATCTAATCTTATCCTGGCGTCTGTTTGGTGTTGAGATTACTTATTGGAATGGATAGGTGGCACACATAATTCTTAATATTCCTAACAGTTTGTCCCAATTAACATAGTCGAATGCTTTCCCATAATCGATGAAGCAGAAAACCATGTCAATATTTTTTCATTTACCTGTTGAACATACATGATTTGCTTTCTGGTTCATTCCCCTCCCTAATAAATTCGTTTTAAATATATTTGTCAGTTTAAGTATTGTTTCAACCTATTATTAATAACATGAAGCATGGTTTTACTTGTATATGATATCAACGCAATCGTGTAATTTTCGCATAGTCTTTGAGTGGATGATGAGTCGATCGGTCAGATTCTCATTTTCCACATTAGAATAAACATTTAGTGATTTTTAACTACTTTTTTGTTGTTCATTTTTTAAAAATTATTACATCCTTTATTGTTTAAAGTATTTCTAGATATAAGTTATTAAATGACTCTGTTTTAATAACTGTTAATTTACCCGTCGACATTTTAAACATTTTTTTATATGTATACGAAACCAGTTTAGATGACTTATTAATATAGAGGACGTTTGTTATTTCTAGGTGACGTACACCATAATTTTTAATGTACTATTCTTTCGAGTTTTGTTTTATGTCAAGGTGTTTCCCATATTTAATTGTTAGAAGTTTAAACATAAGGCGATTTAATTAGATCTTACGGATGACACACTTTTTTCTGGTTTTAGAAAAAGTATTAATTACCTCGTACGATTCGGTTTTAATTAATTGCGCGAAAATTATTTTCGTATATCGCTTCTTGATGTCGAATAAATGTATTATTTCTTGATATGGTTGTCATAATTGACTAAAACGGCTTTGTGGCATTTTAATCTTTATACTCGCGCGCAAGATTCCATCGGTGACGAGAATTTTTCATTGTAAAAACGCCCTAGCCAATTCAGCTATCCACCCAATTAGTCGGTAAATGAGTAGTATCTAGTTGCCGGGAAAGTAAAGAAGCCGGTAAACCGTATTGGCTTTCCAGAGGGTCGATGAGAACCGCTTAAGCGATGTCATCTACCAAGTTCCGAAGTTGATAGGATTAAAATTTTACCGTTAATAATGAAAAACGTAATATTCTCTTTTTTCAGTTAGTTTTCATTATTGCATGTGTCAACTAGTAACGTTAAATAATTAAATTTATTTCCCGGAAGTTAATACTTGAATTCTGTAGGAATTCATTTTAAATTCTACGATTTAGTTTATGAAAGTTTTCAGAGTTAAATTCACTTCAATTATAGAGGTTGGTATTTATTAATTGTTCACAACGTTAAATTTTAAAACCAGACAATAACAATTCGAAAATCAATAATAAATATTAATTTAGTTTACATGTATATTGTTGTGTGTGTTCTTCATTTTCTATCGAATGGATGAATTTTGGATGCTGCTGTATTGTCCTCGAGCCATGGATCTATCTCAGATTGAAAGCTCAGTTCAGGGTAATTGTTGAAGGTATGTGTTCCGTGGAAACCGACGACAATCGCAAGCAGTATCGTTTTTCATTTTTTATCGCTTTAGCTGCTAAATTTCATCGTCCGTTTTCTGTCCGCATATGATTCAGCTGTAACTAATCCGTTCTAGGGAGCTCAAATCTTTTTCAATGTGGAATTCAGATACGTAATCGGGGTTTTGTTGCACTCTACTTTCTGTATGTCCATAAAAATGTTATTAGCCATTAATTTTCCACCGTGGTGAAAACTGACTTTCTTAATTTCAAATGTAATTATTTAGCGGAAGATTTGTTTTATTTTTTTGTATATTAACCATTCATTCGAAAATGTTTTTTTTTATGCGAATATTTGAGGACATTACTGAACGCAGACGTGTAAAAAATCACACTGTTCCGGTCATTAACTTCACCTTCATAATTATTAGTTGTGCATATTTTTTTTTTTTGGCGTGACAGTTCTGTAACATATCGGTGCCGCATAGTCCTCGCAAAGTAAACTATAGCTAATGTTCTCAGTATGTGACGTGCCAGTTATTTTTTCATATTGTACATGCGTGTTTGTGTGTTTTAATGAATTATTCCTTTCCGGCAAAAAGTTGGTAATTACGAAATAAATTTTAGATTATAATTTTAATTGAAGTTTATCTAGCATGCCTAATGTTATTAATTTAACTTTTAAAATGAACGTTGTATTTAATAAATTTATTTATTATTAAATTTTTTCTATATATATCTATATATATATATATATATATATATATATATATATATATATATATACTGAAAATGGAAGTGTGTTTATATTCGTTCGGTCTTTTGATGAGTTTTTTCATTTATAATTAATTTTAACCTAAATTTACTTTCGTATATTTAATAACGTCAAATTTAATTGTAATCGTATTTTATTGGCGATATAAAATTTATACAAGATTCGAAATTTAAAAAAAAAAAAAATAAAAAAAATGTAAATATTTTGCAATTAATTTTCTATGATGACTACGGTTTTTTGGTTTATTTATCTAATTTTCGAATAATCACATCATTTTAAAGAGATAATATACTCCGGTAAATTTTTATTTTCATTTCAAAATTAATTATTCCATCGTGTTTAATTATTCGAAGGAGATATAAATCAGTGTTGCAATTAGCCTGACAATTCCTTAGCGGTGTATATTGGATTAATCGGTTTCGTTAATTGAGTGAGTAATTGGATCGTAAAATGTAAGAATGCGGTGATTTATTATTATGATTATTACTATTGCTTATTCGTCATTTGAGAGTACCGGGGATTGTGATTGGAGTTTTTATTTCGGTAACTTCCATTTACTTATATCTTCGGCGAATTGTATCCGAATAGATAAAAATTAACGTGCTTAAAGGGAACGGCTGAAAATAATAATTTTTTAAATATAAATAAGATGCATGACTGCTCGACTTGTATAGCGGTTAATTTTTAAAAACACAATTATTTTAAAACCTGTCCGTCGTTAACCTGGAGTTTGATGAGGTCATATTTTAGTTTGGTACTCATTATATTCTGCATTCCTATTTACACGTCAGTATTATATATATTTCTTTTTCGTGATAGGTAACTCAATTACCGAGTATTGTAACTTCTATTGTTATAGTTCTTCATCTGCACCTGTTTCAACTACGCCGTATTGCTTGAATTTTTGTTTTGTCCCGTGAACGACATAATAAGTGCTAAATTCATCGGGCCTCTGCTTTTACATATTCTTTCCTTCCGCTGCCCGTAATTCAGAAATGCCGAGTAAAGGCATCATAAAATGTCCAATATTCATTGTTTTCTCAATACAAGATGTAATTCTAATGTGTTAGTGGAAACAAAATTTGACTTTAGTCGGATAATATTTACCTATAGATTTACCTGCAGATTTACGTACCGTGTACTGCACCTAGACCAGAGTCACGGGAAAGGAAAGAACGTAAGGTCAGTGAGTTATGGATTGAAAGTTGAAAGAATAAAGATTGTAAAATTAGATGATATAAATTGAAGGATTTGAGAAAATTTAATAAGTTATTGGAAGCATCGTGCGTGTAGGAAAGAATGTTTAGGACTCCAAATTAGGAGGCTGAGCGGTTTGTCGAGGATCGATCGTTCGAAATTGAATTGCACACATTCAAGCAGAATGTGGTGGACGGTGTAATGAGTACATAAAGCAGGAGGAGGAAGATTTTTTAGGATATAACTGTGTATAGATATTAGTGCGACCTAGGCGCAGCAGACGAGCAAGTACACACCATCTCTTCTATTTGTTAAATAGGATAGGGTCCGGAGGAATGTTGAATCCCGAAGTCGGATAATATTGTTATTACACGAGTGATAGTTGTATTTAAAACGATTTTAACGGCATTTAAATATACAGGTCTCAATATTCACCAATTGTATTTCTTGTCATCGAAACTTGTCACTAGGTAAAGTCGATTGGTTAAAGATTTCCACCACTTTGAGCTTAGTACCCTAAGAGTACACAATCTCTTCTCTGTCTCCCTCACTCTTTACCTATCCATATATATATATATATATATATATATATATATTAGGGAAATTACATTTTTGCCTAACACGTGCTAAGTTTTTTTTTTATTTCTTAAGTTCATTTTTAAACTAACACGGATGATATTGGAACGTTTTCAACATCCTATCTCTCATTTTCCTTTCTATTCTTTACCGTTTTACAAAAAGTGTTGGCACGAGCTGCTATTATATCGTCTAGACGTCACATGGTTAACTGGCCACTTTATGTATTTCGCTGTGAAAATAAAAAGAAAAAGCGATTACAAAAATCAAGAGCGGACGAATTTTTTTCCGCGAATTACTTATTAATACATCCGTCATTAGTCATCAAGAAGACGGCTTTCGTAAAAGACCTAATTAATTTATTTATTCTTTTTTTTTTTTTAAACCGAGGCTTGATGTTAAACGAGAGAGGTTTTTATATACCACTATGTGTTACAATGAAGCTATCGCGTGCGTCGAATTGTTTGAAAATGTTCGCAGATGTTCGAATTCAAGCGATGATTCAGACAGTGTTTACTATTATTATTTTTTAAATGATAAAAGTAATTCGAAGTGTGTTTCGTTCGCGTTAACTAGACGAAATAATATAAAAACCGATTATTTATCGAGCTCATTAAAATTTAGAATTCCGGTCGAATTTTACAACGTTGTGATCGGTTTCAAAAAATCCAGTCGAGTCGAGTGGAATATTATAGTCTCTCAGTAGCGTAATATTTTTTTACGCTACACAAAACGATTCGATCGAAGTCCTGAGAACTTCACGTCACCGACTATAATTATGTTACATCGATTATAGTAGAGCGCATTAATCTGGAGAATCTGTGAATCACTTAATTAGCAAGCAGAAAATTGATCAAGTTTCAATCGTAATTAGTAATGAAATGTCAGTTGGGATAAATTTAAATATTCCGTTTGTACCGTAACAGAGGAGTTAGATGTAGATACCGAAGTTAAATGCGCCCGATCATTATTTAAGAAGAACCTACTATGTGATAGATTCTCGAATTTAGGCATTCAAAAACGACTTGCCCATTGTTACATCTGCCCTTTATTGCTGTACGATATAGAAGCGGCTACACTCATCAAATGGAAGTGAACTTATAAAACGTTAAACCAGAAAGTTTTAGAAAAGGCGAAGTCGAAGAGAATGTGAAAAAGTGGATAAAATAACAGATTATTTCGCATACATTATTAGAGGACAGCGGTACGAATTCCCGCAACTTATAGTTTAAGAGAAAAATTATGAAAGAAGAAGTGCAGGGGTAACAGACGCTAGTTCAAGAATATAAAGGAGTGGACGTACGAATTCTCGCAACTTATAGTTTAAGAGAAAAATTATGAAAGAAGAAGTGCAGGGGTAACAGACGCTAGTTCAAGAATATAAAGGAGTGGACCAATATTACCTCAATTCATGAGCATAAAGGCGCGGTTACAACTGTTTTAGCGTGTAACACATAAAGAAGAAGAAGAAAATAAAATAGGTTACTAAATAATAACGCACAATAATCCGGCCAGAAGTTACTAATATCAGAAAAAAACAGAAATGACTTACACGTCGCAAGTTTTATTTGTAAAATCTTGAACAAGGTATTTCTGCAGCTACGCGTAACTTAATAATTAGCTAACGATAATAAAATAAAATAATAATGTTTTAAAATATATGTCTAAAAATGTTAATTATCGTTTTTATTATAACTTGACGATGGCGTAATTGCTGAAAAGCTTTTTAAAAAATCATCGAAATATAAATAAGTAATTTGTATAATTCGACACTATAAAAATTGATTACTTTCTATCGCAATTCGACAACGATTACCGATTTGAAAATACGGTTTTTAATAGAAACTTGTGTACACAATTTTTCAAATATTCTTGTGTACACAATTTTTCAAATATCTATTTGACTTAAAAAAAAAACCACACCTGACATATCTGTAGATGTACTGTAATTTACGAAAATGACAAAATTGACGTCTTATTTTTTCCATCATTCAACGTTCTATGTCAACAGAATATAATACGCTGGTGTGTGTGGGCAATGATCATTGTTCTACGTGATCTAAATTTACTAATTTTACCCATTTTCACAGACTTCTTAGCATCCATCTGATCTATAGGACATAGAACCGAGTAGTATGAACATACTTTAGGCAAAAAACACTTATAAAAGAAGCCGCTATTTATCCAATGATTACGATCACCTAATTTTAGCTTAAACAAATAGCCGATATCGCTGTCAAAGAATCATATCTCATAAATTCGAACGAATAACTCAACGCTCTTCCTCATTAGGACTCCGATGTGACTAATTACTACAATAACGGCCGGATTATTACGACGAAACGACATAATTCGCTGTCTCTGGGTTCGTTCATGTCACACACAGATGACACACCAATTCCTTTTTACAAAAGAAAGTCGACCAACCTGCTCTAAGTGTATAACTGTTCTAACTATTCCACATATCATTTCATTATACATGCTAGCGTCAACTTGTTGGACTCCGTCCGCCGAAGCCAAATTCTTTTCATTCCTATAAGCAACGAATCTCTCACCTCTTGTCTAACACTGTTCATTGGTACCTGTTGCTAAGTTGCCATAGAGACGAATATATTTAAAAAAATAATATCATCAGAATTTGTCGTTTACGTAATTTTTAATCGATTTTTAAATACGTTCGTTCGCTTAATTTCTGAAGATAAAAGATCAATCCTAATTATACTATCATTACGGGAGTTTGAAAATTTGAACAAATACTAATTAATTAACTGGAATTTTCGAATCTTTTAGTAGTGTGTTTATAATACTATAATAATAATAATAATAATAATGATAATAATAATAATAATAATAATAATAATAATAAATTCTTTCCTATTTCTGTATTTCCGAAGGCACGTCTGCATATTTAACCGTTCAATCCGTTCAGTCACGTATTATCGATTTTAAAACAAAAAATTATAAATTTTACGTAATTAATAATTTCCGAGTAAAATTCAATCAACGTTAATCGTTTATAGGATCGTTACATAATGTAATTTCTCTTCAGTTTCACATATCAATTTTCGACATAAAATTATACAGTTTGATACATTAAGTAATTAAAAATTACCAAGTTCGATACAACTAACCGATTATGAATATACTTATTACACAATACTTATACAGCACATCGATATTTTTAGATGACTAAATAATTTTTAACGCGTTTATATAAATATCTTTAGAATTCCGACAGTTCGTGTCGGCCAAAATTAAAAGATTTTGTTAGCATTAAAAGCTCATGTACCATATAGAGAACATCCTGACTGAAAATATTCATACATTCTGTTTATTTCGGACATCTGTTGGCATAAAGTTATCACCCACGTTTTGTCTTATTACGAATTTTAGTTTCGTTAATCGATTCGCTCGTGTGGTTTGTTCTTCACGATTTGTTGATATTTTTGTCTACTATAATAATAACAATAATAATACATTTTAACTTTTTAGCTAGACACACATATATATATATATATATATATATATATATATATATATATATATATATATATATATAATCGTATTGTTTAGCCCGTTGTACGTTATTTATGCATACAAAACAGACGACGAGCATTCGATGTACTAATTATATGCAACGTTATATAATATTATACGGAATAATGATGCTAAACTTTTTATGTCGCAAACTTGGATCGAACTTTCAATTATCGGGTTGAAAGTAGCCGAGTACTTTAGCTACTATGCCACCGTGACATTATATACATATTTTCTTAAGTATTATATCTATTTAATCAAGTTACTGTGAAAGATAAACCGTTATAAATTTATCATTATTTTATTTTTAATAATAAAAATGAAAGACGGAGACGAATAACCTTATTGTTTGTTTAATTGACCATCCAAAAATAATACGAATTCGAGAGATTTATAAATGATAATAAATATTTCCTAGAATGGAAAGTAGAATGTCTAGACCGGATCGACAGCCTCAAAGTTATATAGTGTAGGCGTTTCAGTGTCGACTTGTGGCAATGGATTAAATCCAGTTTTACCAAGTCGTCCGGTTGCTTGAAAATCCCCTCCACGTCGTGGTTTTCGTTCGTTACCTCCTGTGTAAACAGGTATGTGTCAGGTAAAAATGCGAAAAATAAATTATTATAGTATTTGCATTAATATTAACTCTTAGGATGAAAATAATTTTTCTTGTAGTAGTAATAACATAGTATTTTATGCATACCCCGTGCAACCTATTCGATTGTTTCTTTTGATTCCTTTTTCTTGTTAATGCAAACAGAAAACATTATTCTTGTTTTTTTTTTTGTTTTTTTTTTTGTTACTGCAAACGGAAAACATTATTCTATTTCGTAAGTTACTTCAAGCTTTCGCGCGATTACACCTTTAAATTTATTCCTGGAGAAATCTCGTTGCTGTTTTGGGACGAACGGTTTTAAAAGTTTCTGAATATTTAAAATACCCTGGGGTATTAAAGTTTATTCGCTTATTATTAACGTCTTCTCAATCTCTTGCGACAAGTTCGTCCTGTCCCCTTCCTATCTTAACTATATTGTTCCTGTCGTGTAGTGTGTTTCAATTTCTCCACTCCTGTTTGATATCATTCGAGGCTACGTTTCGATTTTAATTTTCCGTTAGCAAATGCTGTATAGTTGTCACGTTCTTTGTTATTTTTCATAGTTCTTTTTTCGCTGCGACATCTCCCGGTCGAAAACCCTATTATCGAATAGTAATAATAATTGAAGCTTAGTTGTTGGAGGAAGTTCATTAAATTTGCGCGAATGTTCGTTGTAAGTATTTCTTACATTATTTTTTGAAATCTAGTTTCCGTAATAAATCTGTCCACGCCGAGTTTTCAGGAAGTTTTTTCGCACGGTGCAGAAGCAGGTAGATGAACACCGGACACAGTAATTTGGTAATTTTGGTTGCGTTATTTTTATACGCGTTCTATTATGTAAAAGAAAATTATGGTCCATACACGCGTTATGTTAGCAGTAGCTTGTTCACTATTAATCCGAATAACTAATGAAATAATGTTTGTGTAGTTGGAATTCGTCAGGTCGAACAAATAATAGCGTATACAAGCTTATATTTGATTACATATTAGCCTGTAATATAATTAGTAAGTCCGTTCGTTACAGCCCTGGGTGGAATCACAAAAGCCCATTTAAAAAAAAAAAAAATTAATTATTAAATAATAACCGAAGAAGGATAAAATAATAAAAAATGAATTGTACGTCCGTAAAAATTATGTAAGTGAAAATTGATCGTTAAAATTACGCGTAAAAAACCATATATACGTAATTATATCTTTCAATATTTGTCCTATATAAAAAATGTATATATACAGACATATATATATATATATATATATATATATATATATATATATATATATATATATATATAAACAAAACAAAATCATAACACAGTTTAATCACTATAAACGTTTTTTATTACAAAGCTTTTCGACAGTTACGTCATTATCAAGCATATAGAATAAATATTACAATATATATCGCATTTTGTAACACGTCTGAAATCGAAGTTCGTTTATACAGTGAAAATATTTGAAATTTCGAACGACATTGAAAAAAAAAAGTGAACCAATTTTCTCTATGACGAGGAGATGGTCTGTTGAATATTAGAGAAATTATGAGCTCTAGCGTAGTTGCTGTGTTGAACATCATAAATGACTGTTAAATATCTTAAATTCAAGGGAAAATTTATTGAAGAAAGGAAGGGGGCGAACTAACTGAACGGAGAAAATAAAGGATTTGATCAGTGGCACCTCGATCCAAAAGTTTATGTAATGTGAAAGAGTGAACGGTGAATTACATTTATGATCGCCTACGCTCTTACGGAGGGTATAGCGGATAAAATGGAAGCTGTGAACGTTAACTATAATTAAGAACGATTCTGTTTTCTTGTTTTTTATAAACGAGGTATGTACTCAGTTTTATTCAAGGTTCAGCGTCCAATAATGTTCGTAGGTTTTGACGAATGTTGGCAGCATTGAGAAATCTCTAGCCTTTAAAATCGGTCTAACAACTCCGAATAGTTTGTGAAAAAGTTTTATATCGTGACATTTAAGTGACTACATTTCGAAATTAATTACTAATTTCGAAGTCCCTTAAATGTAATTAACCATACTACCAAAATTTTTCATTTTTTTTTTAAAGGATATTACAATTGTTAATTAACGTATATTATTTTAAATTAATTTCTTTTCGACGCGTTAACTTTTGTTCTGAATTTTTTAATTATTCCCCTAAATCAATTATTTTTTCTCTTAAACACATACTTTCGAATTTCATTGTTTTTTTTTTATTCATCTTTATTTCCACGACCTAAAACTAAATGATTATTATCAAATGTAAAAACTCGTATATCTGACATTATATTAAAAAGTTATAGTAATATTAAATAAATGTACCGGAACAAATGCCCTCTCCATTTATGAAAGTAAAAATTCTAATAATATAAACTGGTAAATAATAAATGTACAAGATAAAAATAGTATCGATGGAAAAATCAGACAAAAAACCATCACAAATTCAATAGGTGATTTAAAAAATAATAAGTTTAATTATGTAACGAATATGTAATATCATTTATGAGTAATGTAAACGAAAGCAAATTATAACGTTATGAGAAGAATACATTATGTTTAATGCGTCAATTAGTATATCTAATACTTAGTTCCCTGAAATCGTAATTTCCTATTGCTGGAAGTAAATTATTACGGTGCGCACTACAACTGAGAAAAAATTTTTTGGATAGTTTGAGGATATAGTATTTTACATATGGTACCTGTAGAGCACTATGCATATATGAAATTTTAGTGTATACGGGGACACGGTTGATTTTCTTAGCTAAATACAGGTAACACCGAACTACGGTCTCACTGTGGTAAATAAGTTTCAGAGTTATAACTAATTAATTGAAATAATTATGCGAGAAGTGTACGTAAACGTAATAATAATAATAATTTTCAATTTCAATCTTAATTTATTTTATTCCTACACATTATTACAACAAATTACGATTACGTCATAAATCCTCAAATACGTAATATTGCGCGAGCAGCGGCTAGAAAACAAGATTGTGAGAACAGTGAATAATGAATGCCAAAAAGGTTAAATATAAAATATAGATGTGTATTAAAAAAAAATGTACATCTATTTTCTTACACAGGTCCATCCCCCCCGTATGTATGGTTCAACATATCGGTACGTATACATATTCGTTAAACAATATAAAATAAACAGTAAATAAAAATTACTAATAAAACAAAATTATACCAGCCGAATACCAATTACATAGTACATTAATAATAATAAATCAAATTTTATTTCAAAGTATTTTCTATTATAAATATACAAAGTAAAATCAAATAATAATAACTTAAAA
Source organism: Coronaproctus castanopsis (assembly GCA_032883995.1). Lineage (NCBI taxonomy): Eukaryota > Metazoa > Arthropoda > Insecta > Hemiptera > Monophlebidae > Coronaproctus > Coronaproctus castanopsis. The sequence continues at coordinate 206,636,502 of CM065053.1, read as the reverse complement.
TAAATACAATGGCGACGAATACATGTACTAAATGTACTCATAAATATGCACTAGATTATATGCGTGTAGTATAAAAATTGGCAGCTAGTTGTAACTTTGGAGTTATAGTGCAACTGACCTCTGAAACGCTGATATAATGTAAACTTATTATAGCTTAAATCAAAATTCTTCATATCTGAACATAATATAAGTATATCTGCCCGATCATCAAGAATTATTTTTTTTTTACACACACGTAGGAACTATATAAAGTTATAATAATAATAATAATAATAAATCAATTGAAAATTAGTTAAATCACTAATATTTATTTTCTTAAGGAAAACACAAAGCTTTTCGGCATTTACGCCATTATCAAGTGAAAAATTTAAAAAATCATAATTTTAAAAATATAAATTAAATATAATTACTTAAAAATATGTGATGGTAATTGTGAAAATATGATCCAAAAATGATGTCTGCTTCTGTCGGTCTATTTTTTTGATTTGTTGAAATTTAATATCAATATATTTGTTTATTAATTTAGTTTTTTATATTAATTTTTTCTTCAATATTATTTTCCTGATTCTGTAAAAGTTGTATACTGTTGGAATTTTAAATGCCGAAAAGCTTTGTGTTTTCCTTAAGAAAATAAATATTAGTGATTTAACTAATTTTCAATTGATTTTTTATAAAAAATCACTACATTCCACATTATATAAAAAATTAAAATAATAATAATAATAATAATTCGACTATATTTTTTAATTCCGATTTACAAACTTACATGTGTACAACATGTTATATCCCCAAATTCCCAGTTCATACAATACATATAAACGTGATAAAATTTAAAAAATAAAGTAAATCACAAAACAAATATAATTATACATAAATGTACGTAAATTTTTCGGCTATGCGCACAATTGTACGAACGCTGACTTTACACTATAATGTATACTTAGTTAATGAGCGAAATATTATGCAATCGACAATGAACACACCCAAATTGTGTCGAAAGTAATAGAACTCTATATGACCAGAACTAACATTGAATAAAAACAAATAGAAATAAAAAGATAATAAAATGAAATACAAAAATAAAATATTTAAGTATAAAGTACATACATATACACATACATGCACATACACACACATATATGTATGTAAATGTGAAAACAAACACTTAATAGCCAAACGAACGAATAACTTTACATAAAAGTGATACGAGGTGGTCAAATCTCAATACATCGTACATATATTTTTTAATTGCGACTATCCTCAAGATACTAAATATGTAGGGTACTAAGATCTTTCCGTCTTATATTTAGGTCAGCTTTAACAATTTCAGGTAGTTCGTTATACAGCACTCATATATCGAGCTTGCATTCGTGTATGATATTTATTAAAATTAGGAATTTCAGCTTTTTCCTGGTAACTAGATCTAGTAATCCCTTCGCAAGTAGACTACTTTTACATACAAAATTTAGTAATTTAATTTTATCTAAATCCTCCAGTTCTAACGGATTAATGTCAGTTGTCTTGTTCAACAAAGTTAATATGCATCTTTGCTATGAATTAACATACTGTTTAGTAGCAACACCCCAGTGAATAATTCCATATGACAATGCGGAAAATGAAAGTGGTAATTTAATTTTCTCAATTTACTAACATTACTTATCGTGAAGATCAAAAGCTCACCTTCTTCACTCCATATGAAGTAGCAAGAGAAATAGATAGAAACATGAATTCGAGAAAAGCTCCAGGTGTCGATGAAATTTCAGCTCAAGTATTAAAAGAATTATCAAAGAAATGCATCATCATGCTTACGTATATCTTCAACGCATGTATGCGTCTAAAACATGTGCCGCTATGTTTTAAAACAGCCCAGATTATAATGCTGAAAAAACCAGGTAAGCCGGAGCAGGAAGTTACATCGTACCGTCCTATATCCCTATTACCAGCAATTTCCAAACTTTATGAGAAGTTAATACTAAAACGGCTGTTGCCACTAGTTGCAGATGAGATACCGATCCACCAGTTTGGATTTAGAAGACGGCACACTACAGTCGAACAAATACATCGCATCGTAGCGATTATTAACAAATCGTTTGAAAATAAGAAATATTGCGCCGCTGTATTTTTTGACGTTGCCCAAGCTTTTGACAAAGTGTGGCATCAGGGGCTGAAATATAAGCTGAGTAGATTATTGCCAGGTAATATATGTCAATTGTTAGAATCGTATCTGGATGAACGGCAATTTCGTGTCATTCATCAGAATGCTGTATCAAGTCTTTATTGTATACTGGCAGGTGTACCGCAGGGGAGTGTTCTCGGACCTCTGCTCTATCTGCTGTATACTAAAGATTTGCCAGTGGATGAAACAGCAACAATTGCAACATTTGCTGATGATACAGCGATACTTTCAGTTAGTGATAGCCAGCTTGAAGCAACGGCTAAACTGCAGTCTGCTATCAATCGTACACAGAAATGGGCATTAACCTGGAAGATTAAGCTTCATGAATAAAAATCTGTTCACGTTATGTTTACATATCGTCACACCAATTTGAAGCACCGTGTATACCTAGAGAATCAGCTCATTCCGCATGCGGAATCTGCTAAATACCTCGGTATGCACTTGGACAAACGACTAACATGGAAAGTGCATGTTAGGACAAAAATTAAACAGATGAAGATCAAAACAAAAGAATTATACTGGCTTATTGGACGAAATTCAAAGCTCAGCACCATCCATAAGCGACTATTATATCAGCAAATTATTAAACCGATATGGACGTATGGTATTCAATTATGGGCATGTGCCAGCAAAACAAATATCAACAGGATACAGGCTAAGCAAAGCGTGATCTTGCGAGCCATAGTTGATGCATATCGCTATTCTCGCAACGATGATATTCATCGAGATCTTGGTGTATCTTTCGTACAGGAAGTCATCAAGGATTTCGCAAATAAACATGAACAGCGGTTGCAGCAGCATGTAAATGCTGAGGCTGTTAAACTGTTGGATACCAACGATGACATCAGACGATTAAAACGTCGACACCCGCATGATCTGTCGTGCAAATAAATTAAAATTCAAAAAACTGTGATTGTAGCTATTGAGCTACAGGATCGCTCACGTTTGCATTTAGTATATAAGTCTGTGTATTAAATGAGCACTATGCAAATAAGAATACTTATTTAATCTGTATGATTAAGATTGTATTGTAAATATATATATATAAAAAAAAAAAAAATTTATCACAGAGAAATATGGATTGACCACGACAATTTACAGTCAAGCTTAATCACCGAATACTTTATCTTATATATACACTCTTTCCAAAGTTTTACGATTGTGGAATGTAGTGATTTTTATTAAATTAATTACAAAAATTAGTTAAAATCACTAAACGTTTATTTCCTTGCGAAAAATCGCAAATCTTTTCAGTAATTACAACATTATCAAGTGATATTTAAGTTAAAATAAATATTAAAAAAGGCATTACTTATTACTACTCTTAAATTATTTTGTACTACTTGATCAGTATTTTGGATTATATTCTCACAATTTATGGCTAATTTCTCAATACTTTTTTTTTGTTTAAATGATCATTGTTGTTTATATATTTTATTGTTTTCTGTTAAATTTACATTTGATAAATCAACTACTTTATCCGCAAAATTGTGATAATTATTTTTTTCTAATAATATATTCAGTTTATTATTTATGGAATAATGATGTTTTTTTTTATTTCTTGTTTTATGTAATTATTACCTAATTCTGATATTTCTCCTACATAATTATTTTTTATGTATTATATAATTCCATACCTGAATCGGGTTTCGTAAGATTGTTCGCAAGAAAATAAACGTTTAGCGATTTTAACTAATTTTTGTAATTAACTCTTTCCAAAGTTACGTTAACTTAATATTCAAATTCCAATAGCTCCGAGGTAGGAAACTAAAGGCAAGATATTTCGTTTTTTCATTAATTTGAAACTAATTTATTACGGTCTCTAGCCAAACTGAAATTTTGTTAACATCTGTTTGTAGTGAGTACTGTTAAATATTAGGAAATCTAGAACTTACCAGTAGAACGGCATCGTCCGCATAATTAATTTACCACGAACATTAAGATTTGACAAATTGTTAATATATATTAAAAATAAATAAGGCTCTAAATAATAATAATAATAAAAATAATAATTTAGACAACCTGGAGCTAGGGAAGCGAATATTTCTTTTTTTAGTTATCCTGAATTCCAGTTTTTTTTTTAAATCATTTAATAATAATATTAGTAATATAACGGATAATTAGACGAAGTTGATACTTTCTCCGATTTTTAATAGGCGATCGTAATCGACGATTAATCAGAAATTATTATACACGTCTGTTGTTCGACCCGGATTATGGTCCTGTTCGGTTGTGAGTTTCCCACAGTACGCCTAAAACATTACAACTAATACAAAATCACTATTGTAAATATTAAATCGTCATAGGCGTACAAAACTTACTGACACTTATTCAGAATTTTACTTCGTTGTATAAAAAAAAAAATCCATCAAAATAATAAATTTATTAGTGTTACAGAAGACTGCGCGCGCTAATTCTCAGTATAAGTTATAATAGGTATAAACATATGTTAAGCGTGGGTTATTTGTGTAATAATTAGCTCGATTATGTTTCTGCAGTTTATTTGTGTCTACGTGTGCATTTCGTTTACTTTATGTTCCTCGTAGGGTTTTTTTTATTTTCACTTTTTCTCGTATAACCTAATATTTATGAAATTTCGTTTTATTTGTTTCAACACAAGTTTTAATTATTAAGCTATACAACATTAAGAATGTATTGTACTTATAATTGTATCATACTATTTAAATAATCTTCTTATATAAAAACAACATTTAATATTAATTAAAATATATAGTTTTATAAGCGTATAAAATTTAATTAAAAAATCTAAACACGTTATAAACAAAAAGAAAAAAAAGAATATGATAAATTTTGATGGGGAAAAAAAAGACGGTCGACTATATTTTGAAATTTTAAAACAATCGATAATTATTCTATTATAATCTAAATTACAAGATTGCCGAATTTATTATTCAAATTACACGTTGTATTATGCAACTTAAGCCTATTCGTTCGATTACGACTTATCTTCTTCTTCGTTTCTCAGTTGCATCTCTTTAACAGGAGTTTGTCCAAATTAATATTTCTAACTCCAGCGTCTCTACACGATTTCCGCCTTCTTTTCTCCGAATTTCTAGACATTTGCTTCATTTAGGTGTTTTATCTTCGACCTTTGTAGTACCAACCTCAAATCGTTTTCTCTTTATGCTGTAGGTACTTAGGTTTTCCGTTTAAGATGTTCTGCACCATTATTGAGGCTGTATTTGTCCAGTCATTCTTTTTTTAGTCCTTTATTCTTCGCAAAGTGTACATTTCAAACCGCCTTATACTTTTCGCATTGGATATCCCTGTTTCGCACGTATAATTTAACACAGATGCGACGTAGACTAATCTAAATTTTAATTTAGTATTGCCATATTTTCAAACGTCCGTTTGGCCGTAGTTATTCTTGTCTTAACTTCTGTTACATCTCTTCCATTCTCGAAATATCGAAACATTCCTACGGTTTTATTTCCTATTTTTGAGTACTGCGGCCGGTTTGTTGATTGATCTAGTGAATTTCGTCGCTTTAGTTTTGTTTTACGCTCGTGTAACGACTGCCGTAAGATAAATGTGATGAAGTTCTTTTCGACGAAAGACTATTGCGAAAATTAGAGGCTGGCGCACCCATTACGCGATCGTAATTGCTATATCTCGGATTTAGGCTCGTGTAGATGATCGCACGAAAGTGTATACACGTTGCCTCGAGTTTCTGTAATAATCTACAACGGCTTGAAATTATCGTTAAGATTATAATTCTTTACGTCTTATTCCGATTTATTTCGTTTTTTTTTCGCGGATGCTCCGACGATAATGTAATTTCTCTTTTATCATCGTTACAATTCTTCGAGGTTAATTATCCTTTAAAGTATGTCGCGATCGCTCACTTGGGACTATTAATTTCATACGTATTGTGTATATTCTCGCTGTATTGTAATTTTTTAATTATTTCGGTTTTATATATATATATATATAAAGTTTTTTGATTAAAGTACGAAATGAACTCTAAAATCAAATCGACGATAAGATGGATGAAATACTTAAAACGTGATTAACGTATTGGTATAGTTTAAATATTGGTCACCCGCTAATTAGGTGGAAATTACTTCCAGATCTTTTTTTTGTCCATTGATGTTCTCACAATTATATATAGATGAAAACACAAAACTTCCTATAAAGAATATTGGAAAGCATCGGGGGTCAGTTTCTTACAACGAATTCATTAAGTCTGTCTAGCATACCTTCTATTCTTTAGTTTTATAAACTCGATATACCATACATGTGGAATACGGTCTCGCTCAGTAATCGGATTCCGCATTCTGTGTTTAAAACGCTATCTTCTACATTCTGTTTTGGCTAATGGCGATCCGACACAGATCGTGTGTCATCTTCGAATGTTAGTACTGTCGTTCTCGTCAAATACCAATTGATCTCCTGCGTATTTCTATTAATATAACTTACTTTATCTTAATTCGCTTTCTATTGTATTATTAGGTACATTCGTCTTCGTTCTTCGTTACCCCTACCAATTATTATTAGTTATTATTTGTTTTTCGAAATGTTTATTTTAATATTATATAAATTGGGGTATTTAATTTAATAAATACGTTCGCGTAAACCACCGAAAAAAATTAAATTAAAGAAAATATCGCTTTAATTAAATAGATAGAAACGGTTATACCGAGAGTACATTGTGTAAGTTGTTCGTCCGCTTTTATTATTTAATCGACTCCTTTCTCTGCGACTCTTATTCAACGATTCTTTAATTTCTCGCATATCGCCGTCGATACGGTCGATTATTGGTAAATCGATTGATATTCGAATAAAGCAGACGTTCTATATACGATCTTCTCTTAATAATAATAATAATAATAATAATAATAAAAGAATTCGAACTCCGAGTTATAATTAATAATAAACCAAGAAAGTGAAAGTTTTTTTTTTTTTTTTTTTTTTTTTAAATACGCCTTTTAAACAAATTATTTTTAATTTTGTTCGTGTTATGTTTTTTTTTTTTTTTTTTGTTAAAAGTTTCCAAAGACGATAATATTGTAATAATTACAAATTTTATAGAACGGATGCGATTTAAAGAGGAAAGTTGAAAATATTATTAACTCCTTAATATGTAAAAATATTGAAAGTGAAAAAAAAAATCAATTTGAATAGGTTTGCTAATATAATTTGATACATCGTCCATAACATAATCGCATTCCATTTCAGCATAAGGTCCTCAACTAGTTAGGTCGAGATTAAACCAGATTTTCAACTAAAAAAAAAAATCAACATCAATAGGTGTTTCAGTCATTTGACTGGTAGAAACGACAGAAGAACAAGTATTAGAGAATCTTTCAAATTTTCCTTTTGAAATGCAACTTCTATTGACGCATTATATATGGGGGGAGTTAACCCGAAAAACGAGCAAGAGAGCGGGAATAATGGACAGATGTATATGTATGTATAAATGTATATATATACATATACATAACACTCGCCTATCAAACCACGTTTTGTTGTGTTAGGTATGTCAATGAAATAAGGGATGAGTATAAAACATGACCGTTTACATGTACCGCACTACCAACAGCTGTCTTTCAAAGAACGTTTTGTAGCGTTAGGGGCGTCGACTTATATACATAGGTAGGCTTATTATTGATATATATATGTGTGTGTGTGCATTTATATATATATAATATATGTATGTGTAAACATTTGAAAAAAACTTTGTATCGAATTTAGTTAGAACGTCTTTAAGTTTTTTTCTTCCCTGCACTCTAAGGCACAGATTTTTTTTTATTTTGATTTCTAATAATGGAATAATGGCAAGTAAAGGAATTATCATGTAGTGGAACAGCAACGGTTCTGTAACGAACTCACTGAACTGAAACAGCTAATCTCCTATTACCCTCCTCCCATTAATGTGTGCACAAGAAACTCACTGAAAACCATCGAATAACCAACTATGTTATTTTTTAGCGTGATAATGAACAAGATTGTAGAGCTAGCGGAAGTGTAGCAACTCTTGTCCATAAGACAGCCCCAGTAACCCGCAAAATGAACATCATAACAGTCAATAACAGTCCATCTTCACTATACAAGTGTTACTTCCCTCCAAATGTTCCTATTAACTAAAAATAACTTCAGACACTAGACTCCAGTAATCTTACTTGGAGACTTTAATGCTCTCTTCCCATGATGGAGTGCATTGTTAACTAACAACCTAGATCCCATAATCAATAAACTGATGTTATATAATGACCTAGTAATCGTGCAACTAATGCTTTAATTCCCAAGCCCATATTTTATTTCCATCTCCAAAGGGTACCATGGTGGTGCGATGAAATAACAGTCATCATCCGCCAATGTAGCCGTAAACATATAAATTAACGAATGTTTTACCAAATCTTGTCATATAAAAAAAAGTACAGCTTCTTATGTACATTGTTCCATGCTAAGAACCAAAACTCTTAGTGTATTTTATAGCATAAATTTCTGTATCCTCTACTAATCGTAATTGCTACATCACGCATCAGCAATGCACAGTAATATCCAGCCAGGTGGTATTGCTAATATCTTTTCCTAGAATTATTATACTCATTTCTCTCCTTGCTCCTATCCACCTACATTTCTGAGTAAGGAATCTATTTAATAGCGAACTACAATAAATTTTAATGCAAATTTACTAATTAAAATACCCCAAATCTAATAGCGCAAATTGACCCAAATTTTATGCATCTATTTATGTTAAAGTATCTCCCACTAAATGCGGAAATTTTTGTACTTCACATTTTTAATCAAATATGAACAGTAGGTAGGGTACCTGACTATTGAAGTTAATCACAATAATATTCCTATTCAAAAATCAAACACAAGTTCCACAATCCCAACGAACTATAAATCTATATCACTTTTAAATTCCGTTGCTAAAGTTCTAGAAAAAGTCTCTACTCATACTAAAGATTATTTATTAAATCTTCAAAGATAAATATTGACAATCATCGAGAACAAGCTACATTTATATACCATTTTCTTCGATCTTAAGCTTTTGATCGAGTAATAACTGATAATATGGACAATTATATACAAAGTATGTTTTTTTTTTTTTTGTGTACAATCATATATTTAATGTTAGAATAAGTTTGTTGAAATCTCAAATTTTTCCACCAGAGAATCGAGAAAAACAAGGCTGGTATAAGAGTTTTATAAAGTTAAATCTTTTTGGCGATTTATAGTATCGATGCTTTCGATATTAATTTTATTGCTGATGCTGATCATATTTTTCTAGAACGTTCTTTCTGTAACACCTCTCGTCAAATTTTATACAATCGTTTTATAATACATCGAATCCCAATTACATGTCAACATCTTCTATCTCCTCGTAATTTGTAATGTACGTCTATGTATCATATTGTATTCTTTCGTATTAAGTAATAATTGTCTAATTCAATCGTCTAATGAACGATCACATTGCGTTATATTGACGAAACCGTATATTATAATTATATTAATAAAATTAGAAAAGTTCTGCATTCGTCAATTATAACATAAAAGCAGTTTATTTAAGAAATATTATTCTTAACTGTATTGACGATGTAAAGAGATATGGCGAAATTTGTTCGATAGGAAATAAATCTTCCAGCAATATAACTCGAAAATAGAAGAAAAATTATAATTTGGAGATAACATCTCATCGAGCATTTTTCCGACGATGATAAATTCTATATAAGGCAACGGTAACCTAGATATAGTTTGGCAAACCCGGCCTGGTGTGGGATAAATATCTTACAAAATCCCTGCTGGATAGCTACTGACTGTAAATACGTAGATATGTTTCTATACTACATTAATACTACAATGATTTATCGTAAATCATAATGCAATAATTAAGCCGTTTGAATAACCATTTTTGCTCATCCGAAAACAATCGATTTAGCCGAAATGCTGAACATTTATATTACTGATATAATATTACTACGTAAGCGATTATTAATTTGAACAGTGTGGAATGTAGTGATTTTGGAAACATAAACAAGAAAGAGTTTTTATATATAAATATACCACAAATTATCATTGTCAAGCTGACGTAAAAAATAATAAAATAAATAAATATGTAATATAAATATATACAATTTATAAAAAATATAATGAAAAAAAAAACTAAAACAAAATGTAAGAAAACACTTAATTTAGATGTACAATAACATTTAAATTAAGTTTTTTTTTTTGTATTTTCTTTTTTTTTTCTTTTTATATTTTTTCATAAATTATATATATATATATATATATATATATATATATATATATATATATATATATATATATATATATATAATTATTATTTTTGGTGTCCACTTAATAATGGCTTATAACGGGTCAAAAAGTTTTGTGGTCTTTTTATACATGAAATTTAACGATTTTAACTACTTTTTTTTGTTGTTATTTAATTATTATTAAACATTACTGATAACTGGCGCTATTGTTCTACATGACGACACTATGTCAGAAATTTTCGTTACCTGATACTATGTCAGAAATATTCGTGCAAATGTCAGTAATAACCGCATAAATTTTTAATTCAATCGTAGGATGATACGCATTTATAGAGGGTTAAAGTAAACGCTGTTTATTTGTTACTTTATGATTTGTGAAAAAAAAATATCCCAAGTCTCGATACACAAAAGAAATCAACTATTACTATGAAAAAAGTAAAAACTCCCACTAAGTTACACCTACTAATAGCTAATTAATTTCTTCTAATGAATGGGTTAAACGTTTTCAAAGAATTTTTAAGGTCATCTATTATAATTGAATTCAGACAGATAAACGCCGGGTATTTATTTTTGAGAATTGAATATAAAAAATTTGGGTTTGGTTACGCATACATATTTCTTTTATATATATATATATATATATATATATATATATATATATATATATATATATATATATATACGATGACGATATATTTTTAGAACATGAATGGTTTTTTTATTATTATTTCGTTGATTAATGAAAGTTAAATAGTGAAATTCGTGATTTAAAATACCTGAAATCCTACGGACAATTTAAATGATAAACCGGAAAGTTTCATAGGAACTCATCCACATATTAATAACAAATCTTCAACTGTGAAACATAAACCATTAGATATCGTAATGATTCCCGGAATAATCAATATTAAATCAAATGTGGTTAGTATGTTTTGAAAAGTTTTGTTCGTATTTTGTAGTAACGGCCGTAGAAAAGTTTTGAAATATTTCTTTATGACAAAAAAAAAATTGGAGAGCGCAGTTGAAAATATTAGTTTACAGATAAATCCGATTAAAATGAAATATATGAAATTTATCGAAAATCAGGACAATGATCACACGCGCGTTGAATTATAAATACAAGTAGGAAGTATAGAAGAAACGGACCAATTTACAGATCTTGAATAAAGATTTGGTAATCGAAAAAACAAGGAAACAAAACTTGAAAAAAGAATAGCAAATGGCTGGATTACGTACCGTAAGATAAAACCTATACTCAGCGCTAAAATCAGTCCAGAAAACAAAGCCGAAATATTTAACCGATACGTGATTTCAGTGCTAACGTACGCTGCAGAAACTTGGCTCTTAACGAAGGAAGATGCGAAGACGTAGGGATGAAAAAATGTGCATAGTGGAAGTCGCGCACAAAGGAGATCATTTATGAAGATAGTTGGATGATATAGTGGCAGTCGCGGGGAAACATTGGCTTCTTGAAACGCAGGATAGGCATCGATGAAGAAGATTAGGGGTGGCCTACATCGAATCAATGATATAACACGCATACTTTAAAATAAGAATATAATTCGATCTGTTTTGCTTTAGGTTCAAACTGACCAAGTATACCGGGAGATATGGATATAGCTTTGCGTCGTTTAGTTCACTATCATTAATTTATATCTATATTTAAAATTGATATTTTTTATTTCTGCCACCTGTCGCCATGATATCTTTTCTTAACGATTAATAATAGTTTATATATATATATATATATATGTTATATATATATATATATATATATATATATATATATATATATATAACATGTATGATTTGGGAAGGTTTTCCTAATGTAAAGCTTAAAAACTGTTTTGTTTTTTTTTTTTAATTTTTCTTATTGTTACTTTACTGATATTTTCTTTATTATTTCTTCAGTTTTGTAAAGTCATTTGGTTGTATTTAGCTGCTAAGATAACTTTAAGGATACTTGGCATATGTTTATGTACACATAAATTCTTCATGATTTATATAATTTTGTATTGAAATAAATATATTGATATTGATACATATATTGATTGAATGTTACAAGAAAGATAAAGTAATAAGGCCGTGGAAAAGAAAATTACTATTCTATACCATAATTATTAATGGTGAACTAATTTTAGAGCGGACATATTTTACGGCATTTAAAAATAAAAGTGAAACACGAACGGAAGTTACTGTTAGGGAAAATACGTTTTAAAACAGGTATTTTACAAATTGAATCTGAAACGTTTTCTTAATTATTTTATCATTATCACTATTTTTATTTGTATTATTATAATAAAGTTGTATTTTAATTGCTCGTTTTTTTTATGTGTAACTTTAATTTCCTGAATTATAATGGTTTATTATTCTTGTTTATTTCATATTCGGTTTTTCATTTTTTTAATCGTCCCAACGCTTGTCATTTTTAATTGCATAATTTAGTTATGGTTATATAATTGTATACGGTTATAATTCATATTATATATATATATATATATATATATATATATATATATATATATATATATATATATATATAAATTTTGTAATTAAATGAACCAGAAAAAAAATTAAGAAGTAAATATTTTTAAGATAGCCGGAAAAAAAAATGTAAAAACTGAGAACACACTCAAAAAATAAAATGCTGCAATTCTCAGAGAAACAATTTTTGACTTATATTTCATGTTGTACTACGCATATCTTGTAATGTTTTATTTTTGTTTTTTTTTTTAAATCGACAAAATAACATGGGCGGGCGAAATTTAACATTTCGCTCAGTATTTTATTAACCTTTTTAGTTAGGATGTCCACTACATGGCACATGAAATTTTAATGCAAAGAAAATTTTTAATTTTCTCATTGACATGAAATGTCTTAATTTGAAAAATATTTATATCGATATATAAAATATTATCTACAGTGTTCACCTAAAAAGCAGTATTGTATTACATCTGTATAAAATTTATAATATGGCGTCGAAATTTTCTAACTTACGACTGAAACAGTTAAGGAAAATCAGAATCTTGGAAAATTAGACGTTTTTGAAGTCTTACATATATTCGTTTACTATTACGGACAGAGTACTGAAATTCGAAGAAAGTGGCGGAAATCATAATGGACGATAGAGGTGAACGTTAAAAGAGATTACATAACGCCAACAATGAGGTATTGTTTTATCGTGAGCTTGTGTAGAATTTTAAAAATCCGGCTAATTGGTTTTTTTCTGAATTCGAAAAAGTCGTAATAATTCGATTAAATTTCTTATTCGAAACTATTTAATATAGAAAATGTATCATTAAATTCGTCCATTGATTAATCGATATTCGTAAAAATGATTATATATATCGCTCATGATGGATCGTGTGGGTCGCATGTGTAGTTCGGTGAATTTTTCTTTGTTCGTATGATTTCTGCGAGCTCGTTCTTTCTTATAATACATACAGCGCACGGGGTTTCTCAGGAAGTTGCATCATTTTTTAATACTGTTAAAGGATATTCCGAAATTACCATTTGTGCATGCAGTTCTATATGCAGATGATCTGATTCTGTACTGTGTAGATCATACAGACTAGACACAATGTACAGACGTTTGCAACAGAAAACTCTAGTTTTTATTTTGAAGAGTATCACGAGGGATTGAAGCTGAAATTAAACGTAGAAAAAAACTAAGTCCACACTATTTTCGAGAAGGAGACTAGTAGCCCACCTGAAGTTACCATTAATAACAAGCCAATCCCGTCGGTAAATGAAGTACAACACGTAGTTGTCACAATGGATCGCAGATTAACTTTTAACAACTACATTAATTAAACGCCCAATAACTAAAAAAACAAAAACCAATATTTCGCAGAAATTCAGTACTTCTTCTTTTTTCTTTTTTGATTTGTGACCGTACCGTATCGTGTACTTAGGCCAGAGGCACGGAAGGAAAGGTGTTAAGACCTTAATTAGAGGAAGGATGTTTGTGATTTTGAGGAAGGAGAGAAGTTTAGTCTCGGCGGATGAAGTGCGTTGTAATATGTTGGGAAGGTTGAGAGGAAGGCCAGCAAGCTGACGTTGAAAGTACACCACGAATAAAAAACTATTTTATGCGATAGTCTTCAGGCCGAGATTAACCTATGTCCTGGATATAAATAACTACGGGTGGTGAAAAATCATTACTACTGAATCTCTGAACGCATCGCCACGCAGGCGCATTTAAATAAATTAAAGTTATTGGTATTTACACATTAAGTATATAGGTATCGTAGACTTAAGCCTAGATCATTATAAAAAATTAAATTATAATTAATAAGTATATATCTTCCAGTTTATTCTCTCTCTTAATTTTAATTTTATTCTTTTGTACTCGCTCTCGCAGATTTTATATACATTTTTTCCTTGTATACAAAAATAATTTTACTTTAGTTAGATAAATTTTACAGTTGATATATTATCGCTAAACAGTTCCATAATAGATAGCCGTTTATATACTCGTCATTTGTTTTATTTATTTATGTATGAATCAATTTTTCTTCTTATTTATTATGTACGAAGAATTTGGATACAAGAAATTTATCGTTGTAATCGTTCGTAAAAGGAAATACATTATTTATCAGTTTGGTTTTTTAAAATTTGAAATTTCACTTTTTTTTTTTTTAAAGAAGTGACTTATTTTGTTGCTACGCTATAAAATTTTAATTTCGTAATATTTCGACGTATTGATGGTTAAAAGTTTTCATCGAATTCGTTAATTATTGTCGTAAAGTATTAAAAAAGTAGAATTACAGTTATTAATTTTTTACGTTTTAAAAGGGAACGTTAATTTTAAATTTTAATATTCAAAAGGCGTAAAATTTCTTGTAATTAATTCTGTGTATTTTTAATTTTTAATGAGAGGCGTCGAAACTTCTTTGGTAATAAAAAAACAACCTGGAAAGCACATAGTTGCGTGTATGCTTTAGTTTTATTTTATGCGTTCGCGAAATCTTAAACTTTATTTTATTCATTATAATCATCGGCGATATTATTCTGCTCGCTGTTCGATTTGATCGATTATGTTTCGTAATACGTATTATTACTATTATGCAAGAACGGGTGTATTTCCAATTTATTGTTTGGAAAAGATATTTTATTATTGTTTCAATTTAAATTCAATTTTCACGGTTTTCGGTTAGATCGATGACCGAGATAAGGTAATAAACCGTGATTCCGCAATTTATTCTTTCTATTGTTATATTCTCACTTGGCAGGTGAAAGCCGACAGTTCGATGTGTTCAATGAAAGTAGTTTATAGGTCGCCCATCTCATTGAGTTCGATTTTTTTTTTTTTAATAATCATAAGCACGCGAAGATACGGCATTGATGATGAAGAGCTGATTATGTTCGGGCACGTTGTGGCATGTTTATCTTTAAATTTTTAGAAGCGTCGTCCATCGTAACCGGACGTACGATTTTCGTGTGTCCACCCGTGTAACGAAATTCGTACGGTAAAATTTAATTAGCCGCTAATTAATATTCGGCCTCGGACACGTTTCGCAATTTGAACAATACACCTTCCCGAATTATTGTACGCTATGCATCGCAGCGAGTAATGGATATGGTAGAATTTTTGTTGAACCCTACTTCAGACTATCGCGTCTGACTTCCATGACCGAGCATTCTCAATATCATTATAACCGGATAACGCAAGAAGAATTTTTTACTATTTTCGAAATATCGGATAGATAAAAAATCAATTGAAAATTAGTTAAATCACTAATATTTATTTTCTTGTGGAAAAACACAAAGCTTTTCGGCATTTACGCCATTATCAAGTCAACAAAAGTTTTTTTTTTTTTAAATCATACTTTTAAAAGTATAAATTAAAAATAATTACTTAAAAATATTTGATGGTGATGGTGAAAATATATTCCATAAAATGTTGTTCTGCTTCTGTTCTGTTTATTTTTTGAATTGTTGAAATTTAACATCAATATATTTGTTTAATGATTTTGTTTTTTTATATTTATTTTTTCTTCAATATTATTTTCTGCATTCTGAAAAAGTTGTATACTGGTGGAATTTTAAATGTCATTTACTGATGTATGATGTCCAAAAGTAAAATATAAAATATAAAAATATAAAAACAGAAAATTTTTTAAAAAAACACAATTTTACAAGTAAAATGAAAATAAGTATTTGAAAAATCTGATAATGACCATGGTGAACAACACAATCAACTATCAGTTTATAAAATTTACAAAACAATAACCGGATAATAATTAATTCGAATATGTAGTTAAACATTGAAAAATATTTATATTATATAATAAAAAAATTAATAGCCAGTAAAATTACAACTTTTTTACAATATACTTTTTAAAATTAATTCTTCATCAAAATTTACCATTGAATTTAATAAACTATTTTTATTTTTATCCCTTTTTCTTTTATAATTTCCATTTTTTCAAGTAGTTTTATTTTTTTATAATGTTCGCTCTATGTAAAATTTTATAATTTAGATTAATATTATTTAATTTTTTATAATGTGGAATTTTCAATTGATTTTTTATAATATTATTTATTTTATGTTTTAATTCTACACAATGTTTCCCAAACAATGATTTTTCATCATTATTTGCATATGAATTTAAATGTTCTTTAAATCTCGTTGCGAATTGTCTGCCTGTTTCTCCTATGTATTCTTTTTCACATTGATTACAATTTAATTTATAGACTCCCCAATTTTTTAATATATTTCTATTTTATATTAAAATCGGATAAATAACTTTATTTGTAATAATAAATTTTTTTGTGGAGATTCGGTTATTTGATGAAATAATTCGCATAATAAACGTTTCACAATTACAACGTTTATTATGCAATTCGCGAACCGTTTGAACGAAATGTTTAATATCTCGGTGGACTCGTTTCAATGTGTATTTTAATCTACCATAAATTATTCGAAGCTACCAACCATCCTCAGAAACTCTAAAATCTATATAACCCACTTTTCTCCGTATCTGTTTGCCCAAATACATTTATTACGACGTCATTTTATGTGCAGATTCCGGATATATTAATTTGATTTGAATGTCTATTATTATTTATATGGTCGAAAATCAAGGGTCATCGAATTTTGGGTGGAATTTTTTATGCGGTTTTATATATATATATATTATGTATATATATATATATATATATATATATATATATATATATATATATATATATATCACAAGATACCTCGAAATAAAGTATTTATAAAGAAAAATTTTATTTTATATTTAAAAAAAAAACTATTATATATTTATTAATGAAAAAAAATAGTAATTTAGTTAAAGACTAACCTGACCGGATTCGTAATTGTTTCAATCATCCATTCTCATTTTATTCTAACCGCCTTCATTAAGAAACTAACAACTGAAAAACTAGAACTCTCTCGAAAATGAACAACCATCCCTTTTTATACATTTTTCTTAAACCTTGCTAAACAAAAATTACTGGATTTTCTTCATTATTTACTGGCTGTAATTTATTTTTTACTGGCTGTATTAACTAAAATTATTTGGTCAAACTAATTTACTGTTTTTTTTCCCATTGGCTAACTAGAATTAATTTTAACTATTGTATAATAATAGTTTATCTACTACAAATCCGGTTTGGTTATATTATAATAATTTTAATATATTTTACTGTAATTAAATAAATAATTATATATATATATATTGTTTTATTATATTAATTAAATTAAATATTAGTTTTCAACCTTCAATATAATAAATTTAGATTTATTATAACGTGAACATACGACGATTGTCGTAATATATATATATATATATATAGCTAGCCGTACGATCCGTATCCATTATACTATCAAATACCGGCTATTCTTCGTTACATAAAATGTTCCATCGTTTCGCACTCACAACTGATATCCATCGATAGGCTCGATTTCACCAAGTTCGCCTTTACTCTTGCCTAATCCTAACGAATTCGGTTCTAGTCAGACTTGAGCCACATCGGCTGCTGTTTTTCCTGTACTTCCGTCATTGCTGTCGCCACTTGTTCCCGTCATCTCCGACCATACGTAGGATGTCTCGTCTATCTTACACATGCTTTGTTCTCTCAGCCGCTATCTTCCTACTTATATCAGGAGGTGTAATTACACTAATTAAGTATAAATTATATAACGTAACGGGTCTAAGATATCCGGTGATTTTTATACTGTAGAATTATGATATTAAACAGCATTTATGAAAATTCAAATGTCTTGAAGTGCATAGATCGCGTGCAACAATCGGCCTTATATATATTAGTTTAATGGAAAAACAAATTTCACCCTTAAATTATTCGCATCTCTACTTTCAACATCATTCTAATGGATTGTGTTGTACACATATAATTTGTGCGAAAATCGAATATTTTTTTCGTTTAAAGAATTAACGCCTTTCGAAATTTGTAATTAAAATATACCCAAATTGGTATATAATTGCAAAATTTCTGGAAAGTAACTCTACAACTTATTCGATTTAGTTCTCAAAATCTGATAAAATTTAGGAATTAGTGCCATAACTAGCAGTAGTTTCTTAATACGAACCATATAATACTTTTTTTTTTTTTTAATAATTATTATCGGTGATATTAACCGTCATTTGAAACATTTTATCATAATACTATTATCATCGTACAGGTTTAACTCATAATACTATAGGGTGACACAGAGAAGACGAAGAGTTCCACTTTTTAAATGACGCAAACCGCGTGCTCGGCGTTTACTGTACACACGAGAGATTCGTTTTTGTCCAATTTCAGTTATCATGGTATCCTATAATTAGAATGAGTGCGCGTTTTGCGTGAAGCGTTATTGTCGGTATGAATAGATCACGACAGTGCAAAGTGAGTTTCGAAAAGAATTCAAAGTTACGCGATTTTTTCTTTCGTGGGGATACCTTAAGAGCCGCGTTTACGAATACACGAGATCTGGAAGACTCGATAAAAACTCGGATTTCTGATAAAATTTAAAAAATTCGGCGACCTACCCTCTCGGAAAAGTCTTCGAAAATTTTTTAAACACTGAACGAATGTATTATTGCAAATGGCGGTCATCTGAACGATATTGTGTTCGAAAAAGAAAGAAAGAAAGAAAAGAAGTATATTTTGATTGATTAAATTTTACAAGAAAAGAATAACTTATAATGTTCTATCGTTCCGAAATATAATTAATTAACCGATAAACTTAATAATAATTTTTAAAAATATATGCATAAGTGATAGTTATATACATTTATTGCTTAATGAAATTTACAGGAAAAATTAAACCTGCAACGTGTAATTCGTAAGTAAATTTTAAACACATTGGTTAAATAATTTATAAAATTTAAACGTGAAAAGAATACAAAAATAAATCAAATAAAATTTATCTATAATATCGTTGAATTTTAAACCTAATACTGATATGTTTAATTCGTCTATGTTTATATTTTTTATACGTGTGTCGTAGAGAAATTTCATTGACATTTTGGTCAGCAGACATGCGGCGTGCATTAAAAAATTTTAAGATCCTGTTTTTTATTATTTCTCGTATATAGGGATAGTTTAAAATGTCACGCATTATTTTAATGGGCGTGCATATGTGGGTTTGTTCAACACAATTCTTAGGCAATGATTTTTTTTGTAATCGTTGTGTTTATATTTTGACCACACAGGACTGGCATAAAGAATTTTAGGTTGACTGATTATAAATCAAAAGCTCGTTCACCGGTGATAGCGTAGATTTCCTGTTAAATATTGGAAACAGTGCACTCATTTTTTTTTTATGTCCCCTAGATACAATCGTTAATATGTTTAGTAAAAGTTAGCTTACTATCTAGTGTTACACCGAGATAATTGACTTTAGATTTCCACGAAAAATGTTTGTCAGCTGCTCTCCTATTTTTAAATATTCATTCAAAAATTTTGGCCGAGTAGTTTTTGAGTCATTCAAAAAACAAACAAAGCCGTCCGTCTTCTTTGGGTGGTCATCCTGTACTACTTGGTTAAAAAAACGATTATATAAGCCTGAATTTCAGTTAATCCGAATATAAATAAATTACTTCAAGCGACTACGATTAATAATGATAATTAAAAATAATCGCCAGAGACGTATGAAATTGTGAATAATTATTATTAAATTTAACTGCCGGGTGGAAGTTAAATGACGTACAGCTGTCGATGAAAATTAATAAAAATTAGCATTATCGCGCGGTATATTTATCCGTGTACGCGAATGACGAACGTTATTGTTAAACTAGAGAATGATAACAACAGCGTGATAGCGATAACACTCTACATCTATTACGTTTTAAACTCCGCCGTTATCTTCAGTTAATTACGACTAACTCGAACAGTATCCTGTGATAGATTTGAATGAAGACTATACGTGAGAGAATATTCATTTCGTGTGTATAAGATAATAAGCAACGAGATGAATGACATGTAGACGAGCATCACGAGAATTTAGAATAATTTAACTTAATTGAGACCATCAGCAACGAAGCTAAACGCGATGATGAGTTTTGTTCGCTCCCAAGGATGTACGATGAATAAAACGATAATAATAATGACGATAATAATTAGATATAGGGGACCTTACTATCGACGAAGAACTTAAACGGGTAGCGATATATATGTATAATATATAGGATAAAATTGGACAAAAGAAGCCAGTGCGAGCCGCAGTAATAATGGCATTATTATTAAATTATTTAATGTTCGTGTTTTATACCGTTATATAGATTTAGTTTATTTACTTTTTTTTTATTTTTTTTTATTTTGTTCCACGTATTAATTTATTACGATTTATTTCCTTCTATTAATTTCACTTCGGTCTTTTAAAGACTGAGAAGTCGTTCTTAGAGGAAGCCATGAGATGATCCAGTTCGAGCTAGTTATTATTTCGAATAAGGATTTATTTCTTTTACCGTCTAAATTTTCGTTACCGCCGATAAGTTGCTAGCCACGATCGTACTTCCGTTTTTAATTTGATTTTTTTTAAATTATAATCGACCGAACGATCGGTCTCATCTTTATAGTTCCAGAACCGAAACGTTTTACAATTCACCAGATTAATCCGTTCGAAAAAATAGGAAATTAACCTGCGAGAGAAGAAGATATTTCTAGGATATCGGACATAGAGACTTTTGAAAAAGTGTATCATATAAAGGCCTAATGCGTTTACGTCGCTAGTTCGATATTGTAAATAGGTCATTTCTACGGGAAAGTTATTTTCAAATTAAATTTAAAAAGATGAAAGTATCCGATGTACGATACATACATATATATATATGATATATATATGCCCGGATTTCACAAGGAAATAACGCGTACACTTAAGCGTCCAATATATCTGTATTAATAGTTCTTTTTCATCGTATCGGGAAAATTTATCATAGTTACATCATGCCAGAAGTCCAAAAATCTCAATATTTTTCCATCCAATTTGAGGACGTCGTTATACAGTTGTGTTGGACAAACTTTACATTCGAATAGGTGTTCCATTTTTTGTAATTCATCGCAGTCACATGTGGAGCTTTTACTAATGCTCCATTTCTTCATATTGTTCCTTATACTCCCAACCATAGTCCTTAATTTATTAAGAGATTTCCACTTTTGGTAATCCAGATCTACACCTATTAGAAGGTTTTCGGCAAGTAGGGAACCTCCACGTGGTACCCCTGGAAACAACGCTCTAGTGATACTGGATTTTCGAGAACAAGTTTGAGATGTTGGCCAATCCTTACAACACGGATAAGCGATCATGTATTAATAGTTTAGTAGCCGGTATTGCAGTATGTACTATAATGCGTCAGCCATTTCCACGATGAAACTAGTAAAAATTATTTTCAAAAATCATTCAGAATAGTGTAAAAAATTGAGAATAGTAAAAAAAAAAGAAATTAACGAATAGTTTTCACAAATAGCAAAATCACACTTGAAGTTATTATTACTATCAATTGCAAAACGGTTGCCTAAAAGAAGTGACGGTGTAAGATACTTCGGTATGAGCTTGGAAAAAACTAACTCGGAAGGATATGTTCAGACTAAATGCAACGAACTAAGTTCGCTGAATGTACTTATTAATAAATATACATTCAAAGTTGCGCTCGGTTAATAAAATTACCACGGATGTGGATGCTGGATCTTGTTTGGTGATATGGAATTTTCCAAAATAGAATATAACGAACTAAAATATCGAAGAAAAACTTGCGTGTCCCGTTATTATACACGACGAAATTAATTAAATTGGACGGAAGTCGCAGCTCTCTAAACAACTCTACAGAGCTTCGACGACGGTTGTACAGAATCGAATCAGTTTGACGCGGATAGTTAAGTCTATTCTATACGGTTGAGGCGCTCGTTCTCTAAAATGAGTGTCGTTTAACGGCAGGCATATTCTCTATTAGTAAAAAAAACCTGATAAGTATCGTGGTATATATATATATATATATATATATATATATATATATATATATATATATATATATATATGTTGTGTGTGTGTGTTGTAAATATTCATAATATAAATGAAAATTCTGTAAATATTTACGTTATGTTTTTATATTTGTCTGTGGCGTTCCCAGTTTCTTTGTTTACATTTATATTTTTATTCTATATTATATCGCGAGTTCCTTAAATAGTTCGTGTTATGTTGTAGAAATTGTTAAAAATAAGTAAATAAACGTATTTACTAAAACATATTAATACAAATTTCTTTGATAAAAGTCTACTTATCTATGTTTGTGGACACGTATACTCATACTCAGGTATGAATTTTTTCTGTGTAAAAGCTTTACTTATGTTTGAGAATTATATATATATATATATATATATATATATATATATATATATATATATATATATATTAAATAACGTGTAAGATTTTATTATGCCTGAAAAATGTAAGTGTGAGGAAGCTTATACCGATTATGTACTTAGTATAAGAAATTATTTATTGAATTTTAAATATTGCAATAGACGGAGAACCCTTTACATGTTGGTCTACTCTTTCGCAGCTGTGGAACAATAGTTGTACGTGCACACAACTCGCACGTTAAGAAGAACCCAAACCACGGTAATACATACAAGATGTCACATAATAACACACCTATATTGTCGTAACACTCGGAGACATTCGTATAAATATAACAACCCACTTAAATAATACCACATAAGTGCAGGAGCTTAGTCCTTATTTGGATAAGGATTATTCATTATGAAAAGCTACACGCGAGTTTAAACGACCGTTTGCCAGGATTCCTTCTATTCGGTGTGAAGCTGGACAGGATATTGAAAAAGCTGAATTGTTTGCACGATACTTATCATCAATGGTGTAGACTCATGAAATACAGTCTGATATGAACCGTTTA
Source organism: Coronaproctus castanopsis (assembly GCA_032883995.1). Taxonomy (NCBI): domain Eukaryota; kingdom Metazoa; phylum Arthropoda; class Insecta; order Hemiptera; family Monophlebidae; genus Coronaproctus; species Coronaproctus castanopsis. The sequence continues at coordinate 206,612,710 of CM065053.1, read as the reverse complement.
ACAACTTATCAGATTAATCAATCAATTAAGCCGTTTACCCCGATGGAATAGCAAATGAAATTGATCACAACATAAATCCGAAAAAAAAGCTCCAGAGATAGATGAAATTTCACCAGCTGTCCTAAAGAATTACAATAAAGAGCACTAGTACTATACATATTTAATACATGTTTACGACTTGAGTATGTATCCAATTGTTTTGAAGCGTCACAGATTATAATGCTAAAAAACCAGGTAAGAAAGTTGAAAAAATCAAGTCATACAGACCAATTTCAATTTTACCATCGATCTCTAAACTCCTAGAAAAACTTATGTTAAAGTTACTGGTTGAAGATAAGCTTCTTCTACATCAATTTGGTTTTAGACAGAAGCCCTCAACAATTTACTAAGTGCACCGAGTAGTGAAAATCATTTATAATGCATTTGAGTAGAAGAAGTTCTGCTTTGCCGTATTCTTAGATATTTCGCAGGCATTCGATAAAGTGTGGCATCGAGGCCTGATCCACAAGTTAAGTACTCTACTACCAGGAAATTGTTGTCGCGTATTTATTTATCAAATCGACAGTTCCGGGTTGCCCATGAAGAGGTAAGATCGTCATTCTATTGTATACCAGCAGGTGTGCCACAGAGCAGCGTCCTCGGACCCCTCCTGTACTTGTTATTTACAATGATGACATTCATATTATGATTTCAATATATTGTTCATTGATGATATCATCAAGTAATTCGTTAAATAGCACAAGCAGCGTCTGCATAGCCATGTCAATACAGAACCAAAACAACTTCTTAATACCGAACATGGAATTAGACGATTCGTAGATTTAATCTTGTAAATTCGTGTATAACGGATGCGTAACATATAGGATACGTACTCCACACTCGTTTTTGTACTTAGCGGTTAAGTTAGTTACTAAGTAATTGTGTAAGAATGATGATAATTATTCAGCCAAACGGCTAAGATAGCATCTTAGTAATAGCCGATTAATGTTTAAAAACGATAACGCATAAAGAAATAGAGTAGTTAAATATTAGTTAATGAATTTAATAAAATAATTGATTTCAAATAAGTAGTATATACATGAAGAGGAAAAAATGAAAAAATAATTAATAAGGAAGTTCTTGTCCAGAACAGATACTGAAATATGGGAGATTGAGATCAAAAAACGTAATAGTAACTTTTGTCGATTTTAAGAAAGCTTATGACTCTACAGACGGAGAGATATTATTTAACATATCAGACGAATTGGGTGTAGATAGTAAACTCGTTGCTATCTTTAAACAAACATTAACAAACACAGTATCTAAAGTTAAATTTTTATAAGTATCAAAACCGTTCTAAATAAGAACAGGAGTAAGACAAGGAGATGAATTATCGTCAACATTATTCAACTGTGTATTAGAAAATGAAGAACTAGAAAAAAGGGAAGAAGGTATTCGAAGAATTGGATTAGGTAGGAGCAAGAACGACATACAGTTACGGACGAATTAGCGATGTTGTCAGATAACGTGGAAAATGCGATAAAACAGTCATCTTAAAATGACGGAGTCCGGAAGATTATCCAAAAAAATATTCAATTTTTTAAAATAAAAATCAGAATACAAGAATAAGCTGGTTTGTACAAAAAAGGACTTAGACGAAATGAAGACAGAAGAAGAATAAATCCAAAGTAGACGACTATTTCGAAAATTGAAAATTTCGACAGTTTCAAAGAAAAACTGAAGAAGAAAACTGAAGAAAAGAACATCGGCAGTGGATGGTATTGACTGGAGAGATAAATTATTTCACGTGGTCCTTCGATGACCTAATTCGAAACAGAAGTTAATACTCAATTTTATCTTGTCGGGTGTTCTAATGAATTTCCTTTATTTACACTTACAAAATTTCCCTAAAATCTGAAAGATCGAATTTTAAAAATATTACAAATGACGTGCATAATTTTTTTAAATCTGTTCGTTAAGTTAAATTTTAAACTCAAGCATTACGTCGAATTAGTATTCAAATTTTGGGGGAATGTAAGTTTTGGTTTTGAATCTATCTATCTACGAATGAGGTGAATATAATATTCATTTAGTACTATTTAGGTCAGGACATAATCTGCTGCCTAGTCATCTCCACCGGATAGGGCTGGTTAGTTCCAGTACTTGCCAGTCCTGTGGTTTGACGGCAGATATTAATCATATCATTTTTTCAAGAGAAACCCTAATCAAGATATTATTACAGTTAGGTATCTTCCCTCCGTACTCTATTGCATACCTCCTATCCTTAAATAATCCTCTTGTGTTGATAGCACTGGTCTCTTATATATATAAATCCAATATTATTCTGTAACCTTTACATCCTCGTATAGTGTATTTTCCTTATATGTCTTAGTTTAGTTATTTATCTTTCTATTTTATAAATCATTTGTTAGCGTTAGCGTTTAGTTTATATAAATTTATATGTACAATGAGTAGTAATGGTTTTATAACCTAAACTCATTTAAAAATAAAGGAAAAAAAATGTTAATTCATAATATTATTCCTATTATTTTTCTTGGAATATATTATATTTATTTGTATATCGTGTTATACTAGGCCGTTTCCATCGAAGGATTCCCCGGTTAAATTTTGGATGCGGCATTCTATGTCGATCTCTTCCTTTTCTTAATTTTTTTTTTGTTCAAATTATCGTCCCAACGTGTATGAGATTTTCTCCTTTTTCAGTGTCATCATCATCGTCGTGTTGTTCGTTGCAGAACGTTAGCTATTGTACGTTTATTTTTACGTACAAAATTAGCTAGCATTAAAGGCATCATTTATATACAAAGCAGATGCGCGTGCATATGATGTTATACGGAGTGGAGGTCACTGCCTTCTCCGTGATAATTAAGAACTAAATAATGATGAAAACTTTCTATGTCGCGTGTTGGTTTCGAACCCCCCGACCGTCAAGTTGACAGTCGAGCACTCTAGCAACTACGCCACCGCGACATTTTTCAGTATGCTGGGAGACATTTTTTTTTTTTTTTTTTGTCAACCGATCGTCTTTGCATCGTATTTACCAACCCAATTCCATTTGAGAGTACCTCTTCACTCATTTTTTCCTTTTATCACCTTCAATTTAATTTAGTTTAGTTTCCTGATGTGAAGTATTGAACTATCTACAGGTTTCTGTATACCTTTTTTTCCTTTTGCCTTGACGTTTTCTACCCTATCATCTCCTATAAAACCGCCCTTAATTTCATAAAAAGTTTTCGTTTTCTCATACTCTTATTTCCTTCTGTCTGAAAAACGATATATGTATATATATATATACAACCGTTCATTTTGAATACTGTGTTAACTTCATTGGTATCTTATATACACATTTTATTTATTTAATTCTAAGATCAAAAAGTACAATTATTATGGACAATTATTTGCGCCGTGGGAAAATTCTAAACTTTCCAATAATAATTTCTATATAAAAGGATTTTTTTCCGCGGTTAATATTTTGATATATTAGGAGTAGGTGATCTAAGATTTATGATCCTTTTTCAAAATATGAAAAATGCTTTTAACCTGCCGTGTGATTTAAGAATTCTATGTTAGCCGAGCAACTTATTGGATTTAGTATTCGTGTGACAAAAGGAATGATTTATTGGTATTATTTAATTTTCTATAAATACACGTTTGGCGTATCATTGTATTGGTAATATAACCTAACAAACTGGAACTAACGTGTTTTTGTAAAACTCGGAATGCAGTTAAAAGTGTCAGGAATTCTTTCTATGAAGGCTACAATTATTTGGTTTCAAGGTAGTGATTATTACTATTATCACTACACTACCACTGCTACTACTATTATTATTATTATTATTATTATTATTATTATGTCAAACATTACATAGTTCTATTTGTTAATATCGTCGATATTCAAGTCTCAAACATATAGTATGTCACGATCCTCTGCAACCTGCATCTTGAACACCTGCCGTTTATTACGACAATAAAAAATTACGTGCAATTCCGATAAGATATCAAAGTGATTCGCAAACTAAGTTTTTAATTGTTCACCCGCTGTATCGTGCGTTTTATCCTAATTTAAATTCTGTCCCTATTTTTCTTAAATAGATTTTAAAATTGCAATTAATATGTAGGCTCCTTTTTGTTTTTTATGATTTTTTGTATTTCAAGGCTTTATCATCGTATCTACAAATATATGGAGCAGGTTATTCGAACAAATTATAAATACATGTGTTTTTGTACCTTACTCGTGTTAGGAAGTTTTTATTTTGAATTTATGCTTAATTATTGTTGATATACACTTTTGTTTTTAGCGCATGCATATATATATATATATATATATATATATATATATATATATATATAGTGGATATACGCCATACACTCTTTGTAGTTTACTCGTTCAACTGTTAATGTACGATTGTTATCGGGTATATAAATAAAGAAATGAGTAAATAAAGGTAAAAACGCGAAGTGAATTACTCGGTTATGTGTATGTTTATTCAGTTTTAGCGGCTGTTGCGTTTTAACCAAATAAATATACGTTGTTGTTTATTTTAAATATAAGAAATTACACAGACGTTGTAAATTATTGTACACTAATAAAAAGGTATTTAAAAAACTATCTTCAGGTAAATACAAATTTATATCACAACCACGTCTATAGTGTCTGTAGTATCTATAGTATCAGTATTCGGAAATTATTTAAGCGTACTTACTATATCAGAAATATCGCAATATAATCGAACTTTTAAGTTTAATAAAGTACATAATTATAAACCGTGCGGTATCGTTTATGTAATGTTAATCGGATATTATTTTTATTAAAACGTTTTATATATATATATATATAATATGTGTATATATATATATATATACACACACCTGTGCCGTTCGTTCGTGTCGTGTCCAGGATATTTTATTACTACCATATACCGGATCAATACTTTGCTAGCTGCAGAGCATGCTGATCCGCGTTCATAACATTTCCGGCATAAGTGACTCGTCGACCGAATCTACACTGACCACTTCGACCTATTCTTCTTGATCGAGCAGACCCACCTCGTGTTCTGTCCAGTATCCTCCATATTACCCATTCTTGATTGAAGCTTGATGCAGGCATTTCCTGTGCATCTCATGTGTGAATACCCTTCTCTCTCCGTCTGATTACGCATTCGCGCTCTTTGGATATGCCTTTAGGTATTTCTTTTGTGACCTTAAGGAAGTCATTTTACTCGACTTTAAACGCGCCTTTGCTGCAGGTTGCTCATACATTGGACGACGAGAATGGTGGATTCGTTTGATTCTCCCCACTTCAGCTGCAACTTTTCTTCTTATATCTAGTTGCGCTATTCCACTGAGAAGATATAAGTTGCCAACTTTTGTAGGTCTAAGACAACCAACAACTAAACCCATTAGTCACATCAACCTTTTTTTGCATGTGTTGAATGTGCGCATACAGGGCAAGCATATTCCGCTGTCGAAATGCATAATGTCGTTGCTGATATTGGAACTATTTCTGGTTTTGCTCCCCATGATGTTTTCCTTTCTTGTATTTACTTTCCTTTTAAAATTTTCACAAGTACCCGAAATATCAAGCTTCTATCCAATCTGACTCCCAAGTATACAGGATTTTCTTGACATCCGAGGACTACTTCGTTACCCACCACATTTCATTTTCTTTTTGAATTCACTGTTTTTCAAACGAAAAGCAAGCACATACTTGTGTCTTAGCCAGATTAGAAATTAAAATATTTTGAACGTAATATCGAGTTTTTCAAGAATTTCAGTTAATTACGTTTCTATTTCTTCAAATTTCTCTGATTATCTAGCAATGCCAAGATCAGCCGCATAAATGAAATGCCTAGTTTTATTTTCTATCAGTTGATCATTTGTATATACATTAAAAAGCAAAGGTGCCAGAACGGTAGATTGCGGAAGACCGTTCTTTTGGTATTTCCAACGACTTTGTTTCCCATTTAATGTTATGTGAAATTTTCGATTTTTCAGGATATTTTCTACAATCTTCATAAATGTGAAATCTGCTGTCAATTCTATCTTCTTCATTATATATATATATATATATATATATATATATATATATATATATATATATATATATATATATATATAATGTGTTAAATTTCATTATTAGTTTTTTAAAGTAACTACGAGACATAAATTTATGTATGATGTTTACAAATCTTTTATTAATATATATTTTAACTTTGATTATAGAAAAATGTTATTAAGCGGAGAAGAATTGTACTAATCAGCAGATTGCGGTTTGGGCATTGCTTGTTGCCAGACTGCCTGTTCCTTATGCAGCTTAGAGAAACTCCTTACTACCCTCTACATGCTGGACGTGCAATTTGCAATCCTGATCACGTGTTCTTCGAATGCCCTTCTTTAATAACGTTACGCTCTGAACTGCACCTTAAATTACGACGGGCGTCTCGTAATAGTCCTCTTTATAACGTATTGTCCCTTCATCTTGAGAATTTACATCTGTTTCCGGACATGACGATATTTCTAGTGAAGTTATCCGAGTTTATAGAAATATGAGTTAGTAATTACAGTGTCACGTTAGGTACGTTGTAAGGGCATCCCCATTAAAAAAAAATTACATACGATACATGTATATGTATCCATTCACGCAAGTGTATATACATGTATAATACTTCAATAAGTCAATGTTTATGTTCACGGGTCAAAAGCAAACACATATATATATATATAAACATATATAAGAAAAATATAACTAATGTCAAATAATTACGGAACTATAAATTAAACACAGCGAGCCGAGCTTGTTTAGTAGTTTTGCTTCTAAATTCCTTATTTACAAACAATTTTTACTAAGTAAGTGTGTGTGTGTGTGTGGATTAAAAATTGTTCTTAATATTGAGCATATTTCGATAACAAATCTTCATTTATATATAATCAAAATTTGTCCGGGAAAACACGAATTTTTATTCGACACAAACGCGCACATATACACTTACGACGAAATATAAACTTGTTTTAGGTTTATTTTCAGCATGTCTATGAAATATTCTGCATTTACAAATATTTACGTATGCAATCGAAACATATACTTGTTATCCGAGTTTAAATCATGGAGGTGAATTTACATTCCTGGGGTTCCCGCGTTAAATCCGCCTCCAAGAACTGATATATTTAATGATAAATCATATTTTTATTGGGCTGAAGTTTATTTATTAGACATATGTTTCTCCTGTGATACAAATCAAGTACTCCGAATTAGGCGTATTTTAATACGGGGTGAATGTTTTTTTCGTTAATTAATGGAAAACGGCTTAATTAATTAGTTATTTTAACGAATGTATTAGTTTTTTCATCATTGTTATTATTTAATGTGAACCACCCAAATCGCTGGAACCTTTTTCATCGGTGAAATATATGTAAACAATAATGTTCGTGATATAGTTGTTAGACGTTCTTATCTTATCAGTTCTCTGTTTTTATCGGACCGCTGTTCTATATCTTGAACACGTTTATATATAAAAACCCGTTGAGATTATTCCATATTTTAATTTGTCTAACCATCGATGACGGAAATTATTTTTTACTTTTTTTTGACTATGGAGTTTTTACGTGTCAGCGCGCACACTGTATACATGCACGGGTTGCTAATATATGATTATGTCACGTACTTATGCTTTGTCTTAGCCGAGACGTCGCCATTTTTGCCTAGTAATAATAACGCACGTCGAAAACAATTAAACAATATTGAAACAACTGTTGTCAAACACAATCGACGAGGCTAATATTATCGATTTTTTCTGTAGCTCCGCTAGTGTTACAAAAATCTGGAAATTCTTTTAAAATTAAACGAAAACTTTCTAATTCTCGTAATAGCGATAGTGAAAGTTATACCGAATATAAGAAAGAAGACAACGATAATGCGAGACAGGTTTCGAAAGATGCTAAGAGAGTAAAGCCTGCTGATCAAAATGATCGAAACAATCATAATGCAGCCCAAGTTATCGAACCGAAAAAACCTTTTTCCATACTTCGGAAGAATTAATGTTAATCAAACAAGAAAACCTCTTAATAGCAAAACAGAAAGTATATTATATTCATAGACAATGTTGCAGATTTTCAACGGATGAAAAATGCTATTGAAAAAACGATAAAAAATTTTGTACCCTGGCAAATAACAGAATAAAAGTCGACGTGAAAGAAGCTTCTGTTTATCGTAATTGAACAAGTTATTTCACTAGCCAGAAGATTATTTTTTATACTTGTCAGATAAAAATCGAAAGATCGAGACATTTACATCAATCAGTTGATATAAACGATACTATTGCCGCTTTGAACAAAAAAAGGCTTTCAAGGACGTCAAATGATAAATATCCGCGACAACATCTCACTAAACAACCTCTGCCATTATTTTTCATTGATCGCGAACTGAATGAACTTAATAAAGACATTTATCAGCTTGAATATTTACTCAATGTTAGAAGTTGAGCCTCCACGTAAAAATTTTGAAATACCTCAACGTAAACGATGTCAACAATATGAGCATACGTAAAGCTTCTGTAATCGGCCTTTTATGTGCGTTAACTCAGCCTTCAAACAAGTGATCTAAAACTAAAGAAACTCTTCCCGAATGTGCACTGTGCGGAGGTAATCACTCTGCGAGTTATAAGGGTTGTACAGTTTATAGGGAACTACAGAAAATGCGTAAAGCGAATAAACAGCTCGCATCTAAAATTCAACGTTACGACCTACGACACACGACGTACCTAATATTTAAATTTTAAATCAAACAAGAGACGCAACGGCCACAAACACTATCGGCAATAAATGCTCAGTCACACACGCAGCAGCTGAAAACGCTAGACAAATCTTAACTCTCATGCCTGGAGGGAGACATCCTTCAACAGCTGTACAGCAGCAACTAGTTAATTTCGATCAAGTTCGCCTAATGGATATTTTAATTCGCTTTGAATCATTGCTTAAACAAATGAACATGCCAAAATCAGATAATTATGAAGCTTCTAACTAAACTCGCCACGAAAATTCTTCCGTAACAATGAAATCACTCCGAGTCGCACTTTGGAATGCCAACTGTCTAGCGCAGTGATGTCTAGAAACAGAATCGTCTCTTCGGTTACAGAAAAGTGACGTGCTTCTTGCGGCAGAACGCATTTTACTAACGAAATACTTTTTAACATAACTGGCTACAGCTTGTACCATACTCACCCCAATGAAAGTACTCGGCGGAGGGAGTGCTATATTAATACGAAACGGTATTCAACGTTACCAGTATAATTCTTATCAACAAGATTATGCCCAGATTACAAGCGTTGTTCTGAAAGAAAACTCATATTTTGTATTGACAGCCGTGTACTGTCCGCCTCGATATGCGATAAAAAATGATTCGTTTGCCGACTGTTTCCAATATCTGGGAAAAAGGTTTATTGCTGAAGGCGATTGTAATGCTAAAAACATACTCTATGGGGATCGAGATTAGTCAAGTCGTCGCGAAGACAGATTACATTAGACAATACGGAAGCAATTATTACATTAGACAATCTATATAACACAAAAAGGCTGAAACGGACCTTATGACGTTATTTAGTTATCATTTTATACATTTCTTCTGAGGCGTTTGTCACTGTATGGATAACCTCTTCGCGTTATATATATCTCTTATATCAAAATTATTGGATAATGATTAAAAAAAAAAATGTATAATACAAATTTTTGAAGTGAAACTTTAACGCGTTTGCGAGCAAGCCAAAGTCTTATACACATAGGCACATAGGCGAACCTGATCCTACTCTCTTTCCGCATGCTGTACCCATATACGTATATATTCAGTTAAATACATACATACAAACACGTTATATATATATATATATATATATATATATATATATATATATATATATATTGATTGATTGTAATATATAAACTTAGTAAGGCGTATAATTTGTTAGAAGAAAATAGTAGAACATTTTAATACTTCAGAAGAACGAAAAAAAGTGATCAAAATTTTTGATACGTTGTTTTTACTCGAATTTGCTTTAAGAAAATTGAATAGGCGAACGAAGGTAACCGGTATTTATGGACAGTATTTATCTAATCTTAGATTCGCAGACGATGTAATTTTATTTGCGTGTTCTGCCAGCGAACTGTTAGTAATACTGGAAGAACTAAAGTATAATTGTAGAAATGTAAGTTTAATCATAAACAATAGTAAAACGATTACGAATAGTATAGCAGATAAAGTTTGACTTCGTGAAGAAGAGAAAAGAAACAATTTATTTCAGACCGTGTCTATCATTCGATAATTCGATAGATGGATGAAGAAATAACAAATAGAATTACCGCAGCGTGGAAAACTTTTTGTTTTGATGTTTAAAAGAAGTGTTAAAGAATAGAAAATGGTTGAAAAGTCAACTTGAGAGTGGAAATGAATATTCCGGAAATGTGCCTCGTACCAGTTTTGCTATATGGTTCTCAAACATGATCACTGAAAACTGTACCAAAATGATTCAAGTACACTGATTGTACATTAGTAAATTAACTGTTAAGGTGTATATATATATATATATATATATATATATATATATATATATATAAGGTACTTAACATTCTTCATTATTCAATTATTCATGTATTCATGATTTTGTTTATATGTTTTGTAAATATATATTTCTTCTTCTTCTGAACAATAGATTTATTTTAAGAATTAGAAGAACGGATCGTAGTACGAGCTCAGGACGCTGGAAGTGGCTCACTGATATCGGCAGCGCACACGTTTCAAGTTCCTAGTAAAAGACCAAAAGGAACACCAAAGCAAAGATGGCACGATGTTATAACGAAGAATCTCAGAGATGCAGATATATCAACAGAACTAGCAAACAACCGAATTGAACGGAAACGGTTTCTTTGTATGGCAGGCCCCGCACCAACGAGAAATTGCCGCTGAAGAAGAAGAAGAATTAGAAGAACGGATAGAATTCGATGAAAAACAATTAGACAAAAAACTAAAATGAAAAGATGACAGTCAACTTAAAATGAAACTGGGCTGGTTATATAATTCGTCGAGATAGTTTGACCACAGATGTAACCAATTGTATCTCAGTCTACGCCGAAAGAAGCGTAGATGGACAACGGATAAGACGGGAAGATGACTTATTAGGCTTTGGAAGAACAGATTGGGAAAATGCCTGTAAATTATGCGGCATTAATAACGTGGTTTACGAATTTAGTTATCGATAGTTGTATATCGTATTATGTATGAATGAGAGGTGTTTAGACCGATAGTCGATAAAGGCTCATCTATTACACAATACATAATCGTATATATTCAGAAATGCTAAAATATTACGACGACACTGTCATTAAACTACTGTGTTTGCATATTAAAACGTTACCGTGTAAACAAGGAAATATACATCAAGGACAGGAAAACGAGCTGAAAAATACCGGATGAAGGACATTAGAAAAGAAAAAAGTTATCGATAGCAATCGTAAAAACAGAGTATCGTATATATTGCAAGTCCAAAAGAGGTGTCAAATATATGAAGGAATATTTTTTTTTTGGCCCAGTTTCCACCCTTTGGCCAGTTTAAGTGGACTGTTCAGACTATAAACTTATATTATTAGTCTTAATAAACTTATATAATCTACGCGCATCCGAGGAGATAGGATCCACAATAAGTTGTCCAAGTTGTACTGGAAGTGTATTCCTTGTCGATAAAAGTTCAGACATAAAGTTGTCTCTATTTTTGTATTTCGGGCAGAACCTGATCGGATGTTCGACGCTATCTTCGATGAAACAAGTATAGGCATATGGTTCAAGCTTTCCAAGCATTTCACAAGGCTGTAGTAAAGAAAACGGGGTGAATATGGACAGAAGAAATGAAAGAATTTTTGGTAAAGAAAAGGAAGATAAAGGAATGAATGATTTGTAATTGACATTACGCGAATAAATATTTCCTTGTTTTGTAGATGTCCAAAATAATTTGAAAAATATAGTTTATATATATATATATATATATATATAAATAAATAAATTTAATTTCGCTTTATTTGTCCATACGTAGGTACAATACGACGGTTAAGGTGACTGAATCGAAACCGTATCAAATTCGAGAATACGTATGGTGTATGAATGTTCCGCCCAGATGTTCCAAATACCGATTGGTTTATAAAACTGTCTATAAAACAGAGGTAACTGCGTATTTCGTTAAAGAAATGATTTTAATTTTACGAGATGCGATTATTAATAAAACTCGTTTCTAGTAGTATTACGTACATTATATACGCGCTCATATATATATATATATATATATATATATATATATATATATATATATATATATATATACATATATATATATATATATATATATATATATATATATATATATATATATATGTATATATATATATGTATATATATGTCTCTGTGTGTATGTTGCTTATGTGTTGTGAACGTGTATAATTATTTGTAGTATTCACGTTGTATCCTAAAATTTATTTAAAAAATCTCTTGACGATGTTGAAAATTGTACGAGAAATTGACCTTTTTCTTAATTCTTAATTCATTATCGATATATTCGTTCCTTCGAATACGAACATAATTTATAATTGATAATTTATCTTCTCAAAATTTTACAGCCTAAGGAAAGTAAAAATTAATTTCTTTCGTTGCGACATTTGGAATGTTAGAAATTCGATTGATAAATTGCGATTTAATCGGCACTAATTTATTCTAACATTTTTAAAGTAGAATTTTAAGGTTTTTAATTTTTCATGATTTTCCCCCGCGCTATATTGTTTCTAATTTTCCTCTTGTGTTTAGTTTATCGTTGTATGTCTGGTATTTTTCTTTACCGAGTGTAGCCGTATTTACAAAAATAAATTATATATATATATATATATATATATATATATATATATATATCTGTTTTTTGTTATTACCCTATTCGAATGTAAAAAAAAAAATCTAATTTCAATTATGAGGATACGTCCGTTGAAAATCCGAGTTTAATCGTTTTTCTCTGGGTGAACACTAATAGATTTATATTATTATTATTATTATTATTAATAATAATATACACGGACGTCGATTACCGTCCTTATAATAGTGTATCTTGTTTATGAACATATCGACCTAGTCGATCGGCTCAAGGGTATTTCTGTTACAAACAGGCGTTAATAAAACCAGTCGATCGAGCGTCGAAAGTTATAACTCTTATTTACACGATAATATATTACACGTATCTGCATTATAAGAATAGAGCTTATAATTTTATTCAATTGACAATCGTCCGCGAGTACTGAAATAATTGAATACGAAATTTATTCTAGAAAAAAATGTAGACATTTATTTAACGTAAACATCGTTTATTCGATCATCTTCTTCTTCTGTTTTCTGCGTGAAAGGTTTCATCTACGACGGCTCAGTTTTATCTGTACTGCCTATTTATATCTACTTCGTTCGAAACACGGTTCATCTATACCAACGCGTTGAATAGCCACAACGCTGTACGTTTTCAATAATCGCGCACAACTACCGCGAATATATAATATTTTAGGATAATTTTAATTCGACTATTTGAATTGGCTTCTAAAATATACGAGACAGGCAAATGCCGGGAGGAACATAGAACTTCTATAATAGTTCCGATACCGAAGAAATCGCTAGCAAACAAATGCGAGAATTTTAGGACAATAAGCCTTATACCACACACGCTTCAAAAATACTACTGCAGATTATAAAGAAAAGATTAGATGCGTACGTGGAGCAATTATCTAGATGGAACTCAATTTGGGCCCAGGAATCATTAAAACTACAAGAGAACGCCGGGGAAAGGATAATGAATTTCAATCGCGTACATTTGCTTTGTCGACTACCGCAAAGCGTTTGACAAATGAGGAAAAGTATTTCCATTACTGGAACAAAAGCGTATAATGCGTTTGGTTTATAATCTTTATCAGCAACAGAAGGCTACAGTTACAGTTAAGAAGGATCTCTCAGTAACTGTTAGTAAGAGAGTAAGACAAGGGTACTTATTATCGCGGTTTTTTTTGTTTAATGTATATCTGGAAATGATAGTAAACAAAGCGCTGAGCAATGAAAAATTTGGAATAAACATTCGAGGAGTCGGATTGAATAAATTTGCAGATGACCAAGCCATAGTGACTGGGTCGGGCAAGGATGCTGCGCAGCATAGGACAGGAAAAGAATTCGGGGATTGAAGTAAACATAAAACGAAAACAATGATAATCAGTAAGAAACCGGGTTGTTTACATGTAGAGATTGATAAAAAATAAATCGAACGAAAGAAACAATTTAAGAATTTATGACAAATATTGTCATCGTGACCGGGAAATCATTTCATTTATTGGATTTTCGAAGCTGGCGTTCAGGAAGAAACAAGATATATTACGGCAATAGAAATCAATGCCGATGGACTTGAGAAAACGCTTGTTAAAAGCGTAATGGTATATAACACTATATTGCGCCGAAACGTTATAAAAATAAATGAAATGTAGACAAGTTGCAAGCGTTCGAGATATAGTGCCGAAGGAGAATGGAAAAGATAAGATGGGCGGACGAGATAAAAAGTCAAGAAGTTATAGATGAATAAACTAATAAAAAAGGAGACTAATATGTCGGATACGGACAACGCGCTTAAGCTGAATTGGCCATGAAGACATGGAGGACTACTTCGAGATGTTTTCGTGGTGAAACGGGGACCTGGAATAAATTCATTCGTAGTAACCTTACTACGAGACATGTATAAGGAGTTGTCGCTGAAAATCGGGGATATTGGAAAATATCGTCACGGAAAAAGACCCGGTTTAGAACTTAACTAGTCGAATAGAGTAGATAAATTATCTAAATTATTTTAAATTCATTTTTTCTTTATTTCATTTTTTTTTTTGGTCGATGTTTAAAATTTAACGTTTTCCGATTTAATTTACATTTTATTACGCGAATTTAGTTTTATTGTCTCTTTTCTTTCGTCAGTTGAAATCCGTTTGTGTTGAGTTTGAACAAATCGACTAGTTTTGTAAATAAAGAACAAAGCTGAATAGAAGTCGTAGGTATAATTAAATTTCTAAATTTTTAACGCGCTTAATTAATTTTTTTTTTACGCGTGAGTAATTTTATTCCCTATCTTCTTTTTGCGGTATCTTCTTCGATTATCCATCTACTGCCTTTTTTTGATAAATATCGGTCGCGCGCCATTTAGGTCGAGACCCTTATGTTCTGGAAAAATCAATCCACCTTCATATATATATATATATATTTGCTAGGCAGCATATTATGTAATGAACTTTGAAAAATACTAGCGGATAAAGACTTGGAATGGAGAACCTTAAATCGAATTCAGAGTAGAACAGCGTGTACAAAATTCAACCTACATAGGTGGGGAATTACCGAAGATGGTCATTGTAAATGTAGCGAAATTCTGAATCACTTATGAAGATATTCACGAAGAAACATCAACTTTTCTAAAATATTGGGTGAAGAAATGGCCGTAATATCCGACCGGATACGATGTTTTAATACGCACACACACAAAATCTAAAAATATACAAATACCAAGTTTATATAATATGTTAACATGTATTTATACAAAACACTGCTTGTTTATTTTTGCAAATAACATTAACCTTTCTATAAATCGTACGTTATATCACTTTGACTGGAGAACTTCTTCAAATAACTATAGCATTCTTTTATATATATATATATATATATATATATATATATATATATATATATATATATATATATATGTATGTATGTATGGATGTGTGTGTTGGTCGTTTCGTGTTTGTTGTCGTGATGTGTTTTTGTATGTGATTCGGTTAAAATAATGCTAAACGAATGAGCCGGCACAGACGTGATGCATGTTCATAATTTTATCGCCGTGCATTAACATATACGCTGTTTTGTGTTTATTACTATATATTTTTAAAAGTATTTTTCATCGTTATCTATTTTTTTTTTTCTATTTACTTCGACCTATTTTTTTAAGGTTATATTATTTACTTATCGTTAACTAAATATGTGATTTTACCCTGTTTTCGTTGTTAGATGTATCAAGTGGTTTTATAAGATATAATTAGATATCGGGATAGTTTTTATTGTTTTTATAACGTAGCGGGGATTAAAGTTATATTTTTTTCCCAGATCGATAATATCGGTTACATGTTGTATCAACGGTCGCATACACGATTTTCTTGTCACATAGTCTCACTAATGATACTTAGGTGGTATAATTAGCTACTACTATTAATGTACATCATATTGTACGAATTTTAACTCGATATTGATTATCCGACAAATTTAAGTTTTTGCATATACACGCCCGGAGCGACTTTGAGTTGACCACGTAATTTCGCGCACGTATTCGATTTTCAACAAGGTCCTAATGAAGTCAGAGGCGGCACGTTTTCTGCACATACACACACAGACAGTCCGAACGGGTTCTTTTTACCCAGAAACGTACAGATTTTTCAGCGAATATAAATATTTAAGGCACGAATATAAAAAGTTTTCGACAGTCGCTAACTGTATACAAATCAGTCGTTTGAAAAATCGCTTTTTCACTATCCAGTTGCCTATGTTAATTCGTTAAAATATTTTTTAAAACATATTCTCTCTTCCACTTTTCAATACAACCAGAAAAGTTTCCCCGGCACGATTAGAGCTCGTTATGTCTGGAATTAAAATATATATTTCTCCCGCACACTGTTATAAATAATATATAAAGCTACGTTCTAAAATTATCATTAATATATATATATAACAGATATCCTTTGAACAAGTTTACAAAAACTTAGGGTCAAGATATTGGATGAAACAGAAGAAGTAGTACAAAAGACTAAAATTCAAAATTGTACCCTTCTAATATACCCTATCTTATCAAATCGGGGATCGTTGCGATATATAACATTCAAATACAATACATACATGATGTCATTTGAGAAGGTAGTTGACATTTTGAACGTTTTTATTCTTCTTGCCATTTTTCATTAGCGATAAAAAATATTCATTCTATGAATTAGTCTCGAAATTTGATACTATGATGAACGTTTTTAGTGCAGAGGATATTACTATTTGTGGTATATCAACGGTATCCAATTTATAAGACATAATTACATATATTGAGATAGTTTTAAATGTTTTTATAACGTAGCGGGAAAAAGCTTTATATATATTTATATACATGTTTTCCTAATATTTCGAATAATATCGTATTTTTTTTTAAAATTATAAAACATTCCACACATGTTTATATCGAAAAGTAATTTACAGGGTAATATTGGAGTTCGGTTTTCCAGGAATAATATACAAAAGGATATTAACATATTTTTTTTTTAAATCTATTTCACCTGTATTTTTTTAAACGTTAACTCTAGCTAATTAAGTCGCATATTTTCGTTCTTGAATACGAAATGAGAATGTCTGGTAATTTTTCTTTATATTATAAAAGTAATAAAAATATTTTAAAGTTAAAGCAAAGGAAATTTTTTAAAATTTCCCCAACTAAATTGACACATGGCTATTAGTTTATATATTTCGTCGCTAGAAACTCGCGATATTAAGATGAACAACGTCTATTCACGGTGGTAATGTCGGAAGTTTAACGTTATTATGACTGAAAAATATTCTGCTTTTACAGATGAATACCAGGAACTTATCTAAAATACGGGAATATATCTTTTCGAGCTAATTGTGTAAGAAAATCAAAGGTATAAATAAAAATACCTCCTACATGTTTACGTTTTATACATTATTCAAGCAGGGCGTTAAATTAGAAGGTTATAATTCTGAAAGTACGGATAATATAGTAACTGATTCCGAGGAAGTTACTTCACTCTTAGATATTTGTGAGCCTCAGATTTTTTTTTTTAAAAATTATTCTTCCGTTATTTTAGATATATAGTTTGATATTTTTAATCCGACGTATTAAAAATTAAATTAAAATTGGTCAAGGTACAAAATATGGTCTCTACGAAATAAATCTTTTACACGTTTTTTTTTGCACCCGTTATAAAATAGTCGTGTTTAAAACTTCTGGAATTATATATTGTGCGATTGCCCTTTTATCTTGAGCCATTAAAAATTCACGCTATTAATTTCAAATTGATCGAATAATATTTTGTGTCTGCTCAGTGAATATCGACTTATAATATTATAAAATGAAATATAAAAATATTTTTTGCCGTAGATAGATTACTACGCGAACTTTTAGTAAGGTTCCTTTGTACATGATTATTTAATACGTAATGTTCTCTCTCTCTCTCTCTCTCTCTGTATATATATATATATATATATATGCGTGTGTGAGAGAGAATAGCAATAAGAGTAGTAATAATAATAGTATAAGAATTAGAAAATTAAAATCAATAGAGAAAAAAGCCGACAAGTAACATTCACTCTAAACAGAAGGTCTTACGAACCTGTAAAAATCAATGGCGTTACACTACTACAGCGCAACAGTGTTAAATATCTGGGTCCGCTTTTTGATCGGCGTCTCACATGGAGACCACATATTCAACATGTGTGCCAAATCATTAAATCAAGGCTCAACAGCCTGCAATGTATAGTGCGAAGAAAATCAACATCGAGTTTACTCTGTAAAAGAATGGTTTATTTAGCTGTGCTGGCTCCTATATGGAGATATGGCTTGGAGGTTTATGGCACATCGGCCAAATCGAACTTAGACTTCAACAACTACAAAGTCGAAGATACTCTGTTCAATAGCTAATGCTCCATATTTTGTTTCGAATATCACGCTGCATCATGATTTAGAATATGTACGTGAGTACTATAGAAATCGCTATGAGAAGTTTTTTAACGAGTTAAAAAACAATCCAAATGTTAAAATATCATGTATGCATCAACCAACCAATGTTGTCTAGCAATCTACGTAAATTGAAAAGAAAATGGACTATATCCTCGATACCGGATAACTACTAATTGTATACGGCAGCCTACTTCGGTTATGGTTCAACGGTCGCTGGCAGTGCTATTAATTATTATACTTTCAGAAAGCTAATCGTTATACCATGGAAGCCATGGAAATAATATATGCAGACATTGACTCTTTTCCGATGGGAAAATAGTTAATAAAATTTCTTACGCTTAAGCTATTAAGAAAATGTGTTGAATATTACCATTGTCAATTGTGGTCCAAAGACCGGTGCGACATTAACAAAAAAAAAAAAAAAAAAAAAAATACTATAGACTACCTTTTTAATTAAATTTTCTCGACGGCTATCGACGTTATAAATAGACTTTTAGCGACGAATAAAATGAATTTGTATAAAACATTTTTCATATCTTTATCTTTTCAATAATTATAGTAAACATAAGTTTGGCTGTCTTTCATGTTCCAGTATTGATTTGTGCCTGTATCAGGCAACAAGGTTTTTCCCTAGAAGCTGTCCTATTATACTGCGTAACAGACCATCACGTGGTAGTACATGCTGCATCTAGATTAATCGTTTTTTTTTTTTTTATCGAATGTAATAAGGTCGGTTTTTCGTCAATTCTTTGGAGAACTTCTTCATCCTTAACTTTTTCGGTCTAACTTATTCTTTGTATCTTCCTCCGACAACACATTTCAAAAGCCTGCAATTTTTTAACATTTCTTTTGTTCAGTGTTCACGTTGCAGCAGAGTAAAACGCTACCGGTCACATGTAAGCTTTAGCAATACGTTTACGCAGTTTTAACAACTTTTGGAATAATATGTTTCGCTTTCCTTGCCAGCTTAGCTAATCTAGTTCTTGAGTTTATTTCTATATCGCAATAATTATTTGACCGAGATACTTGAATATTTGTACTTGTTTAATTTTCTGACCATTAATTTCCAGTTGAAAACGATTAGAATATTTACCAAACATTATGATTTTAGTTTTATCAACATTTACTTCTAACCCAACCTACTTTTCTGTATCATTTAAGATCCGTACCATTTTTTGTAGTACTCGCGTAGACTCAGCAATTATATCGTCTGTAAACGATATCGTTTGAAGTCTTTCTCCGCGTTTCTGCTAGAGTTAATTTAAGCGCAAGTTCCGCGTATACGTTAAAATGGAATGGAGATAACAAAACAACTCTGTCGTACTGCTTTATTTATTTTTGCGAGTTTAGATTCTAATAACCGCCGTTTGACATATGCATAGATTATATATCAAGTGTAATATGCGTTTTGGGGTATTCTATGAAAAAGCTTATCCCAACTGACCTAGCTTCGGTATAATCGACAAAACAAATGAACATGTTCTTATTTACATTCATCAGAAAATATATACATGTATAAATAATACAGTGGCGTAGCCAGACTTGGTTGAAGAGGGGGATTCAAACAAAACTAAATTATAACAGTAAACCCGAGTTAAATTGAACTTTAAGTAAATAACCAAAACTCAAGTAGATTAAACCCCAACCCCTAAGCAATCCAACTGAGTTATTTTTATACTTATTAGACGTCGAATATGTAATTCTATTAGAAGCAATAGACGTCAGAAATGTTTAACGTCACTGGAACGCACCAATAGTATGTTATTGAGGACAGAGGAGGATGGTTACAAAGTACAATCGAAAAAATAACCGATAAATAATGATTTTATATTTTTTGAAGGAATAATACATGGTAATTTTATTATCGTATCAATTACGCGCTTATTTAGAGATATCCTGCATTATAAATTCACGTTCGACAGCCAGTTTTCTGCGCCTTCTTCTAGTGAATGTAGCCCAATCAGTCCTTTATTAAAGCTATTTACTTTACACGAATTGATAAAGTGTGACATCGTTTGGATCTCGCCACAGCTGCACAGCTCCGTTTCCGACAGTTTCCATTTGTTCATTAAATATTTGCAACGACCCTGGTTGGTTCTGACGCGATTTAAATTGCACCATGTTTTTCTGTTTTGAGACCAAATCCTGGCACCCTGCTAGCCGGATTTGATATTAATTGTCCGTTAGTAATACTTAACTAAATTTAAAATTTAAAATCTATTCTTCGCGTTTTTCTACACAATTCTTCTAGTATCTCCTATATTACAAAACTATTTATTTACTTCAAAAACAACGAAATTTAAATAAAATAAATGAAAATAAAAAAAGAACAAAATAGGTTTAACAAATGCAAAACGGCATTTAACAACGAGTATATATTTTCTTATCAGATTGATTCCAAGGGGGGTTCAGACCCAAACCCTCTCCCACTTGGCTACGCCACTGAAATAATATATATATATATTTGTATGTATGTAAAATCTAGCACTGTGGATAACATTTTTTATTTATAAACTTTCTTCCATTTTTTTGTATTACGAAATGTATTTGTGCGAAATAGTTCTGCAATATCAAATCTGAGTTGGTTACGCTATTTGGCTACGGTGAATAAATTGGTAATAATAACAAGAAGTATACAATAATTCAGTCGCACCTACATTTTAAATGATTGTTTATATATACTCACTTATACGTATATATCCTTGCATATTCTGTTTCCTCACCTGCAGTATGTATTTATCTGTTTGTTGTGAAAAATATACTAACACCGTGTGTTTGCCTACAGGCACATATACATTTTATATATATATATATATATATATATGTATATATACATATATATATATATATCTATATATATATATATATATATATATATATATATATATATATAGGGTAGATAGCAATTTTTCACGGAATTTCCTTTCGATTTCCAATCGAATCATTCGTGTCTCGATCACGACATAGAATAATTGTGGACTATCTATCTAATATACACCTACAACTTTATTTCTTAAAAAATAGCAGCAGTCACCTATAATGTTGAAGACCGAATGCGACTGGAAATAAATGTTGTATTAGTGTTAATGTTGGTCAAAGTTTTAATTCGTATTTTTATATTCGGTAATGTATAATTTTTGTTTTTTTAGTTAAAAACACACTTTTAAGTTGTACAAATTGAAAGTTAATTTCGTATTTCTTATATAACAAAATGTTTTGTTTTTCGGATTATATTAACAGCGTACTGTTCCAACGCGAGACAAATGCTACAATGCCGTTATGAATCACGGGAACGGTTAACGATACGTTTCCATATTAAAATAAGTTGATTTGAAAAATGTTACGACACATTCCTTCGCAGACTGTATACATACCGTCGAACAGATGTTATTAAAGTTAAAACTTTACTTCTGGGTGATCGCCTATCAAATAACCCAATATAAGTTTTAGACATCGACGTTTTCTTCTCAGAATGACAAATCCCACTGGAGCATAAGCGACCTTCATAACGGACCAGACAAAAAAAAAACTTACATACTGAAGTGATAACGAGGGAAAACCAACTGTTATTTTATTCAAGAAAAGCTCACATTACTCGTCGATATGGATTGTTGCTGCATACAATACCGTCATTCCCGTACTATTTCGAAAATACGGCTAAATATTGAATGAGAACCTTGATTTCGGTAATACCGTAGCAAGCTCCTAACACCTCATTCGTTTACAAAAATGAGTTTAATATGCCGACCCTCATATTTGCGAGGTATATCAGAAATTAGCTGATAAGAACAACACTTTTGTCTCAGGGAAAAGATTGAAATCCTGGTTGTACTGTTGCATTCAACGCTTGCCGTTAAACTTGATTTCAGCAAGACGGAGCGACGTATTGTATGACCGAAGAAACGATGATTATTTTATCATGAACATTTAGAAATTATTTAATTCGCCGCGGAGCTAAGATAGTGTGGACGTTGAAGGACTGAAAATAGAGATTCGCCCTCATGCAGAAGTTATCCGAGTTCGTCGAAAAAAAAGTTTAAAAAATCTTATTTTGAGACATACAAATACAATAGCCTTTACTTCCATTATTTATAATACACCCGTGTATAATATTCTATATACCACATCCTTAATACTTATGTAGTAGAATATATTTAAAATCGGAAATTTGAGGCCGTCTTCGAGCATTGGCCTCCTCCAATCAAGCATCCACATATTTCTTCCCTAATTGTTTCCATCCAGACGATTTTGAGTTTTAGGCATCCAAACCTTTCCTGCGTGTTTGACAATACCTTCGCTCCATCTTGTTTTTGGTTTTTTCCTCACTCTTCTCTTGTCTATTGGTAACCATTCCGTGCTTCTCCTGGCCCATTTGTTCGTTTTCATCCGAATGACATGTCCAGCCCGATTCCACTTCATTTAACGAAATATTTGTAGAGCGTCGTCCGTCTTCGACCTGGCTCTTCATATTTTGTTACTTAACTTATCCAACCTATTTACCCCAATCATTTTTCTTTCCATCGCTCTTTGAGCTATTTGTATTTTTTGTTTACATAATTTTATCGTCAGTGATCATGTTTGAGCGCCACACACAATGATTGGGAGGGATACATGTGTTATAAATTTGTGATTTTTTTGTACGATCTACCTTACTTTCAAATATTTATTTTAATGATCAGAATTGTTTCCAACCTAACGCTACATCGTCTGGCCTTTGCTAAGTCTTTCCGTTAATTTTATTTTCTATTTTATCTCTGTAATTAAATTCGTTTTTTCGGAGTTTATTTCGAGACGTTTTATTTTTGAGTTCGCTTCCAGTTCTGTTGACATGCATTTTAATTGTTTTTCAGAAGCTCAGATTAAAGTTACGTCATCTGCAAATCGTAGATTCGATATAAAGGTTCCGTTAATTTTTATCTCCTTTTGTTTCTAATTCAAATTTCTGAATATTTCCTCTAACACAGCGTTAAATAGGATTGACGCCAGTGGGTCTCCTTGACGTACACCTCTTCCTAAGGGAAAATTTTCACCTTCTTTATCCAGAATGATCTTTCCATATCCATTGTCGTATATAGTTTTTATAATGCTTATACTAGAGTCTGGTACAAACCCTCCCGATAAGCTGAATCAAATGCCTTCCGGAAATCTAGAAATGCTATATAAATTTTTATGTTGTATTCATATGCATTTTCTATCAGCTGATTTACTATGTGTTGATTGTCTATAGTTAAAAAATCGGATCTGAAATCTGCTTGCTCTGGATGTTGTTGTATAACCTTGCATAAATTATTTTTGTGAGTACCTTGTACAACGATTGCAACAGGCTTATTAGTCTATAATTTGTTATGTCTTCCATTTTACACTTTCGGTATAATAATATTATTTCCGTCAAAAACCATTGTCTGGGTACTATCTCTTCCCTTAATATTAAATTAAACAAATATGTCATTTCTCTTGCTAGAACACTTTTTCCTTGAGTTAGCATTTCGTTTGTGATTCCATCGATTCCTGGTATTTTTTCCTTTCCCCAAAGTGGTTTAACGCATTTTCTACTTCTGTTACTAAGAAACATGGGACTTCTAGTTTTGTGCTTTCTTTGGATATATGTATTCTATCTTCATATAATTTTTTATAATACTCCGTTGCAATTTTAATAATACTTTCACGATTATATTCAAAGTTTTCATTACTACCTCTCATTGCTGCAGTTAACTTTCTGCCTGTTGTCAACGCTTTTTTGATTTTTCTGGTAGAGTTAGCATTCTCCAGTATGCATTGTTGCGTATATAATATTTCTAATTTTAAAACGTATTAATTTACATATTACATTGAATTCGATTTTTTCTTTCAATGTTTTGTTCTTTTTAAATTTGAGTTTTTCTCGTTTTTTTGTAAAATCTATTTTAAGTAGATAAGGAAATTTTTCTTCCTGATCGGGGATTGTGGAATTGCTTTCTTAATACGTTCCATAAGTTTGTCGTTGTATTGTTGTACTTGATCTACGCGGCAATTCTCGATGTTATGTTCTATACATTCCTTTAACTTTTTGTTAAATTGTTTGTTCCATTCGGAGTCCATTGTTCTTATCTATTGATTTCTGATTGTTATTTTCGTTGCAGATTTTTTTTTTCTAAGGCGAAATCTATTTCATTCTTATATTCACTATTTGGAAAACTCCATGTCCATTTTTTGTCTCCTCTTTTTTTAATTCAGAACTTTCATATTTTGATTCTGGGAAAAAGTCTATTAATTTCCATCCTCTTGCATTGCGTATTCCGTAGCCGTATGGACCTAGAATTTCTTCTCCGTATTGTCTATTTACGATTTTACTATTGAATTGTGCCTATTGTTTTTAATATTCGTATTGTGTCATCGAGTAATTCGCAAAATTCATCACATTCGTCTTCTGTTGAATCCGACGTTGGTGCATAAACTTGAATCAATGTTATTTGTTAAATAATTCTAACCTCAGAACTGCTATTCCCTCTGAAACTCCTTTTACTTGTCATTTAAGCCGTTTGCTATTATAAATCCTACTCCTGTTTGTCCTTTCATTTCTCCTTTGTAGTTTCTATAACTTCTTCCTCGAATCTTCTTACTTCGGCTATTCCTAAAATATCTATCTGGAAATGCCGCATTGCTTGTTCTAATTCAAATAATTTTTCTTCTGTTTTTAATGTTTTGTACCTATGGTCAACATCCTATTTTTATTTGGATTGTTTTTTTGTTTATTTTTTATTAACTTTATTAAGATATTATTATTAGTAGTATTGATTGGAAGGTTTATTATTATTATTATTATTATTATTATTATTATTATTATTATTATTATTATTATTATTATAATACTGCGAGCTGTCCACCAAGGACATTTAGCAGTACGTTTAAGAGAACTGAACATGAGAGGACAAGTATTCAGCGATACCTATCCGATTACGACGACCCTAAATGAGATCCTGCGGTTTCTGACGTTTTAGTCTCCTTATGTCACCGGTAGTATCAAGCAA
Source organism: Coronaproctus castanopsis (assembly GCA_032883995.1). Taxonomy (NCBI): domain Eukaryota; kingdom Metazoa; phylum Arthropoda; class Insecta; order Hemiptera; family Monophlebidae; genus Coronaproctus; species Coronaproctus castanopsis. Next base: position 206,586,900 of record CM065053.1, on the reverse strand, counting down.
TCCCCCTAGTAAAAGTAGTCGGGTGGCTATCGAATCTGCTTGCGTGTCTTTTAGCGTGATCTTTTGTGACCTCGGCCACATATACGTAAATCTCGATACAACGTTAGATTTGTTACATACCAGGGTGCCTTGGTTATCATCCGAAGAATTTTATTTTATGACGTTTGTATTATTTTCAAGTTTGATGGTCTAGCACAACCCCAAAGTTGCACCCCATAGGTCGAGACAGGCCTTAGAACCACTGTATATATTAAATGTTTATTATCTGTCGTTAGTACACTGTTTCTCCCTATCAGCCAGTACATTAATATCTAATTCTTTTTTCTTCATCTGTATGTGATGTTTCCATGTTAATCGGCTATCCAGGTGTAATCCTAAGTACTTGACCGTTGATCGCACTGACAGATCGGTGCTATTAATCCTGACGGGTGGGGGTGTAACTTTTCTGTTGGTAAAATGGATATTGACAGATTTGTTTTCATTAATTGCAATTTTCCATTTTTTAAACCATATTTCCGCCTTAGTAAGAGCTTTCTGTAGGTTACTGCTAGCTATCTTCGGATCCGTATGTGTTGAGAGCAGTTCAGTGTCATTCGCAAATGTAGCCACCTGTACGTTTTCCATTGTAGGGAAATCAGCCGTGTATAACAAGTTCAGTGTGGGGCCCAGCACAGAACCTTGGGAAAACGCCTGCTAAAACAGGATGTATTTCAGGTATGTTTGTAACGCACTTGAAAGTGCCGATTTTCTATGTATGATTTCAACAACGGATAAAAATTTTTCGGCAATAGACATTTCAATTTATATAATAGACCATCGTGCCAAACTTTATCAAAAGCTTGTTGAACATCGAGAAATGCCGCGGTACATACTTTTTTGGTTTCTAAGCTATTTTCAATTACACTAACCACCCTATGGTAATTGATCAGTGGTGGAATAAAACCGAATTGATGTATCATTGGATTGTATACGTAAGGCTGTAATCTTTTTAATATTAATTTTTCTACTACCTTCGACAAAACAGGCAACAAAGAGATCGGTAAGATGAAACAGAATACGGATCTTTGCCAGGTTTCGGAATCATTTTAATTTGCGCGACTATACTGGAAAATATTGTACGCGAAATATTGTATTACATATATAAGTCAGCAATAGCTTTTCGCGGAAGTTCGTTCAATAATTCAACGCTTATTAAGTCGAAACTCGGACTTTTCTTCTTTTTCAACGTTTTAAATAAACATTTCACCTCAGAAGGTGAGGCTAACGTAATTGAAGCAGATGATTCATATGGACTATTTATTTCCCCGTCCGTGCTAGCCGTTATGTTTGGCTGAAACACGGTTACCAGGTGCTGATCAAATAAATCTGATTTCTATTTATCATCTCTCGCCCATGATGCGTATGTCTTATCGGAGGAATATGCGTATCGGACTGTTTAATATTTTTGGTGCACTTCCACAAGGAATAGTCATTTATTGCTAGGGGTGAGAGTTTATTTAAATAGCTATTAAGGGTTTTGTTTTTAATTTCTGCTAATAACATTTTTAATTCTTTTACTTTATTGTTGAACAATTTTTTATCCCAGGGATTCCTGATTGTAAGGTGATGGCTTTTATCGTCCTCGGTGGCCAACCTTTCTGAATGCTTGTTTTAGTTATTTTCATTTCTTATCTAACGTGTGTATCGGGCTACCCCCTCATTGTTTGCTATTGTAAGGATAATTGCGATTTCAACTGTGGGCGGTCAGTATTATTATTATTATTATTTGAAGCTTTTTTTAGTATTGCTTGTTTTTCATTATTAAAATTCTTTCCAGAGGAGTCCATTTTAGCGTGTTCTGCTTTATCCGACTTTAACTTGTTTCTGTTCTATGTTTCATCACTTATAATACTAATTCTTTTCTCTTCTCGATTATTTCTGTCGGAAAATCTTTTGTAATATATACCGATTATGTACCCTTAGTTTTCTATTATTTTTTAGTATTCCAGTTCGAATTTTCTCCGTCGTGAATTTGACCAGTACTGGTCTTTACTTGTTTATTTTTCATCGCTCCTAATCGTCTTATTATACTTACGGTTTGAACATCTTATGTTTATGTCTAAAATTTTATTTTTACTAATATTCTATATCGTGAAAGACCAAATTATTTTTCCGCGTTAAACGCTTTAACTCTGAAATTTTTGCTGTTTGTTGTTTTACTTTTTCCTCTAAGCGTTTAATATGTTTATCAAAAATATTCCATGTAAGTTTGACGTAATTTTTCCAGTTTGTTCCTCGTTCCTGTAATATCTACATTCAATTCTTCCTTTAGTTCACAAAGAGCTTCTTTTAACGTTTTATTTTAAAAATTCGTTATTATGATAACTCGATAGAGCAGCCAACGAATATTTTAGATAGCGCTGTTGTCAGTTAAATTTTTCTCTATTTTATACTTTTGTTGTTATATCTTATATCTGGCTATACTATTAAAAAATAAAAACAGTTAAATTAGAACCAGATGCCAGTCAACAAAGTTTTTCCTTGATTCTTATCGCTAATTTTAATATTAAATTATTCACGATTCTTCGATTTTTATATAATTTTCAGACTTACCAATGCTGGTACGTAGTTACTGCGTATCTATTTTTACTTCAAAAAACTATTCTGTTTATTATAACGTTTAATTTTTCATTCGAAACAAGACATCCCGACAATGCATAACATTACATGTATATTTCTTCTTCATTCCTCAATCTTATATCAAAATTGGTGGAGAGTTATCTTTCAGAATTTCCTGGAAATCGTCATTTTCTTCGTGTTCCCATAGCATGTAGCTTTTATAGCTGTATCTATTTAATATAATTCTGCCTCTGCCTTCCTTTTGTTCTTTTCCCTTCTAGCCATGCTTCAATTATTTACGTTAAATACACTGATTATGATATTTCACTCGGTTATCGGAATCGTCGATTAAGTTTTCAACTGTAAATATTTTTTGTTGTAATTCACCTTTTATTATTATTATTATTATTATTATTATTTAATGAGTTGATTTCTTTATTACGTTTAGTACAAATATGCGTTGTGTACGTAGATATTTTACGATAATTTAAACGTTGGCTTCTATATGTTGTACAACGTTTGCGTGTTTCCTGTTAATATTTAGTGTAAATTGGACACAATAGCTGCTAGTATTTAAAAAGTATAAATTTTTTAACGTGCGATTTTTTTTGTAGACATTAACCAAAATTAGGCCCGTTGAAACATGCTGCGAAGGTTACGTCGAAGATAGTCAGCACGAACGTTGTGTACCTGTCTGTTCTCAAGGTTGCGTTCACGGTAAATGTATTTCCCCCGATAATTGCAAATGCGATTTTGGTTACGGAGGACCATCTTGCAACATTAGTACGTAATATCTAACGCGATACAATTTATAAAGTATTTTCACTATTGCCGCTTAATATTCCTCTTTACGTTTTTTTTTTTAATTTCGCAAAATTAATTAAGCGACCGTTAAAATAGCCATAGGGCGCCGTTCGGTTTGTTTTAATACGGTTCGAACGTTAATAACGAAATCGTATTAATTTTCACAGCTTGTCCTCACGGTTTTTACGGTGATAATTGCGCCAATAAGTGCGAATGTGAGAACGGAGCTTTATGCGATCCTTACGACGGATCGTGCACTTGCAGACCCGGTTGGATAGGAGAACACTGTAGTCAACAGTGTCCGCCCGATACTTACGGTCTCGGTTGTAAAGACGTTTGCCAGTGCAAAAATAACGCTATTTGTAAACCGGATACCGGAGAATGCGATTGTCTCCCAGGATTTACAGGACCGCTGTAAGTTGAAGACGTTTTAATTACAGAATTTTTCCTGCGTGTTATAATTTAAATTAAATTTGAAGAAATAATCGACGAAGAAAGTTTTATGATAAGAAATACTCTGAAATGGTGTAAAAATTACTCTCAGTGTAAGAAAATGCGCCATTTTAAATGGATACACACGTAATAATGACATAATATGTTAACGCGCGAAAAATCGAATAATTACGAAATAATGCCACGCCGATACTTATTAACTGCTATTGTTTCGACCTGTTTAGTGTTAAAACTTCTTTGTCTGATTTTATCTGATTACATTGAACGAGTCTAACCGATTATTTCATTACTTATTATAATGCCGGGAACAGTTGTTCCTTGTAACGACTTATGAATATAAAGCATTACATGCAATAAACTCTGTTTTTTACGCATTATATATATATATATATATATATATATATATATATATATATATATATAATATGTATGTATTTAAATATATATGTTTGGACGTATTACAGTGAATATATATTTAAAAAAAGGGCATACTTACCCCTGGCAGTTTAAATTTCTGTCAGTTATTCAAAATAAAATAATCACACTCCGCTTAGTAACATGCATAGTTTTGCATTTCTAATGAAAAAACGTATTTCTAAATGACCGTGTTTTTTCTTTTTAAATTACATCCAGAACTGACTAATTAGTCATTTACTAGATATTAATGATGACAAGATCATGATTTTCAAGATCTGCCCATCATCACGATCTTGATTATATTTATTGAACTTTCACGTTAAATTAACAACGTTTCTCCTTTTCAACCTCTTGCGACCTACTGGTTGTTGTAGAATGTTCAGTAAGCGTTTGTCCTTCCAATCTCGACAAGTGATTACCGGTAGCTAGTATTATTTCTTTTGTAACGTACTTGACTTGTAGATCTTGATGTAGTGTATAGTTTGATACATATGGTGCTCCCACCAGCGACCTCAGCATCTTGTTTCGATAGCGTTGTATTCTATTAATATTACTTTTTGACGCACACCCCCTCATAGTTGGACTTTCAAACATAAACAAAATTTTCGAAAAGTGTATACTTCTGAAATTGAAATTCAATCTACGAAAAGAAATAATTAACATAGACCAATACGGACGCTTAGAAAATCTAGTTGTACTCGAAGTAATACAAACGATCAAAAAATTCAAAGATAAAAGTTATAAGGTAACTCTGGTGACACTGGACATTACTAAAGCTTTCGGCAGCTTAAATACAAACCTATTAATGATGTTATTAGAAAAATTGGGTCTTGATCGAAATTTGCTAAATATACTAAACGATCGCTTTCAGAACAGATTTACATTAGTAAGTACATTCAACAAAAAACATTCATCGGTCACAGGGATAATGCAAGGCTCGGTATTGGGTCCTTATTTATGGATATAGTATTTTCAAGAATGTATAAAATTAAACTACCGGCATATGTTAAAATCGTAACATTCATCGACGATATAGGTATGATAAAGCGGATAAGAATGAATTAGAGTTGGGGGAAAAAATATGCAGTACATACAATGAAATTGAAAAATTCTTAAATAGTTATAGTTTAAATATTAATATGTCAAAATCTAAATATATGTTATTCAATGAAAAAATCAAAAACAATAAATTAAATTTAATAAATAACAATATTAATATCCAGTTTTTGACAAACATAAAATACTTGGTGGTAACAATCGAGAATTAAAATTTTATGAGCATTTCTGTAACATAAGGAATAAAATTAGTAAGTTTTTGCCTATGTTTAATAAACTATATAATAATAACGACAAATTAAATTATAAAAAAGGATTAATATTGTATAAATCGATAATATTACCGAACTTAATTTACAACGGTAGCATTTATTATAAATCGTTAAAAATCAAAAGATTCATATCATTAATAAGATCTTTTCAAAGAATAATTGCAGTTAAAATGATTAAATCATATAAAAACTACTAGCTACTGGGGATGAATTGTAATACCCCCTAGATTTAGAAATTCGTGAACATATCGATATATTTTTCATCGAGAATAATATAAATCGTGAATTTTTTCAAGTAAAATATTTAAATAAAAAATTCATATACGAAAAAAGAAAAAACTAGTTAACGCAAAACAGTTTAAAGTTATACTAAAGCGATATTATATCGAGAAATATCAAAGCATGTGGAACACGTATTCAACTTATCAATATTTCCCAAATTTAAATGATAGATTCAATATTAATCATTTTATTCCTAACTTTTATAATGTTCAATTTATTCCCGGTCATGAATGTTTTAAAAAATATTTAAAACGTTTCGGAATAGCAGAAACTGAAAATTGTAGAGACTTTGAGGATACATATCCTGCAAGGTTGTAATTGCAAATAAATAGTTTTAGTTTGTAACACGATAATAAATATAATGATTTTAATAACTTAGCTATTCAAGAAGTAAGAAATAGAAATAAGTATAACTTAGCATATTAATAAGACCATTTTTCAATATCATCTTAATTTTGAGAAAATTATTATTATTAAAAAATGTAGTTAAAAGATTGTAAATGTAGCTTATGGTGGCGATAAACTTAATTTGAATGTCTTCCGTAACAAGCACCATGCGATATATCAACCACTTTTAATTTTAATTCGATTTTTTGTTATATTTGAAATAAATCGTAGTCTTCGTGTCATAAATTTTACAAATTATTTCAATTTGAAAGTAATATTTACATGTTTTATGAAATTAGTTATTAGTTTAAAATTTCATTTATAGATCGAATGAATTTATTTAATTTGGCCGTTTTTTAGGTGTGATAAAAAATGTCCAGTAGGTACACACGGCGATGACTGCCTAAAAACTTGTAAATGTCAAAATGGAGGATCCTGTGATACTCAAACTGGGATGTGTTACTGCACGGCTGGTTGGATGGTATGTGTTTATATATATATATATATATATATATATATAAAATAGTAGGTGAAGAATAAGAAAAACCCGCAGTTGATAATTTTGGATTGGGAAAAAGAAATGAATGAATTTTTGTAAATAAGAACAGTATGTAATAACAAACACATACTTTTCAATGCTATATCGGCGGCCATATACATGTCAAGCACCAAAAAACATAGGTAGGCAAAAGTGGAATTAATAACATAAGCCCTGTATCTGTAATGAAGTACCGAGTATGATGGAATAGAAAAAGAATTTTAAAAATTCAAAATTGGAAGACGAAAAATTGCAGTATAACAGAAGTACGATAGGTCGGGAGTGGAAACGTTTGAAGGAAAAATGGTGGATACAATTTTGTGAAGATATTGAAAGCGACATGAAACAAGTTCGAATAGAAACATCATATAGTAAAATTGAACAAAACCAGCAACAACATAAAGCGATACGCAGGCGAACAATTCATAAGTCAGATGGAAGAATAGCACAAACTGATCATGAAATAGGGCACACATGAAAGACTTATGTAGGTCTGTATAAACGACCAGTTTATGCTTGAAACCTGAACAACAACGATAATAATATTATAGAAGATTATAATATATTACGAACAGAATTTGAAGCTGTACCCAAAGTTATTGGTATTGATAACATTCCGATGGAGACTTAAAGAAATAGTGGCCTGTAATTCAAGGAATTATTATATGAAATGATTTGCTAAATAATGTTAGAAGGAACATGAAGAACGCTGTATTTCAGTTATTGTACCGATTCTAAAGATGATATCGAGAGTTTTTTTCAGTTCAATTTTTTTTTCAACTTTCATATAATAGTACGGAATATTAAACCAATAATTGTAATTGTGTATGAGGTAGCCGATGGCACATATAGACATCTATTGTTTTAAAATATGTGTTAAAGGTTTAAAATCAGCTAATTGTAGTTCGTTACGTAAACTGTTGGTTTTCGTTGGAATTCAATTTCATTAATAATGTCTAATCTTTTATGTGTAGACAAATATATTAATTAAGCTAATTAAATCATAATTCTAGCGTGCGGACAATCTAACAGTCTAGCTATTAGTTTCCGCATAAATTTTTTCATTAATTCAACGAACTTTTAGCCCTAACAACGCTAAACACATTTTGATCCTCTTTATTTTCGTAAATTCGATATAAATTTATTAAAGAGAAAACATAAATATAAAGAAGAAATTTTACAACTGTCTAAAATTTAACAATCTAAAACGTAGGCTACAGAAGTCTATCTAAATTTTAAATACGGGAAAAACGAGGAAAAAATTAAATAAAATTGTAATCGTCAAATTATCAGCCGTATACAGGGGTTCACCGCATGAATCATCTGTTCGTCTAATTATTTTCAATTTATGCTCAACGTAATTGTTAGATATATATATATTTTAAACAAATTAAAAAAAAACTTCTCGCAATCCCGAACAAGCAATCTACAATTCTATATTTTATTTAAATACCTTTCTTCGACGTAATGTGTATTCTGAACTTTGCTTTATGGTATAAATTGACCGCATATTAGCCGTCTGTATAATGTATCGTTCTTTCTCAATTTCGAGAATCCCTAATTACTCCTCTTAATAACAGTATTTTTAGTGAGTTATTCAAAATGTGAAGAAATTCTCTCTAGTATCTATTCTGTAAAGGAGTCCCTATTTAAAAAATCTGCTGTCATCTAAAAAAAGATGCGCGGATTTATTTATATTTAATCTGTAAATATTTGTCGATCTTTATGCATGCTTTTAAAATTTTGCATATATTTTATGATAAAAATGCGTTTAGCTAACTCAGTTATATATCCAATTGAAGGCCCACAAATGGTGCTGGGAAAGTAAAAACGAGGGAGTCAATGGTAAGCTCAATATTGGCTTACAAGTTCTCTATCAATATTCAAGATTCGTCCCTTACCAACTTTAGAGTTGGTGATACTTAACTTTATGCGTGTATTTCTCTTATCTTTTTAATATAACATTTTTATGTGTATACGAAAATACATACGCAGTATATTTTAACGGAAGAATGGGGAAATTCGTGCTATTCATTGCTGGCCAGAAAAATTCTTCTAAAGGAACAGTTGAACCAGTTTGTATGGTTCTCCAATCATGAAATTGGTGGTCTTCCTCTCGATCTTTTCGTTTTTTTAGTATTTCGACCCAAAATGCAGCTTTCGTTTTTTGATGGCTCGCATGACTTAAAGATTTTTTCCAAGTTTATTAAATACTTTATCCTGATTCTCAGTTCTAGTCCTACTTTGTGACGCGTGAATAGATTTTTAATTTTTATTAACACTCTTCTCGCTATGTATCTCTGGCCTGAAGGTACAATTTCCTTCAGATACTTGATGCCCTGAACTCGTTTAATTTTTTCACCTTTATTTTGATCGAATAATTAATCGATTTATTTGAAAATATTAACGTTCAGATCAAAAAATATTTTTATATTAAATATTTATTTTTATAATGTCTCTAAAAAAACTAACCATCCTCTGATTTTTTGATCAGCTATGCTTCACAAGATAAGAAACATCAAAAACCCGAGTGATCGTAGTTTTATATTAAGGTTTCGTTTTGTTTAAAACGTTGACTTTTTCAGAAATCTTTGACAATATTTTTCGTTTAAATTTTTAAAATTATTATAGTGGGATAATTAATCCGAAATTTTCTTAGCTTCGAATTAAATCACTTCGAACTTTATTTTTTATTAACATATGCTTAGCATAGATTTGTACGTTATGCTTAAGTACGAGATTAACTGTGTGGGATTATTATTATACACGTAACGATTTTTCTTTACCGATAGGGTGATATATGTACGGAAAAATGTCCTGATGGAAAATGGGGCAAAAATTGTGCTAATATATGTACCTGCCTGAATGAAGCGTTATGCGATCATGTAACTGGAGCTTGTTTATGTCCGCCTGGATTTTCTGGGAATAAGGTACCAAAAACCAGTAAAATATAACATTTCCATATTTTCACGAATTCACTGGATATTTATTGTATATTCTGGCGCGCGTCATATATATATATATATATATATATATAAATTAATATTCTAGTGCACTCGCACGCAATATAATTTGTTTATATATATGGATTTTATGTTTATGTCTTATAATATTCTATAGCAAGTAATATAGCTGGAAAAGAATTGTATGCATAAGTTTACTACACGGCAGATCATTTTTTTTAAACGTCATTATCGCCACTAGCGCTTACGTACATGCTAAAAAAATAAGATTTTATTTTAATGTATAAAGTTTTATTATAGGGTATTTTTTTGTAAGTTAGTATAAAAAATTAATGACGGTCAAATCAATTTATATATATATATATATATATATATATATATATATATATAATTTTAAACAAAGAAATATTTTAATTTTTCACAATTGTTTTACGTAAATTTCAACGGACAGTAACATTTGTCTCAGTATAAAGTTGCTTTAGTATTATTGTTAATTATTTTGATAAACCGACAGCATAAATTAAGATACTACTTACGTTTATTATATTAAAACATATCTAGCACGTGCAGTTCTATACATCAAATAGATTTTCTAGGAAAATTAGTTTAAAACGTTAGAATCTACTCTCTTTTTTACATTAAATTAAATAAAAATAACTACATGTATGTATATAATAAAGAATCATAATAATTCGAATAGATTATATTTAGAAAAAACGTTATTTCATTTTATAAGAAATTATATAAAAAATGTGGTTACATGACGAATGGGCATACTTAGCGAGTATAAATTTATTAAGAGGGGAGTAAATTAAACGATTTTCATTATTCATGTGATTTTTAATCATATCGACATTTTTCTTTTTTAAATTTATTTTTCAGTGTAAAAATATATGTCCACCCGAGAAATACGGACCCGATTGCTCGGAGGATTGTAATTGCGGTGTTAATTCTATCTGTTCTCCGATTAACGGTACGTGTTCTTGCGAACCTGGTTGGTCCGGAGTAGACTGTACAGTGCGTACGTGTCCGGAAAATTCATACGGTGAAAAGTGCGACAAAACATGCGAATGTGTTCATGAAAATACAAAATCGTATGTTAATTTATATAATCTCTTTTAATTTTCTATTTTTCGCGCGTAATTCATAACTAAGGATGAATATAAATTCGCAACCTGAACGACAGTTTGATATATATAGCCCTTGCTGTATTGTCTAAGCTTTATTTACAATATAGGGCGGTTATTTTCTTACGAATTATGCTTATTCAGTTTCAATTAATTTAATAACAGTTAGATATTTCGATTAGTTTATTAATAAGAAATGACAATTTTTCATCTTAGGATATATAAATCTTCCATTTCAAATATGCATATTTGTTTAATTTTTGTCATTCAGTCGTATCATTACAATTTATGATTTTGTTAATGACAGAATTATATATTCGCATTAATAGAAAGGGATCGTATTCGGTAATAGTTAGGTATACTATAATATAAATTAATATGACACCTGAATGGCTATTTTATATTTACTTCTGAGTAAATATCATACACACACACACACATATATATATATATATATATATATTATTCTTTCTTCGAATTGGTCAGCTATGGACCACGTGGTAAAATATCTTCATGATGGCTGTTTGTTCCTCCTCATTATACTCCAATATTTCTTCATTACTTCTGTAGTGTATTTGGCAACACTGTAGAATATTCCACATTGTAAGAAATGTCTGTTCATAATTTGTAATAAAGAGATAAAGGTTTTATTTCTTATTTTCCATTTTATTATTATAAAGTGTAAGTTTTTTTAGGATAGAGGTTTCTCTAGAGACACAACAAGTGGCGGCGAGAATGTTGAATTTTCGAACATTAATGTGAAAATTTTTAATCCGGAAAAAGATGATTTTGAAGTATGGATCGAAATTTTTGAAATGTATTGCCAGGTAAATAATATTACAGAAACAAATAAAAAAGCCGTATTTTTAACATTGATCGGTACAAAAATGTATACCATTGTTAGAGCAATGGTGATACCTAAGAATCCTCAAGAAATTGATTTGGAAACGCTTATGAATAAAATTAAAAATCATCTTAAGCCGCAACCAACGATAAAGCAGAACGTAGTAAATTTCATTCCCGTATACAATTGGAAAATGAAATAATTGCAGACTTTATAGTAGAATTACAAAAGATAAGTCAAACTTGTGATTTTAAACAGATGCTAGAAGAAGCATTACGTGACCAAATTGTTCATGGAATTCGAGACGAAGCATTTGGCCTGAAATAGATAAACAAATAGAAAAATTAGCATCAAGTTATGAAATTTGTTTAAAAAATGGAAAAAATCCAAATAAAGTAAAGTTACATAAATGGAAATATCCTGAAAAACCAGGAGCGAATTCACGCTGACTTAGGTGAATATGGGCAATATACATTTTTAGTCATTATAGATCAGTATTCAAAATGGAATGAAATATATTGGGTAACATCAAAAACATCAAAAAAATTAGTTGAAGTTTTTAGAGATTATTTTTCACGATGGGGCATTGCAGAAGTATTGGTAACGGATAATGGTCCACAGTTTGTCTCAAATGAATTTAAATCATTTTTATCAAAGAATGGAGTCGAGCAACCCACAGAGTAATGGTGCAGCAGAAAATGCTGCTGTGAATTTTAAAAATAAATTTATGAACATGTTAGCATCTGGAGCAACTTTAGAAGAAGCAACATCAATATATTTATTGGATTACAGAACAACAGATCACATAACAACAAAGAAACCACCAACGATATTGCACCTGAATAGACAATTAAGAACAAGATTTACAGCATTAATACAACAAAAAGAAGAAACAGAAAAGAAATATTTTACTGGAAAACGAGAGATTCAGTTACAACAAGGAGATAATGTATCAGTGAGGAATTATGGACAAGAAGATAAGTGGTCCAAAGGTGTAGTGGAAAAAAAGGAAGGAGAAGTAATGGTTAACATTCAGAAAGAAAATGGAGAGATAGTAAGAAGACATGAAGATCAAATTATTAAATTAGGAGAGACACCCAATAACTGTAACAAAGGAGAAAATGAGGAAGAGAGTAAAGGAAAAGAAGAGGAAAAAGTTGGAAGCTTGAACAATGATAATCAGGTGAATAATCAGGAGGAGAGACCGAGCATATCAAGATCACAGAGAAAATGCAGACCTCCAGATCTCGATTAAATTTATAAATAAAAATAAAAATTAAGGATTATATTAATTAATCTTTAAGTTTTGTTTAATTTATTTTGTTCAAGTATATATAAGAAAAAACAATATCTTTGTTGAAAGAGAGTGTTGTAGTGTATTCGGCAACACTGTAGAATGTTCCACATTGTAAGAAATGTCTGTTCATAATTTGTAATAAAGATATAAAGGTTTTATTTCTTATTTTCCATTTTATTATAAAGTGTAAGTTTTCCTAGGTTAGAGGTTTCTCTAGGGACACAACAGCTTCGTTGACTTTTTGGCTTCCTTTCATCTGTCCATTTAATAACAGTTTTCTTCTTCACTTTTTCTTCAAAGCTCTGGAAATTATATTCTTTTTAAGCGACCGTAATAGCTTAATCTTCTTCTTTTTGTTGTGATTATAATATCATCAATGTGACCGTATATTTCCTTATTATTATTCCTTTTTTACCACATTTCCTGATCACATCTCAGTCCTAAGGTTTTGCGTACTATTTTCCTTTCCTTTATTTTAATTTGTTCCAGTTCTTTACTTACATTCATTGCTAAACATTCCGACGAATATAGTCCTTCGTGTTTAATCACCGCATTTATAATGGCTCAATTTTGATTTTACGGACCTCGATTTTTTATTATATATATTTTTTGTTAATTGAAATGCTGATTCCGTTTTTCTCCTTCTTTCTTGATTTTCTGCTTTATTTAACGCGTTTTGTTTGTATAAATTCTAAATATTATATATATTAACTTTGCTTCCCTATCCATAATGTCTTCTTCCGTGACGACGTTAATCAAGATCTTTCTTAACTTTCCGAACTAGTTTGCGTCCTAGAGTTTTTATCAAAGTATTCGAAAATTGTTCTTGTTATTCCGTCTTAATTCTTTTTAAGCGACCGTAATAGCTTAATCTTCTTCTTTTTATTGTGATTATAATATCATCAATATGACCGTATATTTCCTTATTATTATTCCTTTTTTACCACATTTCCTGATCACATCTCGGTCCTAAGATTTTGCGTACTATTTTCCTTTCCTTTATTTTAATTTGTTCCATTTATTTACTTATATTCATTGCTAAACATTCCAACGTATATAGTTCTTCCAGTTTAATCACCGCATTATAATGCCTCAATTTTGATTTTACGGACATCGATTTTTTATTATATATATTTTTTGTTAATTGGAATGCTAATTCCGTTTTTCTTGGTTAGCTGTTTTATCTAACGCGTTTGTTTGTATAAATTCTTCTAAATATTTGAATACATTGACTTTTTTTATACGTCCATATTTGGTGACCATTATTTTTTAAATCAGTAATATATTTCTTTTTTTCAAATGATAGTTTTAGTCCCGCTTTCTCAGCTACCTCTTTAAGGACATTTATTTGTTTTATAGCATCATTTATGTTCTGTTCTATAGCATCATCTATGTTCTCCGATAAAATCGCCCAAGTCATCGGCGAATGATATGCAGTCAACTTCCATGTTATCTTTCTTTCTACCTATTTGAATCTTTTTGATACCTTATTCATCTAAATTTTTTCGCCATACCCTTATAATCTTTTCTAAAATACAGTTAAACAATAATGGAAACAATCCGTCTACTTGTTTCACGCCTGTTTCAATTTTGAACACATGTGATAGTTCTCTCCGAAATTTCACTTTTGATTTTGTATCACTTAATGTTTGTTTTATCAATGCAATTAGCTTGCCATCTATTCCAAATTCTTCTAAAGTGTTAAACTCATACGCTTTTTTAAAATCAACAAATGTTACGAAAACATTCTTAGCTCTCATTTTCCTATATTTAATGATTAACTTTAGATTACATATTTGTTCAATACAAGATCTTCCTTTTTCTAAATCCTGCTTGATATTCGTCTAGTTCTTCATTTATTTGGTTTTCTACTGTTTTGTAGGGCTTTTGAAAATATCTTATACGTCACTGGTAAAAGTGATATTCCTCTATAGTTGTTACAATCAGTTTTATCTCCTTCTTTCTAGAGTGAATGGATTTTGGAATTTCTTCTGATTCTCATATCTCTCGAATTAAATTTTGAAGCTTGTCAATCGTACCATCCGTTGCATTCTTCCATATTTCGGCGGTTATTCCATCCTCTCGCGGAGATCGGTTATTCTTCAAATGTTTAATTATTTCTCCTACTTCAGGTGGTTCAGAACGTTTAAGATTCGGCTTCGAACTGATTTTTTAAAACCGTTCTAGTGGCTGTTTGCAGTTTAATAGCTGTTCAAAATATTTCGCTAATATCGTGGAGTTTTCTTTATCATTTAAGATTGACATTCCCGTATTGTCCTTAAAATACAGGCTTAGTGATTCATATTTCGGTAAATTTCATTTGAAGTATTATTTCTCTGAAAGCTTTTTAAAATTAGTTGACATTAATGTCGGATTAAAGCTCCGACACATTTAGATCAATCCAAGACCATTCCTATCTGTCAATTTATATGCCGGATAATCTCCCACTATTTTCCTATCTTTTTTCTCATTGCCAAGCTGCCCGTTAAAGTTGCCTAAAAATATGTTTATGTTTTTTCCTGGGATTTTTATCATTTCATCAAGTCCGCCCAATATTTTCTGTTATCTTCCTTGTTCGGCGCGTAATAATTAACGTATATATTTTATTAGCACATCGTATATTTAACAAGACTAACCGCTAATTTGGGAGAGTAAAATTTTGTGATTGCACTTAATATATTTTTATTCACAGCAAAAGCAATTCCAAGATGCGGAATTACTTTCTCGCTGGATTCCAACCTTTGTTCCCTTTAAAAATTCTATATTCTCCTGAATCCATTACATCTTCATTAGTAAACCGTGTTTCTCGCAACGTCAGTACCTGAATCTTCATTTCATCTAATATTTGTTTTAACTTACCCGTCTCCAGCATCGAATTAACATTCAATGTACGGAAAAAATAAATCTTTTTTATCTTCAGTTTTGTCACTGTTCTCATTTTGAATGTTGTTCCGGACACTCCGGAATATGATCGCCCGGTGACGTCACCATTAGTGACGGAGGATTCCCTTGTTAGGTTAACTCCTGGAGTAGTTCCTCTTGGATAGTTTACAATCATGCAAATATGAAAAAAATATTATTATATATTTATTTATTTCATGCAGATGTCATCCTCGGTCTGGTAAATGCGAATGTAACGCTGGTTGGGACGGACTGACGTGTTCACGTCCATGTCCGTTTAACACTTTCGGTGAAGGGTGTCGGAATACGTGCGACTGTTTACACGACGCTCAGTGTTTGCCTACTGATGGAACATGCATTTGTCCACCCGGTAAAACATTTATTTATTTAGTATAATAACTTCGGCAAAAGATAATTTCTCTAACAGTACTTATAATGCAAAAAAAAACTTCATTATGTTCCTCGATACGTTATTAAATATAAAAATTTTCTATTTGTTCTTAAAATTTTGTTTATAAATTTTTTCCACCAATTTTAGTTGTTAAAATCATATTAATATATCTTTTCTAATGATTATCCGTTTGTGTGACTATACAGTCAGCTCCATTTCAAATCGAACTTGTTGGCAATTCAGTAATATCGGTTGTATTATTTTTTTGCTCGATTCGATGTTATTCGCCAGATGTCCTCTTTTTTTCAAGCCCTCTTTATTTTAACGATAGACAGGAAATTATCCGCTCTGACACAGGTTCTATGATATGATCACATTATCAACATTCTCCATCTAAATCGAAGGATGAAACATTCGCGCCTTAGAGGAATAATTTCAGACGGGAGAATGATAAGTTCATCCATTTATAAAACGAAGATAGGCGAATTAACGACATCATATGTTTTATGGCAAGTCTTCAGTCGACTTTTGGTAATTTTATTCTATACCACGCATTTATTAATTTACTCACTATTTCACATTAATTTCATACTGTTGACATAAATCGAGGAGTACACACCCGTAGTGACAATATATTACACTAGGGGCTAATATTCGTCTGTTATGTTGATTAAATTCATATTTATTATTTCGAAAATTTGTTAATGATTAAAAATTAAGTTGAATTAGTCACGTTAAGATTATAACGTTAACAAAGACGTCGTATATAGTACTTATTAATACTTTGATGACGTAAAATGTAATCGCTTTAATAAATATATTTAACGTGTGTATTGAGGAGATCTGAAAAAATACTTTTTATTATTTATTTCATATAAATTACATACGCCGTCAAAAACAATGTCATCTTAAACGTCTAAAAGTTGAGCTGTTTGTACGCGGTTATTTTTAAAACTGTGAAGTTCCCAGAATATAAAATTTTCCACATATACTGTTTATTGAATAACAACGATTCGTTTTATAATTTTATTCAGTTTCCGAGTAGATAAATGTACATAATCGCGCAGTTTGACTATTTTATATGAAATTAAACGATTTGTTTTATTTATATATTTATTAGGCTTTCGAGGGGATAAATGTACACAGAAATGTCCTTCGAATACGTTTGGCCAAGACTGTGCATTTCAATGTCTGTGTAAAAATGAAGCCAAATGCGTTCCAGAAACTGGAGAATGTATATGCAAAGACGGTAATTATTCGTAGTTGGTTAATTATATAAACGTTATTTTATTATTTATTTATTTATTTGCTCCTTTCTCGATTGTTGGTTATTCTGGTGATTTTTAAGAATCCAAACTTGAAATGACCGCCGTGTAAAGTTACCTCCTAGTCAAGTCGAAGTTTTTTTCTTAACAGTTCAGTAAAAATGTTTAAAAATGTAGGTTTATAACTTACGTAGATACATGCGTTAATCACACGTCAAGTGACAATTGATTATGAAGATGTAAACAAGGTCTCATCAACTCAAAAAAAAAAAAAAAGGTTTATAAGAGTCGTCTGATGTTGTGTCGAAACGTCCGAGCGATTCTTTTATTCATGTCAGATACGGGTGGTTTGCGTTACTTTTTTTCGATTATAAATTTATTTATAATAACACACGTGCATGAATATTTGAAACTGGTAAGAAAAACGACTGTGCTTTAAAAGTTAAATCATTGTTTTAAAATAATTGTGTTAAAAAAAGAAAACTATATCCATATAACGGTGATGTTTATTTTTATTTTAAATGTAATTCGTTCCATTGTACTGCATGGAAAAATTAGTTATAAAGAACTTTTACTTCTAATAATTTTCCAAATATCATTTTTCTAAATTATATATCGTTCGCGTTGTTAGATAATTATTTTTAATTTGAATTTGTTTTCAGGTTGGGACGGTCAATTCTGTGACAGACCTTGTGATGAAAACCGGTACGGCTCGTCCTGTAATAAATCTTGTCAATGTAAAAACGGAGCTGCTTGTAATCCACAAAATGGTATGTTTTACGTAACGAAACATTTTTATATTTTTTTCTCCGTTCCATTTGTCTCGTTCTTGAAACAATTACCATTTGTCGCGGTCGTCTCTACTTTTGCCTTGCCATCAGGATCGCATTTCGTAGTTCGTACTTGTAGCGGCGGTACGGATAACTCTCTGCATGTTTGTCTAGTTCACGCACAATGTTTATTTATACTATCGTACTAATATAAAATATAGCTGCCCGTGCTCTCGTGTGTATGTATTTTGTTGGATACATGTTTGAGTGAATATTACCAATCTGCAATCATCAAATTAAGGAAGCCTAAAAAACATGAATGAATAACTCGATATAACATACGCACTTTCGTAATTTTTAATAAAATAACAGTGTTTCTGATGACATTTCATCGTTTAATATTGCGACGCCACTCTCACACCGTCTACCAATACATATACGGATTCGTGCGACGTCACATATATATATATATAATTATTATTACGGTTATTAAATTATATTGTTATTATTATTATATTATTATTATTGGTATTAGAATTATATTTAATTGTTATTATTATTATCTTTAGTATCATTATTTAAAAAATATTGGAATTAAAATTATGTATATATTTATATTGTACACGTTACCGACATTGGTTTATACTGCACGAACTCGCCTGTCCAGATGGGATGCCACGTGGCGAAGGCCCACGACCGTTAATTGAATTTAAATAAAAAAAAAAATAAAAAACAAAACAAAAAATCACGATTTCTACTTTTATTAAAATTTATTATATTTTCACGAATAAAATATTTTGGGAAAAAAGAACAATTACCAGTATTTTTAGCACACCCGATTTTCGAATATTATTACGACTTTTACGGAGTTTTATAAATTATATATAAAATTTACGGAACTTTCAATGACCTGGATGGACGTGACCCCAACTTCGATCCGTCCTATCCAACCGTTGAGCCTCAGCTCACTTAACTGACTAACGACTAACCTTTTTAACAGCCTAGCTCTGGAGGCGCTACAGGTCTCTTATTATTATTATTTTCCATTACTTTATTCTTTGCAAAATGCCGGTTTCTTCGTATTTATATCTTCTATAGATCTTTTCTCATCCTTAATGGATTTTGCAGTTTTTGTGAACAAAAAAAAACTAATAGTTTAACTAAGGAATCGTCGTTTCTTATATTTTAAGGTTATATATACATACATATATACATATTCTTATACTTATTGTTAACTGCGCCCAGCAGTAACATACCTGCACTTCTTTCGATGTACATGGTTCTAGTAATTGTGTAAATTCGTTATCCTGCGATTTCTTTTTTGGGATAGTCAATCAGAAAATTCGGAACTGTTTCTTTTAATCTTGGACTAAAAGACCGTCGGAGCTTATTTTATTAGGTATATTTTCACCTCCTTTTGTCTGCACTTGTGTATTTTTTATAGATATTTTTCTTATTTTTTATATATACATTACCTTCGACGAAATTCTCAAAAACTGTAATCTTACTATGCCCTCTTCTATTCATATATATACATATATTATACTATGTCGTTAAATCGCTTTAATTTCTAAAAAGTCGCGTTCGTCGTGTCTACCTGCAAGCTATATACACGTATATGTATACGCATACTGCTATCTTTCGCAACTGGTTATTTAATATATTATTGTTATTCTCAATTTTTGTAAATTTGGATTATGAATTTTAATATTTTAATTAATAAACTTTAATCACCTCTTACCGCTACTAATAGTGTAACAAGTAGGGTTGTTACAATATTTACCCTCGGTTAATAATACAGTAAAAATGGAATTAAATTCTTTAACTTTTTAAATTAACTTTTACCGTTCATATTTTGTAGTTTCGTGTGCGTTGTGTAAAAAGTAACAATGCGAATTACTATTTTAAAAGATAATATACTTTTACCGTGCAGACTAGGAACTAAAACTTTAAGTAATTCTTCTTCTTATCGTGTCGGTCATTTATATTCCTTTTTTTCCCCAATATTTCACTATTTGAACTGCGTCGTCCGAGATTCCGTCATTCTTGTCATATCTTCCATCCCGCATCGCACCGGCAGCAATGAGCAAGTTAATAGGTGCTCCGAATCTTGTACCATGCCACAATCACATCTGTCGTTATCTGTAATTTTCCACTGTTTCATGTTCTTTGCGGTTCTACCTGTCATAGTTCTTATTCTATTTAGAGTTTTCCATGTTGACCACGGCAATTTATTACCGGGAGGTAGATGTTCGTTCGGTTGTTCCCATAATTTTAATCGGTTTTCTTTCAGCCTTCCTTTCCATAGCGCCAACCTAGTGATTTCCGGCGTTTGTGTCAGAGCATTTGCTGTTTTAAGAAAACTCTTTCTTGACTTGAGTCGACTTATTGCTGCTTCTTTTGCATTCAATGGATGTCTTATATCTTGTTCTTGTTTTGTTTTTTCCTTTCCAGCCATCACTTCCCGTCTTATACCTGGTGGTGCTATGCCGGATAATATTTCTACTTTATCGATCGGTGTCGGCTTCCTAAATGAGTCATTAATTAATTAGCAGAGTTAATTACGTGTATAATTTTCTTTTTCGCGATAATCGTAACGATTATAGAGTGGTTTCTTTTCGTTGTTTACGTTAAAAATTCTTAAATTTCTTTTTTAAAAAGGAAAATGTATGTGCGTGCCGGGATATACTGGAGAATTTTGCGAAAATAAATGTCCGCAGGGAATGTACGGTCGAAACTGTAAAAAAACTTGCACCTGCATAGCTTCAAATACGATCGCATGTGATCCTTTATCGGGAGAATGTACCTGTAAACCTCACTGGATGGGTAGGTTAATGAATTTTTATTTCAAAATATTTTCGAGATTTTAAATTGTAACGCTATAATAAATAATTATTTATAATCAAATATAGCTGTCGAGATCTTAACGGAAAACATTTTTGAATCGTCAAATGGAAATTTTATATATTTAACATTTTCTCTTGTATATTTATAATTTGTACAGTGTAGAATATGGCAATTTGTAAACCTTTCAGCCATATATTATGAAATTTTGATAGAAAATTATTACATTTTATACAGTCGTTTAATCGTACATAATTTTCGATGTATTTATTATAAATATTTTTAAAATTGACACATTTCGCATATGAAAATTTTTGTTCGCATTAAAATTTCATTTCCCATATAGTGGGCATTATGACTGGAAGGGTTAAATTTTTATATAAACAGACCACAAAGCTTTTCGGATATTAAATCATTATCTAGTGGAAATGAAAAAATAAATTAAGAAATAAACAAAAAATAAAATGTAAAAAAAAAAAAAACTTAATTTAAATGTGCAATGAAAACACAAAATCGATAACATTAACTAAAAATTTTACATACAGAAAAACATTATTAAAAAAGAAAACTACTAGAAAAAATGGAAATAATAAAAGGAAGACGTAAAAATAATTTATTAAATTCGATGATAAATTTTGATGAAGAATTAGTTTCAAGAAGTATATTATAATTTTAATCATTTTTATATTAGACAGATTTTTTTTAGGCTGTTTAGTGTAATTGTTTGAGTATAAATTTCATATTGCTGATTTGTTGATCGTGTTGTTTTCTACATTCATTATCAGATTATTTGATAAATTACTGTTTTTTCATTTTCCTATTTTTGTTGTTTATCTTATATATTTGTCTTCGAATATGAAAATTTTTTTTTACTTATCGCCTTTGATATAAATTATTCGTTTTACCGGTTTTTTCGGTATACAATTATAAAACGCGCGATGTAATTTCTAAGGGAAATATGGCTAACCGATTTCGATAAGAACTTCCGTACTTAGTGTTTTCAATATATACTGTACAAAATTACTCGAGAAATTGAAAACGTAGACTAATATATACCGAATTTTTTAGATTATACTAGATGATGATTAATATTATTATATTTTTCTAATTTTTAGACTGTGGTATGTAGTGATTTTTTATTAATTTAATTACAAAAATTAGTTGAAATCACTAAACGTTAATTTTCTTGAAAAAAACACAAAGCTTTTCGGCAATTACGCCGTTATCAAGTGATATTTAAATAAAAATAAATATAAAATATAAATTTAAAATCACAAATTTACAAGTATAAAATGAAGAATAAATACTTAAAACAATTTGACAGATATTTTGTGTTTTTATTTTTTAAATCTTTATTTTTATTTAAATATCACTTGATAATGGCGTAATTGCCGAAAAGCTTTGTGGTTTTTTTCAAGAAAATAAACAGTGATTTTAACTAATTTTTGTAATTAAATTGATGATTAACATGTTTATAAAATTTTTATAATGGAGGCGTTTATGCTGTTTATTATGAAACTAGGCAATTTTGTTATTAATAAGAGTTCAGTTAGCTTATATAAAGAATATCGCGACTAGAAAGATTAATAATTAGTAGGATTATTTTGGCCAAATATTTTTTATATAAGAATTTGTTTAATCCTCTGTTCTTAATAAAATAAAAGTACGCGAAGTGTAACAGAAGCAATAGAAAATTATTTTAAAGGCTTCGGTATTTTTTCTTATCAAAATTTGTATTTCGAATCAATCAATCTCTGTCGGGAAATCATATTGAAACAGTTAACATACGTAATTTATACAATATATATATATCCATCCATTTTGCATTCAGTTAATTCTGATCGTTATGACTTGCGAGTGCTCTCCATGTATTTCGGTTCTGAGTTTTAGTAACTGCAGTTGTTACCGTACCAAATTGATTCCGGAAGCCATCAGTTCAGCGAGTAAGCACTCTGCCTCTTCTTCTTACACCAGGTGTTTAATCAAGCAGTAATATTTTTTATAGATTTTCTCCTCTTGAAATATGTACAAAAAATTGCGTCTTTCACTGTAATCCTATCGATTCGTCTACTTCACAACCTGTTGGAAAATTTATTTTTCATTCAGTCCACGATACACGCAGCATTAGTCGCCATATCCACATTTTTTGTTTATCCATTACTTAATATCATTCGCGTCTCGGCAGCGTATAAGAAAATTGGGAGAATTTTATTAGCTTTTTCTGTAATAATTACTATTTTTAGTTACAAATTAATACTTTGGGTTAATTCTTTATCAAAAAATTTGACCATTATACAGAAATTTTTCGTAATATTCGATACACAGCTTTATTTTATTTCCGTTAAAATTTATCTTTGTTTTTATTTTTTAGGTATAAAGTGTGAAAGCCGCTGCCCTATGGGAGTATTTGGAGAAGATTGTGAAATGAAATGCGATTGTTCGAATAATAGCTCTTGCAATCAAACAACTGGACGTTGTATATGCGCTCGTGGGTGGGAAGCAGCTCGTTGCGATTCGCCGTGTAAACCCGGATTTTATGGGCACGGTTGTAATGAAGAATGTCCGAAAACTGAATTCGGTAATATTTTTAGTTTATATATTTTTTAACATTTTCGCCGTTTAATTTCAATAATTGATATACGCTAGTTAACAACTTTTAACATTTCCAGCGGACTATCGTCAGAATTGAACTAAATTACAAGCCTCAGTGTCTCAGCGCCATCTTCTTAATCAAAACGTTAAACTCCCATACACTGTGATTGATTATTTTGCCATCAGCTGATACTCCTAGTTACTTTTTACTTTACTTTTGATCCTCGGGCACGGGATCTATATCCCCCCTCATCCTATAGCTTCAGGTGCAATCGTTTGAGCCATTCTCTCGCATTGTGCATGAGATCCTTTATCTCGGTCCAGCCTTCTTGTGTAGCCCTCGCAGGGCACTCCGTTACGATATGATCGATATAATGCCATTCCGCACCACAGTCACATTCCTGGATACTGGAAAGGCCTCACAGCTTTAGCATATGACCGGTCCTTATTCGGTTCAGCCGAGTCCACATTGTTCGTGGTTGATCAAAACCAGGTTGTCTTTTGGTGGTCAACCAGTATTTTACCATCCTGGTTGTTTCTGTCCCACTCTTGCTTCCATGCGTTCGTTAGGTTAAAACTGTTCTTAACGAGATCCTGTCCTGTAGCATGCGGAGGTTTTCTTGATTTCAATCTTTGTGGTGCATTGAGATTTTGATGAATTAGCAATGTTTTTCGATCATATCTACCCCATTCCTTCATCGCAGCTTCTTTCCTTCTGATATGTGGTGGGGTTACATTGGATAGGACTGGAAGCGGGCAGTTGGCGTTGATTTAGAGATTATACGCATGGCTGAATTTAACTCAGTGTCCACCGCATATTCTGTCACTGAAAAGGATAGCACACCCCAAGTTGTGCCCACGAGTTTGTGAAGAATGCCGTTTTTGGTTCTGATCTTTGCTGCTGTGTTTTCTAGGTGTTTCATGCTATCGAGAATCACACTTAGGTATTTTGGTGCATCTATGTTCTGCAATTTCTTAACATCAACGTTTATATTAAGTTTTATTTGGATGATTGGTTATTAAGATACAAAAGGGACACTATTGTTTTTTCCTTATCGAGGACGAAACGCCAATTACTGAAGTATATCATCATTTTCTTCAAATCCGTCCTTAATCTGGTTTCTGTTGTTTTTACTCTATTGTGTTGGATTACCAGTGCTATATGATCTGCGTATGCGAATTTCCTTGCGGTTGTTTTTTCCAGGTCTAAAATATATAAATTGAATAGAATGCGGGACAACACTGATCCTTAACAGAGACCATTATTTAGTATTCTTTTCCTGCTTTCTTTTCCTCCAACAACGACTGTGAAAGTTCTACCACTTATCATATTATTCAGCATTTTGTAAAGTTTTTGGCTTGGAACTGCTTCCAGGAACTTCGAGAGGAGTCCTGTTTTCCATACTGTATCATATGCACAAGACAGGCTAATAAATGCTACCCCAGTTTTTTCATTCTTTTGATAACCGCCCTCAATGTGCATGTTTAACTGATCTATGTTTCCTTCCGGAAATTAGCTTGTTCGATTGGAATTTTCTGATCTATGGCTTCTTCAATTCTTCAATGGATTACCCTTTCAAGAACCTTGTAAACAACACTTAGCAGTGTTACAGGCCTATAATCACCAGGACAGGTTGGATGTTTCCCTGGTTTTGCAATTGCTATTATCCTTGCTTCTTTGAATATAGGTTGGAGAACGCGTGTCTATGATGTTGGTGAAAAACTTAGTTATCCATTCTTTGGTTTTTCCCCGAACTTTTTAACAAACTCCGGGAATATTTCATCCTTCCCAGAAGTTTTTCCAGTTTTGACTAGTTTAATAGCTCTTGTTATTTCAGACACAGTAGCAGGGGTTGCATAAATTTCATCTTGATCTACACCCTTTTTTGAACTGATCGTCTTGTATCTTACTTCTTTACTGAATTGCTTATTCATGTTAGATCTATTCGAGGCTTTGATGATTTCTCCCGCAATCTTATTTGGGTCCATTGAGTCGTCCTTTCTAGCTGCTGTTACATCGCCTGATAACTTTTTAATCAGGGACCATACTTTCCTGCTGGATTTTCAGAGATAATAGTCTCCATTAGGGTGTTCCATCTTTCCCGGCTATTTTTATCCAAGGCGGTAATAAGATATCTGACTGTTCCTTCATCTTGTTTGATCTTAAATTCTTCATATGCTTCTCGGCATTTTTCATTCCAGCCTAGTACATATTGCTTTCGGAAGCCTCTCGGATGTTATGTTTAGCAACTGCTATTACCAATCTTCTAAATCTATCATAGTTGGACGTAGCTGGTTCGATCCATCGTACTGCGTCATCAAGGTTTTTTGTAAATCTGTCCCAGTTTGCCATTCCACCGAGTCATTGGTACTGTGCTAACGTAGCGTATTTTAATTCCTATTTCAATTAACACTGGCCCGGTATTAGCTTCTTGGGAATGATCCCAGAATTTGTCTTCGAACTTTTATAAGTAGTCCCTGTGCATTATTTGTTACCAGACATAAGTCTGTTAGTATTTCGTTGCCAATGACGTTCCTAGTTGTTTAGGGTCGTGTAGGTCCATGCCATGAGGCTTATTCCGCTGGTGTTGTTCCCTCGGTAACCGCATGTGGTATGTTGGCAGTTAAAATCTCCAGCAATCACGGCCCGTTTATGCCCAATTGAAATAATATTTTTTCAGTTAGCTTCAGGAGGTTTATAAATGTTTATGATTGATACTCCTGCCACTCCAATTATGGTATATTTTGTTCCATTTTCGGCTCTTACTGCATCAATAAATGTCCACTCGATGTCGTTTCTTACAAATGTGACAATTCCGTATTTTTCATTGCACACCACAGCTGCAAGTTTGTATCCGCTTATTCTAGCACACTGATATAGCTGCTTTGAGTTACATGTGTGTAATTCTTGCAGGAGTAATATGTTGGCATCCGTCTCTTGAGCTAGCTTGTGTAGAATGTCGCTCTTCGATCTTCTACATTTAGCTGTAGGATTTTGATTGAGTCCTTCGTCAGGTAGCCCTGGGAAGGGCTGTTTCGGTGAGGTCTAGTGATCATAGATATAATATAATTGCCCAAATGAAGCGATAGGCACAATGTAGTACAGATCGCTGACAGGTTCCCGTATTCTTGGCCGTTTTATAACTAAAACGTTTCCAGGCGCACGACGTGGACATGATACGGTGCGCGCCCGTTGCTGTCATTGATTACCCTAACACTAAACACTAAGTGAAACTTCTTCTGTGCTATGACTGGCGGTTCTATCGGGAGATACATTCCTTACATTTTGATTTATAAATTCTTCGGTAACCTCTATTGCTGCTTTTCTGGCTTCCAATTTTTCTTCATTAACTATTAATACAGGCTTCTGGAAGTTTAAAAATTAAAATCCATTTCCCTTCATTTTTCCTTTTTCGTTATTTCAAATCTACAGAATGAACTATTTCAGTTCTGAAATACAGCTGACTCAACTTATACGTTTATATTTAAAATCTGCAATATGCTCTTTTTAAATGCGTATTAACAGTCTTCCAGGTTGTTCGAAGTAAGATTTCCGCAGGAACGTAGAATTTTGTAACCTCCTGCAGTATGACCATCTGGTATTTCGTCGTTATTAGGTATTGACACTGAAACTTGTGATTTATTGATGATGAGTGCTGCAAATCCGTTTGAAACGTTTAAAAGACGTGGTTTTAACCGAAAGTAAAATTTATAACTATTTTATTTATTTTCTTACGAACGCTATTAATTATTTCGTAGAAGGAAAAAAGTTATTCTATTTACTTTTTTTTTTATTAATGAAAAATTCAGCGAATTGGATGGAAAGATTATCTTCATTTTTAAAAAATATCCATATTTTTAATGTAAAGAAATCGTCCCCCTTGATTTGTCGAAAGGTTCAGTAATCACAACAATTTCTACGAATTATTTTTTTAATTTTTTTGTTTTGTTTCTATTGATTTATGTAACTATATTTCGAAATAAATAAAAAATGTAAGTATTTTTTATCGCACCACACACACACAAAAATATTTTACTTTTTTTTTAGGTAATAAAACATGCGACCATGTAACGGGTGAATACAAATGCAGGCCTGGTTATATTGGACCAACATGCGAACATCTGTGTCCAATCAGGACGTACGGACAAGATTGTTTGGAAAAATGCGCTTGTAAAAACGGAGCAGAATGTCACCATGTAACAGGTAATAATCGTTTCTGTCGACGATAGGTTATTAACAAAGTTAAAATTCTGTATAGTATTTAAGGAGAAATGATTTACACACTCTCTATATATATATTTTTATATATATATATATATATCAATATGTTTAAAGTTTAAACTATATAATTAGTGTGTTTTGCCGAGTTTTACACATGGCTCACAAACATGGGGTTTGACAAAAACAAATATTAGAAGGATGATAAGGGCACAAATAGCGCAGGGAAGATTAATCTTAAATATAAGGCGGTCAAGGGAAATACTTGGATACAGAAGAAGACCGGATTTCGTAACGTGTTGGTACAGATGGCCAAATTGGACTTGGCCATAGGGAAGGATAATAGGTGGCCAAAATTAGTGTTGGAATGGTGGCCGCTTCATTAGAGGAGAAACATTGGCGAACTGCTGACTCGTTGGTGTGGCAATGTTACAATTGGGAAATATAACTTAAGGAAAACGCTAAAATATAAGATACAAATACCGAGAACAAAGTATAGTAATCAGACTGATAAATTTATAATTACACAAATGCTGAATATAATACCTGATGATATAATAAACGAAAAAAATACAGCGATTTAAAAAAAAATCAAAGAATGGTTACAAGACAATAAAATTATAAATAAAATATTAAGAAAAGATATGTAGAATAATGGCCAGAAAAAAGGATAGAAAACTTGGATATCAGGGGGCTACTGCAGACAATAAGTAAAAACGATGGTGTAAATGTCTGGGAAATGAGTGAGGAGTATTATATTCAGTAAATAAACTGTTAAAATTATGTATATAGCTGTATGTGTATGTATATGTATAGATACATATATGTATGTATGTGTATATGTGTACGTACGTGTACATTGGTGTATAAATATGAATTAATTAGTTTGATACCTGTCGACAAGCGAAAGCTTGACAGGATGAAGTAAAATATAATTATACTCATGTAATTTTTAATCTGAATATATGTAGATGATTTTATAGTGTGTGTTAGTTTATATATGTTGTGTGTGTGTGGAAATAGTGTTACATACGCGTTATTTATTTGGATGTATGTGCACTAATATGATTTTGTAATTGTAAAAAAAATATTCAAATATACGATTTTACAAAAAAAAAAATTATTTGTATTATAATTATAGAATATGTTTTATATTAAATTATTTCGTTTAAATTAGGTTCAAATGATATATTATGTAAAACTTATTGTTATTTAACGCATTGTTATATTTGCATTCGCATTAAAACGCAATATACGTATACAAATGTGGTAATTTTAATAAAAAAATTAGAATAAACAACGTAATATGCGTAAATTATAATGTTTGTTACCTGTTATTACTTGCGTTATCTTCTCAGCGTTTTTTCGAATGTCGCGTAATTATACGTATATCTTAATATTTTACCACTTTAATTTTCATCCTATTTCTCCGGATCTAACCATCAGCTTCTTTTTCCTTCAGTCCCTAGGACCAGTATCAGAACTAGCGCTAGAACTAAGTCTATCATACGATCAATCAACTTTAACGTTTTCTCACAGATGGCGTGCGCAATCTTGCGCTTAATCGTATTCTCTCCTTTTTTTCAAGTGGTCTATACAACTCTATTAAGGATCCGGTTTTCTACATATTCACACACAGACACACATATATCCTTATATAATACACATCGTTCATATACTTTCTCAAATGTTTTATAATACAATCTTTAATGATTAATCATGATATAATTTTTTTTTTTTTTTAAATTAAATTAAGTTATATAGGTGGAATACGTACCACGTAATTTTTTTAAAAGAATGTTTTGTATTTTTTATCGGTTATGAGTTAAATTACGAACGGATTTAACATCGCATTTCGTTTTGTTTTTAACTTTTCAATCTAGGGAAAAACTCGAAGTGCAGCAGGTCACTATTAAAATATACACGAGTTAATGTTTAACACGCGGAAAAAACGCACAATTACAATGTTGATTGTTTTAATCGAATTTCTGTTTCTTCTTAAAATTAGGAAAATGTCAATGTTTACCCGGTTGGACGGGTAAGTCTTGCGCCAATCCGTGTCCGGATGGATTTTACGGTTCAAATTGTTCGCAAAGGTGTAAATGTCAAAACGGCGGAAAATGTCGATCTATAGACGGTATTTGTAGATGTGTTGCCGGCTGGGTAGGAGCGCAGTGTACGGAAAGTAAGCTTCACTTTAATATTGATAATATTTAAATACTGTAACGTTATAATCGACAATTAACATTACTCATCCCGAAAAAACGAATTTATCTTATTACACGTTGGCGCGTGGATAAATTATTTTCATTTCGAAATTATTTTACTTTGTACTTCAATATATCAGAGCCATATTGTGCTTCTTTGATTATACAGAAGCTTTTGACATGTTCGAATGGTTAGAACGTGGTAAATATTAAAAGATTTTAAAGTACCACCGGCGCATTTAATAAATCTATAAATAAACTTGTACGAAGGAAATAAGGTGTATATATATATATATATATATATATATATATATATATATATATATCAAA
This sequence comes from Coronaproctus castanopsis, assembly GCA_032883995.1. Taxonomy (NCBI): domain Eukaryota; kingdom Metazoa; phylum Arthropoda; class Insecta; order Hemiptera; family Monophlebidae; genus Coronaproctus; species Coronaproctus castanopsis. The sequence continues at coordinate 206,556,343 of CM065053.1, read as the reverse complement.
ATAGACGAGCAACTTTCTAAATAACAAAATGTATACTACAAGGATGTGTATTGTCGCTTATATTATATATATAGAGCGAATGAATTGTGCGGCATGTAACCGAAGACTAGCCTGGTGGAATAAAAATGTACCATTGTAACTACTGACAAGGCGAAAAAACGAATATCTGATATTAAAGAAAAAAAACCTGAAGCAATATATCTGGAGCATGCATTAATAAAAAAGGAAATTATGAAAAAGTGATTACACTACGAATTCGGATGACTAAACCTAACGAAGATATGGAATTCTGTTAAAATAATAATAAAAAAGCGATTAATGGAATTATTGATATTTCAATAACGTCCTGCGGCTGTCATGGACGGTGAATAAAATACTATGCCAAAAGCTAGAAATATTTGAAACGTGCTCCCTACAGAGGTGAGCTAATTTCATGGAGAGAAATTAAAGAAGTAGATGTCGCTCACTGACTCGTTTTGTGGACTATATTCAAAAATGTGACCAGGTTATCAATGCGTCAGCTAACAGAAGTCACACAGGACTGGAATAAATGGCGGGAACTGACTGTAAAAACTACATCATTGCTCACGATATCTGTAACCGGATGACGATGTTCATTATTGTATCCGACCGAGACAACAACGGATTTATTATATTTTTTAAATAAATGCGTATATATTTTTTAATGTAGACTTGAAGGTGTCTAAATTAGAACTGAAATTTGACACGGTAACATTAAAATCTAGGAATATTATTAAAAGCATTCGAAAATAATTGATAAATATGATAGTTAATATTAAGAAAACTAAAGTAATGGCGACAAACCAAATAAAATATTAATAAATGGCGAATTAGAAGTAGTGAACAATTTGGAGCATAGGTCGCTGAATTTTTGAAATTTCTGCAGAAATTCGAGTTTTCAAATCTTTCAGATCTTGTGGACGTGTTTTTAGGTATCGCAACAAGAATGTCGCGTAACTTTCGAGTTCTTTTCGAAACCCTTTGCACTGTCGTGATAAAATAACGTTCCAGCAAAACGCGCGCTCCTTCTCGTTATAGGATGTCATGATAACTGAAACTGGACAAAAACGAATCTCTCGTGTGTACACTAAACGCGGAGCACGCGGTTTGCGTTGTATTACCAACTGCGCTATTCAAAAGACAAAACCGTCCGTCTTCTCTGGGTTACCCTATATAGTAAGAATAATTATCAGAACACGCGCGAATTAAGAATAAACTAACGCCGATATTTATGATAAATAATTTAATTATAATGCTATTTGCACCAGTGTCAAAATTGTTATCAGCGAAAAATATTTGAGTACGCTTGTTATAGTTAAAATTATGCGTAACGTAATAATATTGACCGGGGTCTATTTTTATTAAGCTTCCCAAAAAAAATTTTTTTAAGGATGAATAGAATGGTTTTTTCTTCACGACACATTTATCCAAAGATTACTTATTATGGATATGTCCAAAAAGCATGTACACGTGTATACAAAACTTTAAAACATTCGTGATTGTTTTTCATACTGAAACATTCATTTTCAATAAGGTTTCACTTGTTAATAATTTAACGTTTCGAGTGTACTTGCACTACTTATGGCAATTAGTTCAATTTTACATTGTCCTTCTGTACTTATTTAGTTTTATCCATTTAAAATAACACTTTATCATCGTGATCGTTACTATTCGCGAAAATTTTCCACGGTTTCCAATCCTCTTTCGCCAAGTGTACTATGCCCGATATTGGCAGACACGATCGTCAATATATTTGTTCTATCCACCATCGGATTGTTAACGTCTGTGTTTATTCATCCTCTCAAGTACGATAATTTCGCAGGATACGAATGCTTTTGAAAATCGATACATTCTAAAACTCGGAATCATTTAAAAATGGACACGATATTGTTGATGATGGCGTTAACTATTTCATATGCGCGTTATAAAATTACGCAAAATTAACTTTTTTTTACCGTGTTGATTATAAAACTGGGTTTTTAAAATGATTCCCGATCATTTTCAGTACTTATATATAAAACCGAGACATTTTGTTCATCAACTAAAATTAGTCTAGCAAAAATGGCTTTCAATAAAATATATATATATATATTTTCACTAACTTCAAGAAATATAAGTGTAGATCCAGGAAACACTTTGTTAAGTCATATACGTACGAAGCGTACTAATAATGTAGGAATCGGAAACTTTGACAATCAACTGGCAAATGTATTAAAGAGAATAAATATTTTCGAAATTTGGTGCCGGTGTAGATTACAGAAAATAAGTTGGGCAGAAAAAGTGACAAAGGAAAAAGGTTTTTAAAAGCATAAATCGAGTAGCTTCAGAAGTTAAAAAGCGGAAGGGTTAAATAGATAGGCCGCTTATTACATCGACACAATAATTCAAGTTTCGTATAATTGACGGGGAAATGGAAGGAAAACGATACAGATTAAAGCAAAGGAGCAAATATATATATTAGTCACGTAATAAAGGACACAAGTTGTGTAAACCTAAAAATAATGGCAGGACGATGTCAATTAACGGTTATCAACCAATCTAAGGATTGAGGAAAAGAAGAAAACATTTTGTGTCAACCGTAAGTCATATACAATTTTATTCGGATTAACATCTACCACTTAGGCAACATCGTGACCGAAAGGCTTAATTATATATCTCCGAATATTATTAAAAATTTTTTGTTTCTAATTAAACTATAAAGTTCTCAAAAATTGCCGGATTTAAGCTCCGTGTCGAAAAACTTTCATTCGATTATAGGAAAAAACATATAACAAAATTGAAGCGAGTTATACTTTAAAAAAATCTCTGAAAAAATAAATGTTTTTTATACGTTTATTAATTTAATTTTTTTTTTCTCTTTTAATTTAATCGTTACGGTTGCTTTAGTTTGTCCCGAAGGATACTACGGGGACCATTGTATGGAAGTTTGCCAATGTCGCGAGAATTTTGTATGTCATCCGGTCGAAGGATGCGTTTGTAAACATGGCTACACAGGTAATTGTGAATATTTGTACGTTTATTTATATCCTAACAGAAAAAAAGGTACATCTGTGAACATTATAAAAGCTTTCGTAAAGAATTACGCTAAATCGAAATGTAGTTTTTACTATTATTATTTGATTATTTATGAAAAAGTAACACGTATCTAGAAATACTTTCATAACGAACAAAGTGCATGATAATATAAAAATAAAATCTAAATATGGGGCTAGACAGTCGCTTAAAATAAGAACAAGCGCTCGAAAAGACAAAATAAACGCAAAAAAAAAAAAAAGAAAAAATGATTAACGCGTTGCTACGTTTCGATCGCATCTCGAAATGTGTGCACATAGATAAAATGATAAACCATTGAATGCTTAAAAATTAAATCAATTTGAAATTAACGTATTATAAAAAAAAATCAGATTAGTGGCGCAGGATGAAATTCGCGGAAAGACTTTATTAACCCAATTATAATCATTAATTTAAATGTATTCAGCGATTTATATCTTCCCGAAATAACGATATTATTTATCAATATCGTGCGATGCTCGGAGTTGGTGTAGAAAAGCCCTCCAACATCAGTGGCGTAGCCAGGGGTGGTTTTAGAGGTCTGAACCCCACTCCCCTTTTGGATTCAATCTGATAATAAGAAAATATGTACTCGTTGTTTTTTTTTTATTTTCATTTATTGTATTTAAATTTCGTTGTTTTCGAAGTAAATAAATAGTTTTGTAATATAGGAGGTACTAGAAGAATTTTGTAGAAAAACGCGAAGAATAGATTTTAAATTTTAAATTAGTTAAGTATATTATTCCTTCAAAATATATAAAATCATTATTTGTCATTTATTTTTTTCGATTGTACTTTGTAACCATCTCCATCTGTCCTCAATAACATACTATTAATGCGTCTCAGCGACGTTAAGCATCTCTGTCGTCTATCGCTTCTAATAGAATTACGTATTCGACGGCTAATAAGTATAAAAATAACTCTGATGAGTTGGATTAGGGTTTTAACCTACTTCAGTTTTGGTTATCAATTTAACTTGGGTGTACTGTTACAGTTTTGTTTGAACCCCCCTCTTCAACCAAGTCTGGCTACGCCACTGCTCTCCATTGAACGTTTGGCTTCTATAGCGAAAGACATCGACGAAATATAATGAGCTGTTTATAATGTAATTGTTGTACAGCGCGGACAAAAAAAAAACGCGCTAGAAATGTGAAAAGTCGTTTATTATACATAGACAGCTAGCAGAATCAACGTCTTCGTACTAAACAGAGAGCTAAATGAACGGAGGCTGTTTGCAAGAATACTGTATTTAGGATTTAATACGAGGATGATGTATTATAATTATTTAAAGTAAATTTTGAAGTTGTTAAATAAATAAGTAAATTTGAGACGATTGTTTAATGAATAAAATCGAATTTTTCACGTTATTTATACAGGTAAAGATTGCAACGTTCCGCTAATGTCGCATATAGTTCAGGAACGAGTTACGGAAGGTAACAGCGGTAACGGTGGTCTCGTTTTGGTGGCCGGATTGTTCGTAGCGTTGACGTTAGTCGCCGTGATTATTCTATTGTCGTTACATTATCGCAAACGAGTCGCTACGCTAAAAGACGTTCTGGCTCATGTGCATTACGTCGCTGATCCGGGTACTCTGAATGGCGGTACGTATTTCTCGTTATTTCGGCGTTTATTTTTATTTCACATTTATTCAATTGAAATTTATTCATCGATTTATTTTACGCAGATCGTCATCATTTCGATAATCCGGTTTATTCTTATAACGGCTCGACTAACGTTAGCGATGGTAAACTGAACAATAGTCACGTAAAAAATAATAACTTAATAGCCGAACGTACTATGATCAAAGAAAATAATTTAGAAAAGCAAAATTTCGTCTCGACCCTAAATCGTCGTGTACCGTGCGGTAGAAGAAGCGACGATGACGATGTCGAAAGTGTAACGTATACCGGTAAGAAATAGTTGAAATTTTCAAATATAGATCGCGTTCGTTAACTACATCTACTAATTGTTTTGTTCGTCTAGTAACGGATTTGATACGAAAACTGTAGAAGACATTTATAGTATGTGAGAAATAATACTTGTAAAAAAATAGATATATAAAAAAATAGATATATTTCTTTTGTTTCGGGAGGGATAGAACATAAATTTATTACTAAGGGGAAAAAAAACACGCATTAACTTAATCTGTTAGTAATAACGCGTCAAACCTTAGTCCTAATTCTATTTAACGACTTCCACCTGGGGTAGTCCATATCGGCGCCTGGAACAGTCCAAATCGGCACCTGGAGCAGTCCAAATCGGCACCTGGAGCAGTCCAAATCGGCACCTGGAGCAGTCCAAATCGGCACCTGGAGCAAGACTGTCGGTGGTTCCACGCGGTGTCTATTTTTATGATGCTCTTCTACGGTCGAAACTTCTAGACGTACTTTTTTTGGTTTATAGTCAAGAACCTTTGTTATTCACTCTCTCGATTCGATTACCTTATTTTACTCGAATTGCGATTTGTCAATATTTCCGACATTATAGTTCCTCTATTCATATATGTTTGGATGTTTAAAACGGTTCGTTTCTTAACTCGATCGATGTACCGGATCATCGGTCTGACCTTTCTTCTATATGTTTCCTGTATAATTACTTTTTTCAACCCGTTCGCTCGGATTATATGGAACAAATAACATGAACTTTTAATACGCGGTAATAACCGCCGCTGTAATTCGATTTCAGTTTACAACAGAATGGATTTTTTGAATTATCCGGTATCCCTTCATTTGGAGGGATTTCCCGTTAAATCTGTTATACGTTTCTGCTCGTACATCGCTGATCAACGTTTTTAAAGTCGGACCATATTCGTTTTATTCCCATTTTTGCCGCGATTAATTTATTTCATCTGCCGATTCACCGCTTCTAATTATACGCGCGAGTTTATTTTTAATTTATATTTCTCGTAGAAATGTCGGCGGTTGTTTTATTCTGTTTTTTCTACTTAGAATTTGTATCAAACGCTCATTTTTGTATTTCAGAGAACTTTCGTTTTTTCCTAATTTTCATCCCTATTACATATATCCATATAACATATGCCAGATTAATTTTTTGCAGACTTGCTTGGGCTGTCGTTCGACGCATGATTGTTGATGGATAAATTCCGTACAGGATTCGACTTTTCAAAGTTCTCGTTGGCTTTAGACATCCTGTTACGATTCGAATTAAAACAGCATATCCGTACTTGATACGGATTTATACCACACAGCGGAGCATACGCGTCTTCTAAATTACATAACGCCAAAGTTTATGCGCGGATCTTGTATAGTGTATTCCGCTACGAGTACAATAAAATTACGTAGTAATATATTACGAAACCTGCATCTGTGGTGAAGATCAGACGATGAAATACTTTAAGTACGAAGCTATAACGATTCGATTGAACGAAAGAATTTAGGATTTTATCGACTTTCGAAACGGTGTTTTATAACTGTAGTCGTCAACAAAAATTTCACTATTTATAAATTACGTCGCGATGATTATGAATGAACGTATATAGAGGAACAGATTACATTTAAAAAGAAAAAAAAATGCAGCGAATCTTTTATAGCGAGTAAAAATTCAATCCGAAAGGGTGGTAGGACGGATAGATAATTAAGCATCCCAGCATGAATTGTTTCCTTTTACTTATCTCGATTTCTTTACTTTCCCCGTGAACCGATTACACCGACCAATTGGATGAATAGCCGAGTTGGTTAAAGTATTCTCGTTTTTTTAATAGAATTGGAACTTAAGTTGCGTCTATTCTTTATATATAGTAAATACCGTAAAGAATTAAAGTTAACGACGTAATATATTTTATATGTAGAAAGAAGAGAAACAAAATTATTGGAAATAGTGGAAAATGAAGAAATAGGAATAGTCTTTTAAAAGTAGCCGTTATAAATATATAAATATGTCCGCAAGTTGATCGGTTCGATAGTTAATGATAGCTATTGAGATTAAATAATTTATATTTATATGTTGTATTTTTTTTTTTTTTATTTTAGCTGCATTTATTGTCGAATATTAATTTTATTGCACAATAATAATTCTAGTTTTCTAATTTAATTATTAACCCGGTGATGATGTAACTGTATAAAGATTTTTAATTCGAGATTAAGTTTAAAAAGAAGGTGAATAGTTAATTAACAGTATGTAAAAATATTCCGTACGATTAAAATATATACGTATATATAAATTTCCGATATAGGAGGATGCAGCAGTACTACATTATCGACTTGTCCGTCATTAATAAGTAAAAACTTTCAAGCCGATCTCGTAAATCCGAATCTTTATCACAGTATAGAAGATCTGAAGTTAGATCACGTTTATGAACAAATCAAGTCGAAAGCGATGGGTAATATATTTTTTCTTACGTCTCTACGATATGTTATTAATCTAATTCGTATAGTATATACTCTATCGTATATTAATATACGAACCGAATTATTAGAATTAACGACTTTTAAATACCTAGTCGCAGCTAATGATCTGATGCTTTGGTATATTCCAAGCCTTAAAAAACAAAAAATAAAATCTTTTTACGTCAAATTTAAAGGTTAGTCCGCATCTTATTTATCTGATAGGTTATTTTTGTTTTTGTGCACACTTGACTTCCATCGATTTCAAAAAACTAATTATAACTTTTCATTACTATTATCTATTTTTTAATATTAATTATTCGAGGGTAAACATTTTCATATCCGTGGCATTTTCGTTCATTGCTCTGACACACACAAATTTACCTTTCAACGTTTCCGCGTAGAGGTGGTTATTTGTTTATTTTTTGTTTTACATATTTAAAATCATTTTCATTTTTACTCGGTTTAATTTTTAAAAGGTCTAAATCGTTTGTCGGATAATAATGTTTGATTATTTTCCTTCATTAATATCGCAAGAATTAAACATAATACTTCCTAAAGATATGAGCTTCTTTTTTCTTAATAAGTTAACGACGAATCGAAATATTTATACAATTACTTTTTTTTTTTTTTTAAATAAACCGTAAAATTACTTTTCTGTTAACAAAATTTGCCACGTTTCGTGATTTTATAAAAAATTATTTGAAAATTTACTTGTAAAAAAAATATATATATGTATATATAAAACTATCACAAGTCGATATGTATAATCTATACGTATCGAAATGAAACACTATTTTTAAAATATAATGCTAATGGCCAATCGTATGCTTTGACAACTCGTTTACGCAAATGAGGCGACAAGATTTTTTGGCATATTACCATATTCTTTTGTTTTGACACGTTTTTCTACATGGCCACCTCTTGGCTACATCATCATCAGTTAACAACTAACTCAAATATTTAAGTAACCAGCTATAATACTCTTCCTTCCAGATTAGTTTTAAATCTGTGTGACTTATTCCCCATCACCATTGTTTTAGGTTTTTGTTTTTTTTTTCCGTTGTTGTTTGTTTCCCTATATTAATTTGCATTCCATATTTGATTGCTGTACTGTTAAGTTTTGTCAGCATCATAGGAAAGGTTCTCCGCACTGCCCGCTAACAGCGCTTGATCATCCGCAAAACTTAATTATTTTCAGTCTGCCACCTTCGATTGATACTTCACCTTTTGTATTTTCGAGCGCTTTACTATCATTTCGGCATATGCATTAAATAGTACTGGTGACAAACCCTTGTCTTACTCCTTAGGCTTTCTACTTTGAATGTGTCTTTTATAAGTGCTGTCAGTTTTGGTTGTACACCTATTCGTTAGAATAGTTGGAAAGTACCGTTCGACATGATCGAACGATTTTTCGTAAGCGGCCGATTTATTATCGCTATCATATTTTTCCCCTGTTACTTGCAGGTTAGCGCGATAATTCGTGATAAATTCGTTAGATATTTATCAAAAATAGGAGAAAGCGATCTAAAACTGTCTCTGTAGCATTTCGCAAGATCCGTGAAAGCGGTCATAACGCTACGAATACTAATATTTTATTTATAATAGTAAAGTTTTATTTCATTATTATTATTAGTAATAGCGGTACTTTTTTGTGTTTTAAATTTCTAACTCACTTTATCGATTTATAATCAGAAGCTGATCAATACGATCATTTAAATTACACTCGGCCAACTAGTTCGCGTAGGCCGCATTATCAACGGATGGTATCAGCTACTCACGAAAATGAAAACAGTTCCGAGACTGATAACGAAACTAACGGAAATGAAAAAAAATAATCTATCGTATTTTATCATTGTCCGGTAATGTTAATTTTTACTTATCATTATTATTATCATCATCATCATCGTACGTAAGAAATTGTAATCTATTTTAATACGCCGATAATAGAAAAAGGTTGTAAAAGGTTCTACAGTTGATACAGAAATTTTAGTGATTATATATATATATATATATATATATATATATATATATATATATATATATTTATATATATATATATATTTATATATATATATATATATATATATATATATATATATATTTATTTATATATATATATATATATATATATATATATATATATATATATATATATATATATATATATATATAATGTTCAACGTCAAAAAACAAAATTATTTTATTTACTTATAAAATTAATTACTAGTATTTACAAATAAGCCAAATTTGTTTTTGCATTTGTTTCTTATTCGAAGTAAACCAATATATATTGTCACGTATATGATTGCCAAATGAGATAGTTATGATTTTGAAATGAAAACAGTTTAACGCTAAAGTCAAATCGTAACGATGTACGTAATTCGTTACCATGTACGGTAATTTAATATATACATATCATCTACACAACACACACACACATATATATATATATTAAATATATATGTGGATATTGTTTGAATGTTGCTTCTCTCAGCTCAATCATCTTTCCACCTTTTTCATTTCTCGAGTTTTAACGTTCTCGAAGCATTCTCTAGTAACTTTAGGTGAACACATTCGAAATTAACATTCATTTCTTTCTGATATTAAAGTTAAATCTATATATTATATATATATGTGTGTGTGTTATTCATAATTGACGTTATAACCCTACTAATCACTACGGCACAATATACACACGTATGTATGTAGGTATATATTTTTAATGTTGTTTCATTAAAGTAGATGTGACGATTATCGAAATGGTCTTAATTTTTTTCAAGTTCCAACGTTGTCAATGATTGATTACGCTTTTACGCTTTCGACGACGATTTTTGAGCTCTTTTTAGTTAGCATTAACTTGAAGAGTTCAATAACCACTGTGTAATTCACGGACACGTACATATATTGGACATATACATCATGAAAATACGTAATATTCTACTTTTAAGACGTTTTGTAAATTCACGTACGCGATTTAGTGCAACAACATATTTCAATCCACGACTTATCCATTAGCGTGTGAAACGCGCGAATACCTTCCTAAAAATAAGCGAACGTGATAAATATGTTTTAACTCGATAACTTTTGCGACTCGGAGTCAATTGATTTGTACCCATTTAACAATGTTATCTCGCAACCTAGCCATAGATCTCGGACCCAATTGACTACTACTTGTAATATCTGCTTAATCCATTTTTCATCCTTTTGTCTTGCCAAATGTCCGGCCCATTTACATTTTAGCCCGGCGATCCGCTCCACTGCGTCTACCAATTTCGTCTGTTCCCTAATCCATGTAACCGTCTTGCGATCTTTGAGCCTGATTCCAAGGATAATTCTTACCGTCTAACAATGTACATATAATATAGGATATCGGTGTCCATTTTATCTTGCAACCCAAAAAGTAATAAGCGTCGGTGTAAGTATGGAAAAATGGTTTAATTTGTGGAAAATCAATAAAAAATGATTAGATAACAAATTAATAAAATTCATAAACAATGTTGAAAGTGTTCTCCTTGCACGTACTGCACGGCGCATCCAAATACTTTCTTAAACGTTGACACGTCTGATTGACGCATTTTCTTAAGTAATTTGAAGGCACGTTCCACATTCGAATACGCCATATTTTTGGGGGAAAATCACACACACGGAACCCCAAGCCAACCAAAAGAATGCAATTAATCACGATATAATTGTATCTTGTTGTTAACAACACCTCAGGCTTGCCGACAATACATAACGTTCTAAACCAGTTCTCTTTCTATGTATGTCGGGTTATAAGATAAATTGGACACCCCGTATATATATATATATATTGAAATTTTAGGTTTTCATAACTAATTGCAACAGTTATACAGAGTAGTGTTAAAAGCACTTGTTTTAAAAATCTATACTATCAACAACTTATTATTATGTTAAAATTAAAAAAAAAAAATAATGAATTTAAAATAATCAAATAATAAATACGAACTATTAAAGTAATTTTTACGAATGTATTACGATTTATTTCTGGTTCAAAATGTGTATAATACACATTAAAAAAATATATTCTGTAATCACTGTAAAATGAATGATTTGAGTTTTTTACTATATTTTATAGCATTTGGAAAAAAATATATATATATATAATGTCTGATGAATACTATGTTGTTATGTTTATTAATATTCAATTAGTATTAGCATCATATACTAGTCTTTTAAATATGTTATCATTTTATATTACATTTATGATATATTTATATTTTAGGATATATATATATATATATATATATATATATATATATATATATATATATATATATATATATATATATATTGAATTAAATAATTCTATTAGTTTTTCGCGACCATCATTTTGCGTGTATTATTCGAAATAATTATAGTAATTATATTTGTAATTATTACGTGTACACACACCACTATATAAATTTGAAAATAATAATCGTTTTCTGTTATAATGTATAATTTTAGGTATTATGTTTACAAAGAACGATCGTAATATTATATACAACATATTAATGCTAAATATGCGAAAATATATATTTCGTTTGATAACATCGGCTTTTTTAAAAAATAATTTGAACGATTGTTTCTCCTATAAATTCCACCGAATCATATTATTTATCTAAAGCTTGACACCCACGAAAAAATTTGCTACAGGTTACAAAATAGTTTTAGTAAATTTAAAAAAATGAAGTAATCCGTAGAGCGCGATTTCTCCGTCGCTCAACATGTTATCACTCCTATTAATAGGGTTTCGACGTTTACATAAAGAACACCAATTGGTTCTTTATATATGCACGAGTTTGTGAAGCGAGTACATCAATTCGCAGTTTTTACAATGTTATCTTTCTCTTGTTTGTTTATGCGATTTGACGAATACCACGACTTCGCTGACGACTTGAAATTATATTTTTTGTAGACAGATTTCACGCTGATTTAGGTCGGACCATAGCGGTACAGCAAAAATCGATCAACGCTGGTATTTCGATATTTAAGTATTGTAAAATGGATATAAAGTGTAAGTTTGTGTTTCATCACAATCACCCGATAGTATTACCTGGGAAAGTTGATCCGATACTGTTTATAGTACGAAAAAACGAATGGTTAGGTATGTTTTCTAATACCTAGCATATTGGGAAAGTTCAGAAAGTATCAGTTTACAATCTCGGAGTAGTGGTTAGAATATTAACAAGACGACATGTATGCAGAAAATATATCAACGGTTTGTTTTATTATACTTAAGTCGATTGCTTTCAATCTGAATGATTTATACGTAGAAGACTTGGAAAATATTCGAATCAACGGAGTAACAACGACGATATCTATTAGAAAGAGAAAAATTAATACCGATTTAGAAAAGAAAGTCCGACAACCACTTCAATAGACAAAGATAGAAAATACAGAACGACACGCGTAATGAATGAAGAACAAACGAAATGATGAACAGACGACATTGGTAGACGCAGTGGAGCAGATCGCCAGGATAAAATGTAAATGAGTCGGACGTTTGGCAAGACAAAAGAATGAAAGATGGATTAAGCAGATATTACGGTAGTAGGTTAATTGGAAACGTGTTATCACCAGCGCATAAATAGGATACGTCTTATAATAACGATAAATATTTCGTCAACTAATGACAACGCGTTAAAAATTATATAAAATTTAACCCTTTCAATTAATAATGAAATTTTAACAAAAAATTCGCAATTTCATACATGGTGTTTATTATACAACACTGTTTCTTAGATGACTCTAGACGAATGTGTTTATATAAATATAATTAGAATTGACACATTTCACGGTCAACCAGAAAATATAAATCGTATTAGTATTAAAATTTTATGTACCATGTAGTGGACATCGTGACTGAAAAGGTTAAAAAGACATCCTAAAATATAATCGTGTATAATTCTATCGCTATAATTAACGGTTTAAATATTTGTCTCTCGTTTTCTAATTGTTAATGGAATTTTTTACAATGACGATATAATTTTTATTACTTTAACGAATTGTACTACAGTTTAGGTAATAATAATGTGATTATTTATAAAAAATTATAACTAAAAATGTTTAAAGAGTAAAAATGAACTTTTTAATGACGAAATTATTCATATTTTAATAATAAAACGAAACTAAATTCGCTGTCACTATCGCATACGAAAGGGGGGGGGATCTGAACATTATACGAACATTTAAAGTTATCATAAAATACAAAAAGAAGTATGATTTTATAAATACAAGAAACCATTTACTTCTTATAACCAAGAAATATGTAGGAATATTTTTTTATATAATAATATACGTACAAACAATCGTGTAAGATGACACAAAGTATTAGGGGGGATACTAAATCGGCTTTTTGATAAGTTCTATTCGACGCTATAAATTTGATATTTCATTGAAAAAACATTCATGTCGATAAGTTTCAACATAAATTTGAAATATCACATTGCGAGTTAAACAAGAAATATTTCTTTACGAATATTACATTACGCCAAAGTCGGTTTTGAGTTAAATGTTAGTGTTTATTAACTTCTTTATATGACGAACTTTCAAATTAGGAATTAGTTTAATTAAAATGACAAAAAATTGTGTACTATATTTTAATAAAATATAACAGGAATCTTTAAGTTCTTTGTTTAATATATATATATATATATAAAAACAGATAAATGCGAATAAGGTCAATCAATGGATTATTTTCTTGAATGTCGTTCTATTGTTTTATGTTCGTATAATTTTTTTCTATTAACCAAATTATTCTTACGCGATTGCCGCGGTGCTCTGCGCTGTTGTTGAAGTTGCTGTTCGACTAAACCAGCGAGTTTATGTTGTTCCGCCAACATCGATAAAAATGTGCAGATAAACGGTTCATAATCGTGTGTTCGTCTGCCGTCGTCAATTCTATATTGTTTTCGTTTTTCGTGCTCATCTCTTAAAAATCCTGTTTAAAAATTTCTTGTATCTTAATTACAATAAAAACTAACAAGTACATACGCTAAATGAATGTATATGTATAAATCGGAGAATTAAATACACATACATTTTATATATATATATATATATATATATATATATATATATATATATATATATATATATACCGAGTAATGTTACCTCTCCTATTGGAACTGTATATAATAAGATTATTAACAAAAAGAAAACACACGGTAACAAAGACGAGATCTATAGAAAAGTAGTCGAGAAGTAATACATTATCAATTAAATTGCAGATAAAAAAAAAAAAAACGAATAAAATTAATATAAAATATAGCAAATATCTTAAAAAAGTAGATTATGCTTCGAACTCTTATATTTCAATTAATCTAAATGATAATGAAAAGCTTTCGATTGTGTGAATTGTAAAAAACTAACTGAAATATTAAAGATGATTCCTGTCGACAAAAATGACTTACGCGTCATAAGTTAACTGTATTGGAGGACAAACAGTAGAGAGTTGACGCAGCTAAATCTGAATGCTATTAAAAGACGAGTTCGCCAAGGATTTGCTGTTTAATTTATATACGGGGTCAATGTTTAGGAGACGTTCGATGAAAAAGACTGTAAAATCAAAGTGAACGGATGTACGATTAATAACACGGTATGCAGACACGACAGTTTTATTAAAGCAAATAATCAGGACGAATTACAGAAAATGCTATCCACAGTAAATTTTTCCGTCTCTCGTTCAACAAACTTAAAAAAAAAAAGAAGTGATGTGTTTTCAAAGAAACCAAAAAAATACTCGATACGGTTAAACGATACAGAACTGAAGAAGGTTTCAACTATCAAATATTTAAGCACCGACCTTAAGGATAACTGTAAATCAAAAAATGAAATACGAACGAGAATAGAGCAGGCAAGACAAATGGTCGCAAAAATCAAGAACTTGCTAGCTAGAAAAACACTCAATTTAGACCTACTTGCAAAATGATATGTCTTTTCAGTTTTGCTATATGGCTGCGAAAGCTGGATACTAGACTTGAAAAGTGCATTGAAGCTTTGAAATATAGGACATTAAAAATTTCTCGGATACAAAAAGTCATAATAAAGAAGTCCGTAATAAAATGAATGAAAAGCATCCAAATTATTAATCTGTATCCGAGAAAGGAAGCTGCGATGGCACATTCCGAGAGGTCCTAAGTATGAAATATTGCGGAATATTATAGAAAATTCATGGATGGGAGACCTACGACGCTAATTTGTCTGTTCGTCTATCCAATTACTCCAGACTGCTGTGTCGAAAAAGATTGTAGCCAAGTTGATCGCCAATCTTCGTAATGGTGATATGGCGAATGAAGAAGAATGTTTCATAGTTATAGGTTACTATTGCTTCGACAGCGATAAGTGGGTCGCATTTGTTTTTGGAATATATACGCGCAGCATCTTGTATACAGGATAAATGTAATATAATTTTTCAATCTTTAGTATATTTAGGTGCATTTAATATAATTCAGTTATTTAGGACTATTCGAAGATTTTTGTACGAAATTTTAAATATACGATTCTAAACAAGACATGCATATATATATATATATATATATATATATATATATATATATATATAAAGTATAGGACGAATTAAAAATTTATATAACAAAGCTCGAACATTGCATTTTTTTTGTTTTTAAGTGGTAATATATTTTAAAGGTTATTTTGAACATCGACGTCGCCTGACTGAGATTTTAAAAAGAAAAATTGATTGGGCACTACGATGACCACAAAATTTCGACGTTATATTATGTGGAATATAGTTGCTATTTTAAAAAGGTATAATATTCTCGCTTCTGTAACGCAAGTATCGAAATCGAATTTATTCGATAACAAGTAAGTAGAGATTTTTAGATTCGAAAAGATCAAATTAGTGAATAGAACTAAAAATTAACGCAAGAAAAAAATATCTCCGATAAAAAAATGAAACTATAGCTGGGATTTCGATTAATCGCGCTATCTAGAAAAATGTCGAATTTTATTATTTCGTATAAAATATTACAAATTTATATATTGAACTAAACTCCTGTAATAGAAAACAAATTATCTTTAGAACAAGAATCGCGCATTACTTCATTTATCGAAAGAAAATTTAATAATGATTTATTATTTTAGAAGCTGAAGGTTGATTGATTTTTTTTTTGTTTTTTATTATAAGAAAATTATTTGTAAATAAAATATTTTTAAAAATGTTTATCTTTAGAACAAGAATCGTGCAATACTTCATTTATCGAAAGAAAAACATTTTTAAAAATATTTATTTACAAATAATTTTTTTTTATAATAGCTTGTAAAATAATAAATCATTATTAAAACTGTCGTCGTTTAATATTCATTTATTCGTAGAAAAATAATTCAAATATAAAAACTAATTAAAAGCCGAGAACTTACCTTCGCAAACGCTGATTTCAAACTCTAAATTTTTTACTAAAGCCGATAGATCTTCCGGAGTAAACATATGATGCGTTGAATTGACGATTTTCGCGTCGTTATCGTCGGACGATTTCTTTGGAACGATATTCGGACTAGACATCGAAGGTTTTTCCCAACCGAACGGCATCGCCTCGGCTTCTAAATGCACTTTTTTCACCGCCGGTTCGTCCGTTTTAAGTGAATCTCGTCCGTTATGATCCATCGCTACGTGAATAACGACGAATTTTCTCGAATTTGTACAACTAGCAGCATTATCGGGGGAATGCGTATTAATTAACGAACCTACTTTATCGGGAAGACGATCGTTATCGTTATCGATCGACCAATCCTGATGTTTTTTTTTAACGGAAGGAATAACAGACGAAATATTAGAAACGTCGGCATCATCCGCAATTACTGACGACGTTTCATCCCCTAATTTTCTTTCGCCCGAAGTCACGGATATCGACGGCATTAACGAGTTTTTATTGTCCGAACTGCAAGCTTGCGCTGGCTTATTATTACTATTACTATTCAAAAGTTGCTGCTGTAAAGCGTCCAACACAATTTGACGATTAGTTTTCAACAAATTTAGTTTACGAGTTAACGAAATTCTTTTATCCGGCACGACGGCCATTAAATTATAACTGATATCGTTATTTCCATCTTCCGCGGCTGCCGCTAAACGCTCTTTAATAATAATATGAAATTTTTCCGTCCAATCGCCGTGTTCGTCCCACGGACCATGATTAATAGGATACGATTTTAAACCGTCTAACTCGAATAATAATCCATTTATGGGTACGTAGCTTACATAATGATACGCATCGCCAACACACCTACAATGACACATAAACATTTTATGTGATCAGAGTAAACCATCCTGAAATGAAAATATTTTCTATTCTTAATAATCTATATAAATAAAAATAAATTGCCATAAATGCTTGTTCGTGCATTATTTCAAAACTGCTGTACCTGTTTGGCTTTTTTTTTTTTTGCGTTTGTAATTGTCACAAATATTGGTGAAAATTAAGGATGTAGACGATTTGAATATAAAAGTTCGGAGTCAAATCCATGGTCAAATGCATTTATTTAAATCGATCGATTCCATTACCGATCCCAATTTCCTGAATTCATTGGATTTGCCAGGAATGTTACCTCAATTAATAGCTCAAATTTGGCTCGTTAATAATCATAGTACGCAATCTGAATCAAAAGGAATTATACAATCGAAAAAACGCTGTTAAATGAACTGTATTCATGGGAAAGTGTGAAGACGAGGATGTGCTATTCCTCGAAAACCACTAATTCCAACTGACTTATCAATAAGTCACAATGCCAATCATTAGAAGTATGTAGAATGAAAAAAAAAAAAAAAACTTTGAATAGCCATGTTTTTCGCACAGATAGTTGAACGTTGCGTCCTCGGGAGTCGGAAAACCACCGGTGTTTTCTCCGGAAGGAAAGACAAAAAATATTTTACACTACAAAGCATTACAATAAATTTCCATTGTTATTTTATTTCATTTATTAGTACTGTAAATCTCATTTTCTTCATTAGTATCGGCTGTACGAAGCCTGGTCGAGCATCTAATACAAAATAAAGAACGAGACAGGAATTATTAAAAGCGTCATGAATAATCATTATTTGAATACTTGTACATCTCAGAATCGATCAAGATTTGAATAAATCGATGTATCCCTAAACACGATAAAAAATAAAAAGTGCGGAAAAAATTTTAACAAAATTACACCCTTTCAAATTTTACTTATAAGTTTACAAATATGAGATCGGTCGGAGTTTCTCCGTTATAGCGATTTATTATAGTTCGTTTTATTTAAAAAAAAATTTTAATATAATAAACAAAATCGATAGTTAAAAAAAAAAAAACAGCTTTTTCGTTGGTTAGATTAGGTTACATTCGGTCAAATTAGTTAAAAGTATGATTAATGAAAAAAGAAGAATAGCGCACCACCTGAATATGTTAAAAATCGGCTGTGTTTTCCCCCGATAAGGCTAAATTAATTGCATTTAATCTGTTTTACTTTTTCTTTCATATTAACTTTTATTTGCTTTTTTTCCTACATTTTCGGTGCAAATTTTTACGTAATTTTTCTAGTCATTATTCATAATTTTCTTTCTATATAAAGGCCAAAAATGATTTCCACGAATTTTTAACTCCATAACTTGTTTAAAATAGCAATTTTTGACATTACAATCTGCCCGATTAGGCATTAATATTTACAAATATTTTATAAATATTAAGTGCGCATATATAATTACACAATCATTTTAAATTCGCAAGCTTTATGAAGTCTTCACATTACAACGCCTACACTAATTCATATATTTAATGTTAAAAAAATGCTTAATTTTAAATAAACACCGTTGAAATAAAAATTTTAATAATTGTTACAGCTGAACTTACTTTCCAGTACTGCTAGCTTTCGATTTATCAATTTTCTCTCTTGTACTAGGCGGTGCATGCGAATTATGCGCTTTTGCTAATTCAGGTGTATTGCCAATAGCCCAACCCTTATTTTCTGGATTCATGCCTTGAGTATGCGTTTTTAATCTTGTTAAAATTTCTCCTAACTGTATATCCGGACAGTTCAATAAAACCGATAGAAGCGCGTGAGACGCGCAGCTGTTTGGTACCTTTTGCTGAGCGAAAAATAAATTATTAACGACTTCTTCATCTGTAACAAATATACTTTTCTCGGAAACTTTCCTCCTACATCTTCGTTCTTCCGTCCATCTGAACAAAAATATAAATCCGTATACTGGTTTTTCTATTGGTTTCTGCAAATCGTATATTTCATCAACTTGAACATCTTTAACTCCGAACTCTTCTAATAATAATGTGAATAATCCAGGGTCACTTTCTAATTCAAGCCATCCTTCAGCTAACTGATTTAGATCCACTGGCATATTGGACCGTCTACAGCTATTTAAACAAAAATTAAATTTACTAATAATGAAAATGAATGAAGAATACAGCAATTATTAAATATAATTTCGCACCTAGGTGATGTAAAGCAATCGATTATTTATTAAAAAAAAAATTAACATCTATTTTAAAACTTACTCTTTATTAAGAATAAAAAAATTAATTTGTGAAATCTTTATATAGGGTCACAATTCGTTGTTTGCGATTGTCTTAAAAAATTACATTTCTTATTTTATCGATTTTATCAACGAAATTCCAATTTATTTCTATTTTTAACATGTTGAAGGCTCGTAGTTGCTATAAAAACAGCTTCAAACTGATTATCAACAACACAATATTAAAATTTTTTCTAAAATAAATGTACAACGTATTTAGTGCTAAGAAGTAGTTGATAGTTTGCTCCAAATGGCAGAAAAATGCTATTTTAAAATATACAACTTGATGTGCACATTATTTATTCACAAAAATGTACTATTGGAATCTTAAACTTGTAGTAGCAATATTTCCACTTAAAATTAAAAATAATAATAGTTCTTTAAGTATCAATATTTTATGGCTTTAAGAAAAAACTAAAACCAAACGAAAAAACGAAATTAAACAATTTCATCGATCAAATCTATTTGTTTTTATCAGCTATTATACCAAACACGGCAGTGTTGCATGATTCATTATGGAATAGTAAAAATATTAACTCAAAAAATTTAGCTTAAATTTTTAAAAACTCGATAACTATTTTATTAATTATAATTTTATAATAAAAATAAAATCGAACTGTATAAGTAATAAATGAGTTAAGTAAGATATTTCAAATAGATTAACGGGAACATTTAGTTTCTAGTTCATGTATAAAACAGTATTTATGAAATTAAATATCTCCTCATAATTTTTGCTATTGGTGAAAAGTAAAATTCTCTACTAAAATTATATAATACTGTTTCAGTGTTTCCTCGGTTAACAGCCTTCATTTGCCGGCATTATTTGAGTAACGTTTTAATTTCTAATTTTAAATTGACAGTTCTTTGTGTATTATTTTTTGAGGTTAAGTGTTAGATAAACATGTTAAATTTTATATTACGTTAGTTTTGTAGTTATCGACTGTTGTATTGTTTTTCCGGATTTTAGGTAAGTTATACTTTGATAATATTATGTTAGTTGATACATTGTTTCGTAATGTACTATATAATGTAGTAAAATTAAAAAATCACCTATGTTTACCAGATTATAAGCATGAAACGAGGAGCTTTAATTGTTCTAGAAGGATGTGATCGGTGTGGAAAGTCAACTCAGTGCCACAATTTATTGAAAGAATTAGATAAGAAAAATATTAAAACAAAATGTTTTTCTTTTCCGGACCGCAGCACAGTTATTGGAAATGTTATAAATGATTATTTACGTAAGAAAATAGAACTCCCCGATAAAACTGTTCATTTATTATTTACAGCAAATCGTTGGGAATTAGAACCAGAAATGAAAAGCTTGTTATTAAACGGCGTTACGCTAATTGTTGACAGGTATTTTTATTCTGGTATTGCATTTTCAGCAGCCAAACCTGGAATGGATTTGAAATGGTGTACAAGAGTTGAGTACGGTTTACCTAAGCCAGATTTGGTACTTTTTTTAGATATTAATCCTGGAATCGCTAGTAATCGTAATGGTTACGGTACGGAACGGTATGAAAATAAAGAGTTTCAAAAGAAAGTAATCGATAATTACAAATTATTACAAGATTCTACGTGGAAAATTATTGAAGGTTCTAAGGACATTGCGGAAGTAACGAATGAATTGTTGCATTGTACACTGAAAGTGATTGATGATGTGGTATATACCCCACTGAAGATATATGGTGATTAACGTTGGGCTTTACCATTTAGTATAATTTCGGAATGAATTTATTCTCTACACGACACTAATAATAATGTATCATAATGTGCGTGTATATGTATAAATTTTACAATTGACCATGAATTTTTAAAAATTCATCACATGTTCCTTTTGATACACTTATTCCAAAATTCTGAAGTTTCGTAAAGTGATGTTACTGTGTTATTGCGGTGGTGTAAAGTTAAATTTTTATTTTTAAGTGTATATTACATGCGCATTCGAATTATATGCAATTATTTAATCTTCAGGCTCTTACTTTGTTTAATGGTTGGCAACATCTTAGTTTTCGTGCTTCATTAAAATATTTTTATATTGATCATTATATAAATTTAATATTTACTTCGTATTGTAATTAGTGATGGACGATTCGAGAACATAATTCCAATAGTATTAGATTTTAAAAGTACTCGTTGTTAGAACCAAATGCGCGATTCTCGGAAATTATCCATCCAACGATATCGGAATTATTCGTTTTCAAATGATTTGTGCCCAATACTACTCGTTTCGTTTCCGTATAATATGTAATCAAAACTTACATTAATATATAGTGAACTGAGAATATATTTACAAAATACAAAATATTTAATTATATCCAGAATTATGTGATAAAATATGTGATACTCTGAAATGTAAAACTTTGAATATTTTTATACGTTCGAATACAGGCGTGTAATTGAAAAAATATACCGAACTTACTACATTAAGAATATAAAAATTAACATACGTGTACTGACAAAGAAGCGATTTTTAAATTTTAGACTGAAAGGCACTCAAAAATAATATAGTATCTAAGTTATTTGGTGAAAGTCGATTCCTTCTAACATTAGTTAACTGACTTTTAAAAATATCCTTTTGGAAGGTGCAAATGTTGCTGGAATACAAAGATATTTCGTTGCCAACTCATATAATAATAACTTGTATTTCTCTCAAAATTCAAACGGATTTCTTTCTAATCGTTAGACATTATCTATTTCTAAATACTGTCTAATCGTAATACTGTCAGTTGTTTTGGGGGTAGAAATTAATTTTTCCGTTGAAACTTTATTTTCAAAAAACTACCGTGTATCATTTCTCTCAACAGATATAGATTGCAGTTCTGAACGTCCTGATTGCGATGTACTTTTTAATGAAAAATTTCTTCCGTAATTAGATTTTAAGCATTATTTACATTTTCATCTAATAGAAAACCTACCTTTTTGAACCTAGGATCTAAGAACGTCGGCTTAGCCACTATATTACTTTATTCTAATATACTTAGACGTCTACTTACAGGATCCTGGAGACATTTCTGTAACTCTTTTGCTTAAAGAATGTTGCAAACCTCTAATCAGTGGTATAATGAAAGACATAGTTGGATATCTTTTCGCTGATATAACGGTCGGTGTTTCTGCAGGTTTCAATATTAACACGCATTCCATAAGTATTTCCCATTCAGCTGCACTTATAAAATCGGGAACTTTCGGAAGGCTTGTTAAGATAACAGTGAGATGATCTTTATTTTGAATAAGCTTTTTTCTATCATTATTAACACCGAATTCCATTGTGTAATAACATCCTGTTTTCATGATGGAAGTCCCATCTGTATTTACAATTTAACTTTTCAGTTTGCGAGTGCACTATGTTTGAAGTGGCCAACTAAAGGTCGTAATTTCTGAAAAATTTCATGTATATGACATTACAGTTTATACTTTCAGTCACACTGATTAATGGCGTATGCTACTCAAGGTGATGATTTTTTGCAGGAAATCGTTAATCAATTTTTTAATGTTTGCACCGTTATTCGATATTATAGTTTTACAGCTTTATTAAAAATACACCAATCATTTACAACCGATTTCGGAACATTTCCAATATTTTCTGTGATATGAGACCCGTGAATTTGCTCCGTTGCCAGAACATAATTACACATACCATCATCTTTAACGAAATACGGTGTAACAGTAATATAACTACGGCAACTATCTGCTGTCCATATATCTGTAGTTACAGCAATATACTTTAAAATATTCCTTAGAAAGAGAACCGGCTCTTTATATAACCGGGGCAACAAATTTTCCGTTAGGTATTTTCAATTTGGTATAGTGCGGATTTAACTTTTTTACGAGTTCTTTGAACGCTTCATCCTCTAGTATAGATAGAGGCTGGTAGTCGTAGGTAATCATTTTCAATAATTTGTCATCTATTACCTTTTTCTTGAATTGTAATCTCATTACCACGAGCTCCACATAATTTTAACTGTCGTGGAAGTTTCAAAGAATTTACAACCTAATTATCTGCTTTTCTTTTTGTAATTTCATTAGTGTTTTCTTGTGAGTGGGTTCTATTATTTACTTCATTTCCTATGGTAGGGTTATTTTCGTGATACTGAATTGGATGTATACGCTGTAAAAATGTTTTATTAAATTAGTTGTATTTCCATGGTAACTCCTTTTTTCAACTGTTGCAACATAACTTCTTTATTATTATAAAATTCCCAAACACCAGATTTTTGAGCATTGGTCCTCATTTTTTAATAATGTACTAAAATTAACAAATACAAGAAAAACAAAGTTATTAAATTTTGAAAATACTAACATACATATAAACTACTGAATAAAGAAAATTAAAAACCAAGCAGCCTAATTACATTTTTAATGTACCAAAATGCACCACTCTCCTTAAATACAGTACTAAATTACATGAAACAACTAAACCATGAAAAAATAGTATATACACAGAAATCAGATATTTTAATTTGCATTACATTTAAATGTTTACCAACGAATAATAAAACTTATGAATATAAACCGTCCAATTTTAAAAACGACTTATTCGAGCTCAAGGTTAGTTCTGGGTTCTCGGATAATGTATTCGAATACTAAGTTCTCGATTCTGCTCATCTCTTTGTAATCTTTATCCTTGGTTGATACGAATTTTCTTGTCGATAATACAAATTATGGAAAAACGATTAATTTTAAGTAATTATTTTCTATGTCATTCAATTATATCTTTTATACCTCATGATGTGTTATCTCAAACGTATTTTAAATGTATGGTCGCATACCAAAAATTGTAATCAAAAATATTTGAAATAAATTAAGATGTAGAAATTGTAAAATTACAATGTTGCATTACTTTGACTGTCTCGTTTTATTTAGTAATTAAAATATATACTATC
The DNA here is from genome assembly GCA_032883995.1 of Coronaproctus castanopsis. Classification (NCBI taxonomy): domain Eukaryota; kingdom Metazoa; phylum Arthropoda; class Insecta; order Hemiptera; family Monophlebidae; genus Coronaproctus; species Coronaproctus castanopsis. The sequence continues at coordinate 206,531,531 of CM065053.1, read as the reverse complement.
TTTTTGAGAACATAAATTTTAACTCTAATGGCGGTTTGACATTAGATTTAGCACTTTTGTGGGGGTACGAAATTACGTGCACAAGTACACTCCCAATGATTTGCATTATTTTCATTAAATTTCAGCAAGTTCACTGGTTAATTCTATGTTTGCATACCATCTTCAATGGAATTTTTGTTCAAAATAATTGTATATAAATATTTTATTACTCGTTACTTTATATAAATAACTGTACATTATCTGAATTTTGTCGGAAAAGGTTAACGTCATTATAATATGGAGCGTAGTTTAGAACATCTGAAAGCGATAGAGAGAAAAGCTGAAGAAATATTGGTAGATAAAAGTGAAATTATAGCCATGGAAAAAAGAAGAAATTCAAATCGAGAAGGTTTAAAGGCGCTTAAAAAACTAGACAACAATAGCGTATGGATGGAATTTGGCTCGACTCTTATAAAATTGCGTAAACATAATGCGGAAGAACTTTTAAAAAAAGGTACTTTTAATTCCTTTAATAAGTAAAGAACGAAGTAATTAAATTATTATTATGCCGCTGTTAAAGGGTTTTATTGTTTAAAGAACCGTATTTCCAAATTCTTACCTTTTGTATTTCAACATCGAAAATCCAAGTTTTTTTTTTGAGGTTAAATAAATCTGCTATTATAACTTCCACAGTTGTATCTATCGATGTTGAACATAATGATAAAACTATATTATCTGGATTGATTGTTTTTGCTATCATTATTATGACGTTAAAAAATGTAATGACTATAAATTTGTTATATATACTTGTTCGTTTGTCGACTTTGAGAATTGAATTTTTTAAACCTCTTAAAAATTCTTAAATACGGCAGTTACAAATTTACTTTATAAGTTAAATGGGATCACTACGTAACTTACTCTTATTTATTTTGATTCAAAATGTGAAGAACTTTACTTGATATTTAACTTCTTTCGCATATTTCGGAATAGAACTGCGCAAGCAACGAGAATCAGCGTAACGGTATTAACAGTGCATAAGTACTCATACAAACGAGCACGGATTATGAACATTATTACTCTGATATAATGTACGAATTTATGCAAACGAGTGAAATAATTTAAACAGAATTGCAATAAACATAAAATTAATGAAATCAGGATTAAATTTATGAATTGAAGTTCTACACAAAGTATAATTAGAAGCTGAGCATAAATAAGATGGGAAGTCTAAGGGAACAGATAATTAGAAAGACTAAATCTTTTTTTCTAATGTCATCAAAATTAACTAACCTGTATATTACGTATAATATAATTTATGGAGGTTTAATTGTCCTTTTCGACTAATGATAAAGACTTTCTACGCATATGTGGTCTGGAGAAGAACTGAGTTAGATATTAAAAAAAAAAAAAAAAAAAAAACAAAAAAAAAAAAAAAAAAAAACAAAACATATTTAGTCTTCTCAATCTTATCTGTCATGTTCTTTCCATAATAGATGTCGTTCACAAGTGATCCTAAATATTTCATATTGTTTACTATTTCAGTAAGAACGTTGCTTTCGTATAATTAATTTGTGTTACATAACTTAAATGTTTCCAATTCGTATAACAAAATTTGGAAATGCGGCATTTTTACTACATATCGACATACGTAAAAGTACGCCTTATAAAATTTGTTATAGCAAATAGTTAGGCGAAAATTCTAAATAAAACGTTTTTGTTTTTTTTTTTTATATATAAGATTTTATAACCATCACAATTGCCTTCATAATCTTACATTTATTTACTTGTTTTCCGATGATTGTTACAAAAATACATGCAGTATATATGACCTTTTATAAAAGTTAAAATACAAAAATTTTATTTATTTATTAATCGTAATTTTTCTGAATATATTTAAAGAAAAGTTTATTAGTTTTTGATTATTATTATTAGATCAAAATATGGTTGAATTAGAGGTTAATAAACTACGAAGCAGTATGAAAGAAAAAGTGGGGGAGCTGCGAAATTTGGAATATAAACCGGAATTGAGCGGATTCGGGTTAAATCCTTTGTCTGTTAAAGAATTGAACGCGATGAAACAAAGTTGGGGTGAACGTAGTTCGTGATTTATTTACTTTGTATTTTATTTGTACATAAAATAATTTAATTTTTTTCGTTTTTATCGATGATTGTATAGATAATAAAAATTATATTTTTGCTTAGATTGCTGGAATTTATACTCTGTAATTTGTAAATAAATGATAGCTACTAGTTAGAAAACTATGTTAATAAACCCGAATATTTCCTTATACATGAAAAAAAACGACTAATTAGAAATATATAAATAACGACGTTTCAAAAAAATGTAACGTTTTATTGTAATTTGAAAATAAAAAAATACTCATATAAGAATTTATGTATAACATTATTATGTCGTAACATGTAAACTATAATTTATTTATATAAATTAAGACGCAGCGTTATCTTTAACCTTTTTAAATGATACTACCGCTCTACGTAGTCTTGAAAGTGTATTTTCTTTTCCTAGCATCATCATCATCTCTGAAACACTTGGACCTTCCTGTAAAAAAAATTTTTAGTTGAAATTATTTAAAATAGCCGTTATGTTTTGTCGATTACATCGTTGCGTACTAAATTTTGTGCAATGTAAAAATAAAACACGAACCTCGTAAAATCGAGTTGAAATTTATTTTTAGAATTGAGACATTTCTCAAATTTTTACTCTCCGTTCGCATCATTGATACGTGAGTAATGAGAGTATAAATTAAGTAATACTGATGGAAATTTTTTCTTTTTGTAAAAACTATACTAGATAGTTTATCGACAAGCGCATTAACTAAAATAGAACAGATTAATTGTTGAAGTTATAAACGATATATTAAATTATAACCTACAAATTATAAAATGAAGTTTTCGAATTTAATCCGTAATTCTCACGTTAATAGATTAAAAATATCGTCCTAAAAAATTTTAAGTTACCGAATGGAAAAAACAAAATCAATAACAGGCATGAACAATATACGCTAAAAAATTGTATAATTAGTACGGCGCGAGTATGTGTGTAATTTTCATTGTAAATAACACTAACTTTCAGTCCGCTAATTACTTTTCGAAGAAACATCATAAAAGGTCCGTACGCCAAATTATAATGAACGCAGAATTCTTTTGCAAGCGAAACTACTCTACCGGATACAAATTCCTCATTTTCTAATTTAAATATGAATTCCTCTAATTTATCTATAAAAAAAGAAAAAAAAATTATATCTCGTATCAAAAACGAATAATTTTTTATTTATTTCAAAATTCGTTCATTTATGATAGGTGAAATAGTATGAGCGTACGTTTATGTATAATATCATATATTTAAACGTAACACATTTCAAATCGAAATTATTTCACATGTAATATACCGAAAATACTACATTTTTTTTTAGGTCTGAAGAATACGTTCTTTATAATAAATCTGTTGTATGCTTTAAAATAAATTTCATTAATAATATATAAGCATCTTATTTAATATCTCTCATTTTCAGTCCTTTATTCAATGTAACAATTTTCTCTTTTCGCTTTTTTTTTTTTAAATAAGTATCTGATTTCATTTGTACTTCAATAATTCTCTTATCTCAGATGTTTTTAATGTAATATTGGATTGCGGTAAAATGTAAATAAATGTGACCCACAAAATGGTTTAATTTTCTTCACGATTCAGTTGATTGCGATGTCTAATTGTATTATATTTGAGTTACATAACTACCGAATTATTCTGAACTGCTTAGTTAAAATATCGTAAGTTCATTCATTGATAAATAATAATGAAATTTTAAACAATTATTTAGCAACCACAATTATAGTAGCTAAAATTTAAATTCACACGTATTAGACACGATAAATCACGTTTTTTCGTCGTCGTCAATAACAATTTAAATAAATTTTGTAATTATTTTTGTTTCATTATATTTATCATAATACAAAAACCATAAAACACGATAATATGTGTATATTGTGCGTGTGCGTAATATAGATAAAACAAACCATAAAACAGAATATTATTTGTTGATATATCTTGAACATCTGGTTGGCACCATAAGAAGGTAAAATTAGGGCTGACTAGATCATTTAATCTTTGAATACGATTAACGCTCCACGTAATTATTTTACGCACATAATCATCATTCGTATTTACGATTATGTTTTCACTGTGAAATAACAAAAATTTATATTAAGCATACACACCTGATATATATGTATATTATATATATATATATATATATATATATATATATATATATATATATATATATATATAACAAATCTATATCGTTCGTGGCATTTGCGGTAGTGGAGTAGCCTACAGATATGTAGGTTAGCTGCTAATAACACAGTAGCGTACGAAGAGCGACAATAAAAGAGGGTGTATGGGGACAAAGAATAGTTAACCTTGTCCATACTAAAACCATATATATACCTGAAGACATCATTGTAACATGGGGCGAGTCGTGTCGCCATTAAATAAGCATAAACTCTGAAAGACAGGTGGAGATTAAGTTACACACGAGAAACACTGTTCACTCGTTCATTGCACTAATAAGCATATAAGTTTATATCCAAAGGACTAATTAACATCATGTGCAATGATAAAGCGTTCATTTACGGTTACTATTTACATAGTTTATTACTAACTTAGTCTCGATATACTTTTATAATTATAAAATTTATTTCGGTATATATAAGGAAGTTTGCTTTACCAATTGGAATACGTATCTTCGACAAGGCACTTTACTTGGTGAACCATATCTTTTAACACTGTTGGGTTCTCAATATTTTGCTTCAATATCATTCTATTGAACTGAGGGAGCAAATCGTAATTAACGCGACACGAATTCGGAGTGATTAAATCCAAACTAAACTATTTGTTAAAAAAAACGTGTGAGAAATTAATGCTCCAGCTTTACTATTTCGTCGTATATATTATTATTATATCATTAGACAACTGTGCTCAATGCGTGTTTCTATGTTATTGAATTGACTTAAGATTATTTATATATATATATATATATATATATATATATATATATATACGTAAACGTTGTACTAACATTCTGAATTAACTCTTCCATAGTTTGAAAACTAATTGTTTGTTTCTTGGAATAACTACCGCATGACATGACAAAATTAGTTAAAGCGAGTGGTAAAAATCCGTCATTTCTGTAATTTTCTACGGTTACATTTTGTTGACGCTTGGACAGTTTAGTGCCATCTTCGTTTAATAACAGCGGTAAATGCGCAAACTTAGGGGGTTCCCAATTAAACGCCCTTAAAATATTCGAAAATAATTTAAAAAAAAATTAATTTAAAAAATGAAGGCACTTATTTTTTCATTATGCATAATCAGATTTGTTTAAAATTTTTATATAATTACTAAAAAATAGTTATTAGAAAAAACATGTTTGGATAACCATTAATTCGTTCTACGTCAATATGTCGTTTTTATAAATGATAAACTTGATATAAACAGCAATAGCTTTCTTTCTTCTCGTATAACCCGATGAATTGTTTAACCATCATCTTGCATCGAGTGGACAATCTGCTGTAGCCGGTTCTTATTTCTTGCTATTTCGACCAATTCTTCTGTCTCATTGATTCCGGTCCATTTTTTTACCTTATCGAACCACAATGTACACCTTCTTTACGGTTTTCTTTTTCTTTCAATCATACCCAATGCTATTGTTTGCAGCAGCTTGTTCTTTTCACCTCTAATAAAATTTCCAAAAAAGTTTAATATAATTCACATGATTGATCTTGACTTCTAAGTACGAACGATATGAGAAATAATCATATCGTGTAAATATGTTGCTATCGGTATCAGTTTAATTCTTCGAATGTTAATATACAACCTTAAGATCTCTATGTAAAGTAAGATTAGTTAAAAATCACGTTACATGGACAAAGTCTCAAGGATTTTGTTTTAAATTCTATGCGAAAAAACAATATATTTTTCAGCACGACTATACAAACAAATTGATTTGACGATCTGGTTGTATGAGAAAAGTTTATTTTCATATGAGATTATATTATTATATAATACGAATATCGATATAAGCGTATTTAACTTACTTATACAACAACAGATGCTTCGTTGTCGATGTTTGCCATTCAACACCACGAAGTACATGCGTGATGTTCATATAATGATCATCGACTACATTTGCGAAATGATACGTAGGATAGCCATCTTTTTTCATAATTACAGGATCACCTTCTAAGTCCGCCACATTACAAGTTATTGGGCCGTATATTAAATCTTCAAATGATTCAGGATAACTTGTTAACTAAACGATAATATTGCACGAAATGATCATTATTATATAAAATAACACGCACGCTAACGTGCTCCACAAAAATCTTATAAAGTTAGTTTTATAGCAACAGAGGCGAGAAACATGAACATTATCTTGAAAATGTCATAAATTAATTCACAAAAACAAAAATTTTATATAAAATGATTTCGCTTTTGAAAATTAAAAAATCTAAACAGTCGCAATAATTTATACTTTTAAATCGGGAAGAAACCTGTTTCGATATTTCATACCAATCCGATCAGAAAATTTATAAAAAACACCAAGAGTGTCTCCTTCTGATTCGTTTCTAGTTTCCGGAAAAACACGATTTTACAAAAAAAAAAAAAAAAGAAATATTGAGTAAAGCTACGTTGCCCCGATTATATGTATATGTATATATATATATATATATATTTACTGGGTTAACATTTTTTTTTGTATTACAAGCTCTACATTTCACAATTTATTGAGTAACAGATGAAACGAAAATAACTGGTAATAGCACAATTAAATAATTTTTGAATAAAGTATTTTTAAACAGCCAAATGAAGAAATTTACAGTAATGAAAACTCACCTTAAATCTAATACAATGCTCCACTTTTGAATTTAACTTTTCTCGAAGTGTATCGGATGATAAGTTACGACATTTATTATCATACTTAGGAATTTCGCGTCTTTTCATCGCGTCTTTACGTAATATATCTAGGCGAGTTTCTGTACAGAAACAATAATACGCTGACCCGTTTTCTAATAATGTGTTCATTTCATTTCTATATTTGAAGATCAGATGTGCTTTTGAAGATTATACAAATTAAAATAATCCACCTAGAACGATTTTCTTTACCGATAATCTCATCAAAAATAATAATGAAATATTTCAATGTAATAAATTGACTTAAAATTAATTAGAACACCTACATTTTTTACTGAAATGAATAAATAAAATTATTGATGTTTATAGATAAGAATTACGTACAGATTCCCGATTTCTGTGAATTTATTTCTTTTGCATACTTTTTATCGTAGTTCGGATACGTATGATCATAATAATGACAGAATTTTATAACTTGTTATCCCGAAAATAATTATACAACTGACGAAAATATATATTTATCTTTGATCGCTTCGCGCTTTACTTACCTATACATTTCAAGCCGTTGCGATTGTAAATATGAACCATATAATCCACCCGCTGAAGGACTTTCATCAGCTTCAATACCAGCCCATTTGAGATCAAATTCTAATTTTTCTACCGCATCATTAATAATTCTTTTCTGATCTGTATCTTCGATGCGTAAAATAAATATTCCATTGTGAGATTTAGCAAAGAGATAATTATACAAAGCAGTACGTAAACCACCAAGATGTAGGAAACCTATTAGAAAATTTAAACATTTTGATAATGAATTTTAATGATTAATAAAGGTATAATTTTCCTTCATAAACGTATTAAAAACATAGTAACCCGAAATTTATGATACTTAAGTATTGAACATGAAACCATTTAGCTAGAAATGTCTCGCCTTACTCGAATATATAACTATTATTATTGTTAAATGCCATGTAGCAATTTTTGTTATCTAGTTATGAATAACATCAAAGTTTTTATGTATAATTTATAATACCTGTTGGGCTCGGTGCAAACCGTACTCTGACACAGGAATGAAACGATTGACGCTTCACTTGGGAGCAACAGAAAAAGGTGTATTCTTTCAATCTATTCATAATTTTTGCTTTTTAAATAACCACTTCTTGACGGCACCCACCTGAAATTATGTATTTTTAATTGCACAAATTTTTGTATTGACATTCATCGTGCTAGATTTAACGGATCTTTAGTTATATTTAATGTTCCAATTTTATAAAATAATGATTCCCATGAATATAGGATAATGGGGAAATTTAGTATATAACTATATTGTTTATTTATCAGTGTAGGATAATTACTCATTCTCAACATTTCCGCAATTAATAATGCAGTTGGTTACGCGTGTATAACGGTATGCCCGGATAAAAACTGTGTTAGAACTGGACTGATTAAGTGATTACTTTATTCTTCAGTCTATCCTCGCGTCTTCCTGTTAATTTTTCCTTATAAACATTTTGCAACTTCTGCACGTGTATTTTTGTTTCACTTCCTTTATTTTCTGTATTCTAATTACCTCATTACTTTTCATGGTTTTTATGTGTTTTTTTTATCTCGTTTGTCATTTACAATTATAAGTCCCAGGCATAATTCCGGATATGACGTAGCAAGAGCGGTATAGAAGGTTCTATATGCAGATAATTTTGTCTTTTTTCATCGAAATATTCGGATAATAAATCAAGGAACTGCTTTCCGAAATCGATCTAAACAACGGCTAGTAAAGAATTTTCCAGTCCAGAAATTTTAAACAAAAACTTCTGTTGTAGTGACGCTAGTATCAATATTTTTTAATTTTGTCCATAATGCAATTAACATGTTTACTGAAGTTAAGATTTTCATCAATGTAAAGGCTCAAATATTTCATTTCCTTACTTATTTCAAATAGCTTATTAATAAGTTTCAATACAACTTTACTTTTAATTTCATGTTTTCTATGTTTGCTGTTCATTAAATATTAATACTGAATTTGTTTCTCCGAATTTAAACTTAGTCCAAAGTTCATATGTTCGTTATTAATGTCGTTAATTTTCTGAGGAATATCCTCAGTATTATTTATTCCATCAATTAGTAAAATGTCATCCACACAACTTATACAATTCATATTTTCATAATGTCCGGTATTATGTCTGCACAATATTAGGGTAGATTCCTAGCACAGATCCTTGATAAGTGTCTTTTAAAGAAGTATACTTAATATACAACGTATAAACTGTCGACAAAATTAGAAAACTTCCAAATTGTTTATTGTGCATTTCTTTACGTCCTTAATATTGTCAATTTCTATAAAATTTTCACCGACTGCTAAGTACTATTCTATAAAAATTGCAATCAACATAATCACTGAAAAGCTGATAATCATGATGCAAATATACAAAACTTATTTCTCCATTAATTAGAATTTTATTTCCTACTTTCATGCATTTTAGTTTACTTACTCGATAAGAGCGTCAAATAAATTGTTTTTATTTATACCTAAACATATATTTTTTTTTTAATATTTTCAACTTGATCGACTAATTTAGATACGAAACCAATAAATTAATCATTCCCAAAATTAAACAGTTTTCTTGAAAGCTTTAAAACTATCGCAGCCAAAAAAATATGTCTCATACTCACCTACCTTGGGCCGTTGAATTTTTATTTTAAAGCAATACTTAAAATATGTACCCACAATCACAAAAGAAAACAATCTCACAGATATTCTCTTCTATTTTCTTTGGACAACAAACTTAGAATAAATCCTATCCTAAAATATTTAATTTAATTTTTAAAATTATAAATATTATTAACATAAACGTGGACAAAATTAGTTTCCTGACCAGGGTAAATATTTTATTATTTATGAGTTTTGTTAACATATTATTTAGAAGAAAAAATAGTGAATGCTTGTTGTTTACATATCTTAAATTGTTGTAGATTATACGAAATTTACTTAGTTTTTTTGTGTAACTAAATTAATTTGTTATATATTAAGTGGTTAATATTAAATTGGCCCCATAAAACGTGGGCTGGTATTCCTTGTAATATAATTTGTGATATGTAGTGTTTATTATTATAAATTATTGTTTGTGCTTTGTGCCTTTTTTCTATTTTAGTCATTAAGTTTAAGTTATATAATTGTTTTGTTTTTTGCAGAAGATTAAGAATAAAATGGTGAGTAATTTACTAGAGTCAAATTAATTTATTGATTGAATGCAATTTCAATTATAAATTTAATTTATTTGGTTGCAGAATAAATTAAAAAGCTCACAAAAAGATAAGGTGAGGAAGTTTGTATCATTCACACAAGTTCAAGAATCAACGGCTATTTATTATTTGACGCAGAATGAATGGAAATTAGAGTTAGCAACAGATGATTATTTTCAAAACTCCGGTATTTGCTACGGGAGTACCTTGGGATACAATCAATCTGTATATGTACGATCCTCTATTGATAAAAAAAGATTGGAGTCATTATTTAATAAATATAAAGGTAATTTATTTAAGGATATTTTTGTATCGTAAGTAGAATTAATCGTTTTTAATATAACTTTCGAATTACATTTGTCAGACATCGAAATTTAATGAAAAGTTGTTAGTTTATCTAAAATCATTAAATACCATATATTATTTTCTCTAAATTATACGGATTATTAACTCCGCTATGTCGTCCTTTAACCGAGAATTAAAATGAGTTGATATATGGCACATCGTCCCAGAAAGTATTAGATGTACGTATTTGTACAATCACTTCAAAACCAGTGATAACCATATTTAAACTTTACTGTTCATATATTTTGTTAGTTTGAGTTCTTTACTTTGCATTGTTACTGAGAACACGTATAAATTTAAAATTATATGATGCAAACGTATTAACAAAATTATTTATTGTGATTTATAAATATATAAAATGCTGGGAAACAGTTTCTGTCAAGCTATTTAAATATTGCAAAATATTAACTTATATGAAGAAATCCAACTCTCTCGATTGTTATAAATAAATATATAATTGCAATGCATTACTTTCAATTAATTAAACTGTATCATTAAAATGTCAAATTAAATGTATATATAAAATATGCAATTCCGACTTTATATACCAAAATTTATTATAAAATGAACTGAAAACAGATCGAATTTCACTAGACAGATTCCTTTACACTTTAACTAAATTTATGCAGATTTGTCGGAGTGTTCGTATAAATCGTGTGTGAAACGGTATTTATGCGAAGATAATAGAAATGTGTAGGGAATGATAATGCTGAAATTTAATGGTTACAGTGTTGATATGTTTTTTTATATTCTTATGTTGAATGATCGTCATTGATTCAAACTCAGTTACAAACTTAACTTTAAACTAGATGCATATGTTATAAACCAAACAAAATATAACACCGTTTAATCACTAAAAACTTCGTAATAAAAAACTTTTAGTGATTAAACGGTGTTATATTTTGTTTTGGTTTATAATTCATAAAATCACTACTCTCCAATATATTCAACATTTAGATAGATATCTTATGAAAACATATTGTACAGAATTGGTTGAATTAATTTTCATTAGTGAAAAAGCCTTTGTAATGTTTAAAATTCTTTTAACAAATGACTAGTAAACGAATTTGAGATTTTAATAGGTTTACATCCCTAAATTTGAACCTATTGCAATTGTGAATTTACTTTTATGTTAGTTTTTAATGTTGAAAATGAAAACTAAAGATCTAATTTACTATCTACGTTGATGATAACTAACAAATGTACATTGAACCATTATTGTTTTGACGTTACGTTATGGTTAATGGATATAATTAATATGAATGCTTCCTACTTCGATTTTATTTTTTTATTATATCTCTACTTTTAATGGCATCTTATGTAAATTTTCTAATTATGAGTATCGTATCAATTAGGTAATGAACATGTGTTTAGTAAAATGTAAAAATATTTTATTTGTACATTGTGGCACCAATCATAATTATGATATTAATGCTAATTTACTCAATATTTTATAGATCCTAATGATCCCAGTAAAATAACTGCAGACGGCACTATTAAATTACTTGAAGATTTGAACCTCCCCGCTGATTCTATATTAGTGTTAATATTAGCTTGGAAATTAAGGGCTGCTACACAGTGCGAATTCACGAAAGCAGAATTTGTAGATGGAATGACTGACTTAGGGTAAATATTTACTTTTTTGGTTTTTATTTTTAAATATTCAATTAGAAATTTGGAGTACATTATTTCAATAATGTATAATTTTAATTATTTAATTATTTTCATGTAATAAATAAATAAATTTATGTTTATTTAATTGCATTTTAATAATTTCTCAACATTGTTTATAATTACTCAATATCTTCTAAATTCATTTCCGTTATCATTTTTAATATTATCATTTCATCCGCATACTTTATGCATTTCAATCCAATTCCTTTCTGTTTTGTTTGGTTCCAGGGAATGTATTTTTCAAATATAAATGTGCTGTTTCTATTAATTAACATGTGCAACTCCTTAGAAAAAAATATAGATTTTATATTAAAAATTTTTGGAAAGACGAACAAATTATTATAATATAAAAAAATTATAGCCTTAGTGATTTTGATCATTTGGTTCTTTAATGAAGTTTTTAATTTTTTGAATGCATTGGATCAATAGGAAGGTATAAAGTTTATGTAAAAAAATGTACGACATGATTAATTCGTGTGTAATCTTGACGTTAGTAGACATTAAAATTATTTGCACCGTATTAAGATTTAAAAAAATAAAATAAATTTAATGCTATCATAAATGCATAAAAAATATACAAACTTTGTAAGAAACGGAAATACTAGTTAACATCAAGTTGAAATCAGTAATTGTAAACGAATCAAATGTTACAAGATACTATTGAATAATTTTTTAGGTGGCATGACTACACATAATATATATTATGTAATTTCAGGTTTGTGTAAGCGTATTTTTTATACAGTACGACGTGCTTTGAATATTAAATCTCTACATAAAAAATAATTTTAAAAACAAGTTTAAAGTAATAAAGAAGCAAAGAGAAAACAGATCCACGATAATTAATAATGATGAAGTAAAAAAATAGAACATAATAGAAGTAAAGTATTTACATTAGAAAAAAATGTGTTAAAAATTTTGGCAAGACGAATGAATTATTATAATATAAAACAGTTGTAGTATAAAATTTATATTAAAAGTGTACTGTATGATTAATTTGTTTTTAATTTTAATGTTAGTAGAAATTTAGTACATAAGACTCGGAAATAGAAAGAATTTCAAATAAATGGCAGTAAAAAAATATGTACTATCAAAAAATTAATTTTCACACTAATATATAATAATTTTATATGATGTGAAATGAAATTACTTACTACACATTAAATGAATATCCTTCAAGATGCTACTTATATTATTGTTAGAAAAAAATCATATTCCTAAATGCATGGTTTTCTTTTTGCGATATTTTAATTCACTAGCGTTTTTATTACAAAAATGACTAATAAAATTGCAATATACGAATTACCATCTTAATTTTATTCTATGTCCACTGAATGGTTGCTTTAAACACTTATTTTTTCAAATATATATAGATTTTTGTATCAGTTAAACACATTATAATTTTTGTGTTTATCTCCCTAATATGTTTCTACGAGTTTGTTCAATAATTTTTCTGTTTTTAAACAAAAAAATCTAATTTTTCTTACTTTTGGTTTTCTTAGTTTCATTAGTTTCGTTACAAAGTCTCATCAATTTTTTTTTTTTACATTTTCATGTTTTTAAAACATAAACGAAAAAAAACCTTACATAAGGAAAAAAGTAACGAAAAGAAATATTATAGAAAGGAGAAAAACGGTACACATACACAACAAAATATAATACAATAAGTGCACGTTATAACGTGAATACCTACCATTTACCTCCGATAGTATATGCAGTGTTGCCAAAGAAGGAGAGAGAGAGCACGTTGAAAATATTTTTAAACAAATTTAAATCGATATTCAACCAGTTAATGCAGCAAAATGCAGATGTATTAAACCCGTTATCCGTACTAAGGAATAAAATAATGAAATAATGGTCTCATCTCTGATAATAGCAATTTGGAAAGCAAATAACGTATACAAATAAAATTGATTTATTTTTAAAACTATCAAATAAATATATTATTAATATCTGAACCTTAGTTTAAAGATAAATCTTTTTTCCACATATAAAAGTGTTTTCTGCACTACCGATTTATGATAGGTTAAATTGTCTTACGACTATTATATGAATCTTACATATTCTTGTGTGTGTATGTATAAAATAATTAGACACCTCGGAAATGGCTTAACGATTTATATGAAATTTTATACATACGTGTAATAATGTGCGTTGAAAATTTCAGCTCGATCACATTAACCATTTGAATGTTATAAGCGTTGACATTTGCTTTGTGTTGGTAAACATAATTAACATTTTATATTTTGAGAACTATTTCGAATTAAGGTATCGGATAAACAAAAATATTCCATTAACCGTCAGAACTGAGATTTTGGTTATAACTCCAATTTATCCAACGAAATTCGACACGATCAAATTAACATTTAGTTTGCGTTTAGCTATTATATATAAGCCGTTTATATATTATTTTTTGCGTATAAAATGGTTTAGCAGTCAAATGCGAGTGCATGCGCATATTGTCACCGCCTTTTCCGTAATAATTAAAACTATACTGTAAACTGAGATCCCATCTCGATTGTTGGTTTGACAATTGAGTGCTCCATAAATTATGCCATCATGACATTATATTGCGTATCATGAGATTATGGGCTAGTAAAACAACAGAAAATTCTCATGTTAATGTGTTAATTCATCCTAATTTTATATTTTTCAGGGTTGATACTATTGATAAATTGAGAACAAAATTACATACGTTGGAATCTGACATAAATGATGTTGAGAGATTTAAGGATCTTTACACATTTACCTTTAATTACGCTAAAAATCCAGGTCAAAAAAGTTTAGAACTGGAAATGGCTGTTGCATATTGGAATATCATTTTAAAAGGACGTTTTAAATTTTTAGACTTGTGGTGTCAATTTTTAAAGGTAATAATTTTGTTACTATATAATGTGGCAATTTAACATATTTTTCGTTAATAATATTATCCGTTTTAGTTTGTTTATTTTTCGATCATATGATTGTTTTGAACTTAAAAAAATTCATGCAAATTAAGTTTATCTTTTTTTTTTCAACATTTGTTTTTTTTTAATAATCATTAATTTCTTCCCTTTAATGGTTCTCCTTGAATTTCTTATATATATATATATATATATATATATATATATATATATATATATATATATATATATATATATATATATATATATATATATATATATAAAGCATAAGCAAACTCGCTTGTATTATCTTTGAAGACAGATGACGTTGCTCTTGAAATTAAAAACCAGTATGATCTTAGAGCGTTATAAGCACAAAACTTATTCTATGATGTTTTAAATTCCAAATCGTTTGACCATGCTTTACATAATTGCTTCATACCACGTCGGTGTGTTAAGTGTGGCCTTGATCATGCCAGTAGTTCCAACGTATTCCCATTGACCGACGCATTTATTTTTTGTATTTTATTAATGATCATAATTTTAAAATATTTATTTCTATTTTATGTTCGATCGATGTGTTTAATTTCTGTATTATTTTGGTCAGCGAGTTTATCTACTAATGATATTTGGTTATTTGCGAATTTTATAATTTTTAGTGGGCACTCCGATGTTTACAACTTGAATTTCATCCGACGCTTCTTTTATCAAGTATATCCCGTTATTTCTACTCGTTGATATATTTATCTCTATTCGATTGTTTATAATTTGCAATAGAATTTGAAACTAATTATCCTGTATTCGTCATGAGTTTTAGGTATACTTTTTAAAGAATTTGCACGAACATGATACGCGCATGTTCTTTAATCACAATTACTCTGTATTTAAGATATTAGCAATGTTCTTTATCAATGGTATTCTTGAATGTGCATGTCTCATACATCAGTTCGAGTATTTTCTCTATTATCCGTAGTTTAATTTCTTTATGTTGTTGGTGTTAGGATGCTGTGATTGTTATTTTTATTTGTTACCGGAATTATTGTATGTGATTCGATGATTTCTGCATATTGAAACTCTGATATTTTAACCTTAAAACTCTGGTTCGCTTCCATTGTGTTCAACTTTTTCTACCCCATCTTCTACTCGCATTGCTTTCCAGTTATTTCCCCAATTGCATGTTGTTAATTTTTCTGAATTACGATCCACTAACTCAGAATGTGCTATGGGAGCTGTTGCTCAAAATATTTTTTTTCCCTAACTTAATTCTGTATCGTAACTCGCTATTAATGAACTAGCGATGTTCAAACGTGAAATAAATTAATTGCTGGCGGGAGAATGAAGTATATTTATAAAAAATTCTGGAAAACTTAATTTCGTTTTGCAGTATTTTGTTTTCCTCAATTTTTTTTTTAAACATACATATTTATTTTTTTCTTGTACTACAAATATAATGTTATATAGAGCTATACTAAATTTTGATTAGTTTTTCTTTTATTCTACAGAACACGGAGATAGTTAGTTTAGTTGAGTTACTAATCCAATTAATCTTCTAAATTTTATTTTGACTACTATTAGACATTTGTTTGGATATGTTTATCATAAAGTATATAATTCTAAGCAGTCTAGACAAAACTAATAATTAATATATCAGTTTATTTGATCAAGTTCTTCATTTAATCAAAAATTTAGTAAAATATATTCCTAAAATTACTAGTTTTATCAATATATCTGTCTAACGTATCTATTAATTTTCAAGATCTTCATAATGATCCTGAATATAATTTTTATTGAAAACGAATAAAACACAATTACGCGAAATATAAAAATTCTTCCGATGACTATTTATTATCGTCGTAAATAATTTCGCATGTTGTTTACATAGGAAAACCATAACAAATCAATTCCAAAGGATACGTGGAATTTATTATTAGATTTCGCGCTGGTAATTCACGATGACATGTCAAATCACGACGACGAGGGTGCGTGGCCGGTTTTAATAGACAACTTTGTGGAATGGGCTCAGCCTTACATTCGATAGCTTTAGTTATATTTTTTGTTAAAGTTCACCATTCGTCATGTATCTATGAGTCATAATGCGATATTCTGCCTTCTCAATTAATATAAATCGTGTTTTTCGTTTATTATTCGTAAGTATATGTCGGTAATTTAATAATTAAAAAACTATGTACATCAAAAAATCATTTAGAGATCAAAATAATTTTGTTTTTTGCGGTTTGTTCCCATTAAAACTTTTTTTTTTTTTTTTTTTTTTTAAATACGTTTATGTGATTTCTACTATTACTTCGTCTTGACTGACGATATAAATTAAGTTTCAGATTTGTGAAATTTTAATAATTCTCAAAAAATAACGTAGGTAAATATCAATTTCGTCGGGATAGCCTAGTGGCTAGAACACAAACTTCTATATGGAAGGTACCGAGTTCGAATACGATCGTCCACGCAAGAATTATCATCAGAAAAATAAAAATAATCCTAATATTATTATCGCATGAAAGGCAATAGCAAGCCTTCACGCACAAAACTATATGCGCGCTGGTAATAATATACTACACTACAAAAACACGCGAGGATGCATTGTGTCGTGACAAGGCGATTAAAACGCCATATTATGATTGCCTTGTACGCTCGTACAATGTACAACAAAATGTGTATAGGTAAGATCTTCGGCACTTAATAATGATGAAATAATATCAGCTTTTATATTATATCAAAATATCATTTCATCGTTTTCGAAACCTATTTTCCGTGATGTGCTTGTTGAACGAAAGCACAGATTTATGTATATATCTAACTCCATGGCCACCGAGTACGAGCGCCACATTTTCATTCAATTTTTTTAAGTGTACTTTTGCGTGATTGGCACGATTCTCCTCCATACAGCAAGATTAAATGTTTTATGGCTTTTTTATTTTGCCTGTTAAATACTTGTTAAAAAGTGAGCAACAAAGCTTTCTGTGCTCGCAGCCTGTATACAATTGTACTAGTTTTACATTTTTTCGAATGCAACTTCTGGTATTAAGGTTGTCTAAATTAGTTGTATTGTATCTACATCGATGCCGCTTATATTGACTTACAGAATTTCTGAACGTAATTAATTACAGCTTAAATTTACCGTATATTAATGTTGATGTATTGGAGTGATTTTATGAATTAACAAAACAAAATAAAAACAAAGTTAATCACTATAAAAATTATTTTATTAATGCAAAGCTTTTCGATAATAACGTCGTTTTTAAGCATATAAAAAAAAGTTACATATAAATTAAATATGTCCTACAGATTAAGAACTTCCTGTAACTTTATTTATTTTTGCATAATACAGTAAAATTGTGACTGTTTAGATTTTTCTTTATATATATTTTTCAGTTCGTAATATTTATATATAATTTCTACCGCAGAATCTTAACAAACGTTATTAATTTTCATTAATTTTTCAATATTTCTATATTTTGAAATTATGGCCGACAATGGTATTCGAGTGACTATAGTAGATTTACTAAAGTTTGTAACATAGAATTATTACCGTTGTTATCGTGAACAAATTTTCATAGTCATTAATCGTTACTGAAACCTATGGATGGGCCGTTTAGAAAAGATAGGCCAGCAACGTGAAAAGGAATATGATAGTATTTTATGTCACTTATTCAGCAGAAGATCCAGTGGCGAGGCGAATCAAGTCGACTGAGACTGCTGGTACTAATGCAATGATGAATGCGGTAAAACTGAGGTGAAAAACTGACAACATAAAATTGAAATAATGAGGCACAACAAGTAGGGAGAAAGGAATTAGGAAAGGATATTTCATATTGTATTATGATTTGTTCCCTTAACCATTGGATAAAAACCCTAGCCACAAGGTAACGGTTTCTGCGGAATAAATAATGTATAGTTATGACACCACCAAACCTCGTTGAGGTTGAGCGAGTCGGAGGATATATGAGGACTTTTAGCAGGAAATTTATCAAGTTGCCCACTCACATTCTCTTGCCCCATTATCCAGTCACTACTGAAATCACCTGAGTGAGACTTTAGATTTCAACT
The DNA here is from genome assembly GCA_032883995.1 of Coronaproctus castanopsis. Taxonomy (NCBI): domain Eukaryota; kingdom Metazoa; phylum Arthropoda; class Insecta; order Hemiptera; family Monophlebidae; genus Coronaproctus; species Coronaproctus castanopsis. The sequence continues at coordinate 206,512,421 of CM065053.1, read as the reverse complement.
GATTACTTGATTAACGTTTTATTCGCAGCTAACCTACAATTCTGAACGGTTCTCCACCATCTACCGCCTGTGAACGTTTTCCGTTTCAGTTAAATTTCCGGACTTTAAAGTGCAAAATACTATCGTATATATATATATATATATATTATATATACATGCTTTTGTTTTTGAATCGCCACTAAAAATTATTAACGAACACCCTATTTTACATATTGTTTTTACAGAACGACAAATTACTATAAAAATAAAAAATGCAATAATATACATACTATATTACAAAAATTTATCTTGCACTATCCGATATATCAGAACACACAAGAGCGAAGCGCATTTTAGATGTGGTGAAAAACAGGGATATTTTAAAGTTATATGTTAATAAAATAACATTTTTAAATGGACGTTTAAAAATCTAAATTAACATAGCCAGTTTTATGTTGGGAAACATTCGAAATAATGCTTTATTTTAATTCAATTCACAGTCGTCGTGTTGTAAAAATACATCTTACATCTTATATTTTGAAATATATCCATTGGAAACCAAGTTCTTCATGCGAAAAGATTTTTATACGTGATTAAATGATATCTGATGGTGATGATACAGGTTTACATTATTCGACATTTCAAATCAGATTCTGTTCATCGATGGAAATGTGGTAAGGATATATTTGTATAATTAATAAAATATATACCCTGCCTAAAAGAACAAGAAATTTTTAAGTTAGACTTGAAAGTTTTTTTTATATGAACTTTTACTATTTTCTACGAAAGATCGAGATAAAAGATTAATATTGAATAATATAAATGTAAGAATTTTTTTCGGATGCGAATGTATAAAATGAATACCCTACAAGTAAATGTAAAACTGTCGAAGATGTAATCATTTTTAGATTGTGGAATGTAGTGATTTTTTATCAATTTAATTACAAAAATTAGTTAAAATCACTAAACGAAAGTTTTGTGGGTTTTTCCAAAAAATAAACGTAAAAAAAAAAGTTGTAATAGTTACCCTATCTGCACCGGACATTCCATTTTCTTCGACAAGTTTAAAATTTCACATACGCGACAAATGATTAAATCTATTTCAGCAAGAGTAGTATTCACTGAATTCGATCGAATCAAGTATTTACTATGCCGAAGAGACGACACCATTAATCAATTTCAATTAGTCATACAAAAATAACACACATTCATTTCTTGTAGAGAATAAAGCACCTTCCATTTTTCTCCACATGTCAATGAATATTCTCCGTATTACTCACACAGATCTTTAACAAACCTTCCGTCCTCTTACTCCTTTTTGCAGACCTTAATACTTTCTTTCTAACCTAACCCTTTATATATATATATATCTTCGTTTTTAAATTGCTAAACATGGCACGTTAATTAATTTTAACTTAATATGAAAATCGACGCCATACGCCATATAAACTTTATCTCCACTATTTTCATTTAGATAAATAACAAAATTATATTATTCGTAAATAAATACGCATCGTTTTTCAGTATTATAAAAAATTGAAGGTATTAATTACGAAAAAATTATCAGTCACCTATCTATATTTTGCAACCTATAAGAGGTGCAAAGGTCTGTACAAATTTTTCATATGATAAGAATAAATATAGTGCGATTACTCTGCAAATAGTATTAGAAACGAATATCCACTATAAACTGAACCTTTTAAACATAAATATAATAAAGATATTTAGGTAATCAAGCTCTTTCTCTTCAATATTTATTTTCTTTTTTATGCAACAAATACAGCATATATAAAGTGATACGAACAAATTATAAACAACTGTTATTTGTAAAATAGTTTTCCTACATAATGGGCAGGATCAATTTATAAAATTTAAATACTGAAATCGAATTCATTAGTATTATCTATTATTCTTCAATAAAAAGTACACCCATAGATTACAAAATAAACAAATTTCTGTTCTCCTCCGGAACAAATTACTTTCAAAAATTCTTTGATTATTCTTTAAAATTATATTTATTCATATAGAACAATGGATAACAACGTACTCGTAAATTATATTAATCCAAATAAAAAGAAATATACAATAAATTAACATCGTGTCACAATAATGGAGAAAATTATAATCACCATTGTTTCATACGCGAATATATGTAGAAACCTTGCGTAGTTATGAAATCAATTCCAAATCACAGGAGCATAGATAACCAACCGACTATTAATAAACTGCCCCCTATCGGCGTTAATCGTCGGAATGACGCATTACCAGTTATGCTTTCATAGTAACACGTTCCACAAAATAATATAATTCCATTTACCAAGATCACTCCTGTCTAAAATAATAATAAAAAAAGTTATACTTACTTAGTACGTGTCATTTAATATGAAATACTAGTCATTTTTTGATTTCCAAAATATAAAACGCCATTTTTGTAATACGTTCTATTAAAATAATAATAATAATAAAAAAATATAATGACATCATTTAGATGACTGGTCTTATTTATATTTGAAGAAAAATAATATTTCTGGTTACGGATTTGTATACAGTAATGGGATATTTTTATATCATAATTTTCGTTAATACAACTAATCACAAAATAATTTTATCGAATAAAGACTAGTAAACCACGTTATAAAATTAATATTATTCAAGATATTTGAAATTTGACAGTTACAAATTTTTTTTTTCTCTCAAATTGCTTGCAATCTGTCCTGTAGAACAATAAGCAGCACTGCTGACAATAAGTTGTCAAATGAAAGCTGTACAATTACAGCTATTCATAGCTTCTCTGGGTATAATTTGTAAAATCAGGATCTGTAGTGCAGTTCAGTTTGACAGATCCTCTTCAAACGTCTGAACCGCATACCATTATTTATTAGATTGGCAGCTAGTGGATTAGCGTGATGGTTTCCTTTACCGTAGGAATTTGTAAGTCTCTATACAGGTCGTCATTTCTGATAAACCAAGGTGCACACACTATACTCCGTAACACCTTCGCCTGGAATCTTTCAATGATCTTAAGGTTAGAATTGCTGGTTGTACCATAGATCTGGATGCCATAAGTCCAAATAGGTTTTAAGACTACATTATATAACAGCCTTTTATTTTTTACTGATAATGTAGAACGTTTATTCATCAGCCAATTCATTTCTCGATATTTAATATCAAGCTGTTTTCTTTTAGCAGTAATGTGATCCCTCCAAGTTAATCTTTGATCTAAATGTAGTCTAAGGTATTTAACCTTGCGTCTGAGAGGAATCATTTGTCCGTTAAGATGAATATGTACATCCTTTCCTTTATTTAATGTGAATAATACACATGCTGACTTTAATTCGTTTACTTTGATCATCCACATTTTGAACCACTTGTCTAAGATAATTAAGTGTTGCTGAAGATGTTTAGTTGCCGTTGCAAGATCACTATTTGTCGACAATATGGCTGTATCGTCAGCGAACATGGGTGTTGTTGTATTGACGTTAGCTGGGAAACCAGAAGTATAGATGCTATATAAGATCGGGCCAAGCACGCTACCTTGCGGTACACCTGTTTGTACAGGTTAAATCTGCAAATGTGCATCATTTACGACAACTTGAAAGCCCCTGTCAGTTAGATACGACTTGAATCTTGAGTAATATGGGTGAGGCAATTTTTGTTTCAGTTTACAGAGTAAACCTGTATGCCACACTATCGAATGCTTTCTCAAAGTCGAGAAATAGGGATGTGCAGTACTTTTTTTTTTCTCAAAGGTCCTGTTTATAATGTCAACTACTCGGTGAATTTGTTCTACGGTACTATGCATATTTCTAAAACCAAACTGGAATTATTTTTTCTTCATCCAGTACTAACTTCAATCTTTTTAAGACAAGTTTTTCAAAAACTTTGGATAAACTAGGCAACAAACTTATAGGTCTGTATGAAGACACATCATCTTGAGGTTTTCCCAGTTTTTGTATCATTATTATTGATGCAAATTTCCACTGTATTGTTAAATGACTAGTGCGAGCATTAAAAATAAATGTTAATAACGATTTTTTGAGTAACTTTTTAAAAATAAATGTTGTAATTAAGTCATATCCAGGTGACTAATGGAATAATGTTTATTCAGAGAGTTTATACGAATTTAACAATCTGATATAATTTGGAATTTTTATATATACGAAGGCATCGCGAAAATAGCCCTAACGATTTGAATAAAATTTTGTACATACATGTAATGTGTTAACTGAAAATGTGCTGTATGGCAATTATGATTTTTTTTTTTGGCGCCTATCACGAGTACACCTCATACAATTTTTCAAATTTCCATTCGAATGTTATAAGCTAAAAATTTGATTTTTATTACATGGGTTGGTAAATATTAAAATTTTGTATCTTGGATACCATTTCGATTCAAGATATTTCTAATCTATAAAAGAATTATCTTAAGGAAAATGCTAAAATTAATTTAAAAAAAAAAATTTTTAATATTTGTTAAAACTGAGATTTTTTGTTATAACTCCAGAAATGTATAAAACGAAATTCTACACGATTAAAGTAGTTATAGAATGTAATGGGTTTGAATAGCATGTGATTGGTATTTATTTTCCAAAAAAAAAAAAAACACGATGTAAAAAATATCGAACAAAGCTGATGGCCAAGGTACATGATTATACAAATAAGAACACAATTTTAAACTTTAACGTGGGTAATAAGAAATATACAGGTACTAATACTTTCGGTTTATACATATCGGTAACTAGCAAGTACGAGTTTTTATATTTAAAGAAAAAGTTGTGGTGTATATTCCAGGATCAAAATTTTTAACTCGTATATTTGCCTTTCATTAACTTAAGTAATTACAAAATGTACGTAATTTGTGCGCTGAAAGTAATATTGTAATGATGTATATATTAAAAATGTGCGGGTGCGCTTTAAATTGTGCAAAACCATTTTTCAATACTCAGCGCAAAGAAGTTATTAACAAGTATAATTTGCATTTTTTTAAACAATCGGGACATCGATGTTACGGATCAAAAACGAGGCTTAAATATATAATGATCGCATAATTATGTATCTGTTACATTTAATTTTACAATAATATATATATAATAAATGAAGCCTGCAATCGATACAAGTGGAATAAGGGGAGGCGCTTATATCAAGCGGTGTATATATATATAGAGAGTGTCGTGATATATACATTTACTTCGTGAATATGCCATTTGATGTAAACAAATCAAAAAATTAATGCCTAAAAAAGATGTGTTCTTCATGTATCAGAAATTTTATAGACTATTATGACATGTCTTTTGTATAGAAACGAAATTCGTCGATTAATTAAAATACATATGTAAACAATATATATATATATATATATGTTAAATGTGCATTCATAATATAAAATTATAAACCTTATCAACTCACAATTTTAGGAAAATGGCAAAACGGTACTGCAATTAATGCTAGGGAATGAATGAAATGATATCTGTTAGCAGTATCAAACACTTGTTTTGCATGATCGCTGATGTTTGGATTCGTATGCAATGCTATAAAACAAGTACAAAAAGTTTTAATATTTAATGAATAATACGATACAAAATAATACCTATTTTGATCATGGCATAATGTGCAGAAATGATTGAAATATGATGAAAATAGACACATAGAAGAAAAATAGGAAAGTTTTATTGTAATGGTTTATCATATTTTTCGAAATGTCTATATATTAATCTATTATGATTAAAAAACATTTTCAACATGGCCAATCTATTTTAATAAACATACATTTTTATTGCAAGTGCAATTAAGGCATTACATGAATTATACAACTTAGATAAACAAATGAAACATACTATGTGCCCCATATGCTCCGAGAATAACAGCTGCAGCTCCGAAGAAACCAGCAATTCGAATGTAGTTACGGTTAATTTCTAACATCTTCCAAAGATCAGCTTTTGTTAAGACTTTTGTATTTCCTTGACTGACAGATCCAGTTGCACTGGCCTAAAACACAAATACTATTAATAAGTATGTATCCTTCAATTCGTTACTTTAATACTTCATTAATTTAAAGTTATGACAATTTCTTACCACGTACTTTACAGCATCTAAGGAATAAGATACAACCGGATTTTTAAATAGTACATAATTTAAAGCATCCATACTGCTGATAGTGATAAATAATAATCAATACTAACACTAACACATATGAAACATATTTTCTTGCTTTCTCATGGTAATACTTTAGCTACTCTTCACACAATAGAAAATCCGTGGTACATATTTTTTTTTCGAACTTTTAACAAATTATATTTTAAATATATCACGTAATTAAAAAATTTAGGAAGATTTTCACACAGATTAATAATTTCACTTTATAGTGAGTATTCTTTATACTTGTTTTGGTGTACTAAAAGCACAACCAAATATGATTTGAAATTTGAATATATCTGTCGGTTATTGAATAAGTTGTGTTTTTATAAGTGCTAGTGTTGTGTTATTTGTGTTATGAAATTTATTCTAAGATTAATGTTTAAATTTTTAATAAATTTTCTGACGTAATTTGTTTCATTGTGCATAATGACTATAAAATTAGGAAGACATTTAAATTTGGAATTTGAAAGGAAACATAAAGAGAACGAAGAAAAATTGTTGGAAGGATTAAAAAAATATAGAAGGAAACAATCTCCAATTACATCACCAAAAAATGTTTTAAATAATAAAAAAGTAAGTTATTTAAATGTAGTTTTATTATTTGTAATTACGTAATCGAATTTTACAACATAATTGTGTATTTTAATTTTGAATACATTAGAACGAAGCTTACAAACCGACAATTTTCAATAAGAAGAAAATTGGTCTTAAATGTACAGAACGACGGTCAAATAGTTGCGTTAATCAAAAATTAATCTGTTCTTTACCTTCACCTGATAATACATGGACGTAAGTAATGTTTACATAGTTGTTTAGTAAATAGCTCGTTTTCTATATAACAGATGTAATAAACGTATGTTTAATTTATTTTGATTTAGGAAACAAAACGTTGTTAATAATCATAGTAATGGTGACTCCAATATTGTTGTGGATTCGGATATTAGCGGCATTTCTGACACAACTGGAAAAGTATGAATTATTTAATTTTACAAAAGTACTCACTCGATCAAGAGAAACTTTTTTCATTTAATGTACACGGTGCTTAAATGAACAGAGAAATAATAAATAAAATTATAACCACAAGAAATCATAGAACTGAATTAAAAACGCGTAAAAAAACAGAATTATTGATTAAAAAATGTGAAATAATAAAAAATTAGCTAAAATTTTAAAATTGTATCAGTTTTAAGTTTTTTTTTTGTTAATTAATGTTTCTGCTGATTTCGAACGTCGTTGGCAACAATATTATTAATTTTTTGCTTTGTACTTTAGAACACTCATTTTTTGCCATTACCTGTGAGGTATAAATGTTTTAAAACGTTTACAAAATGTAGCAACTTACTACAATAATCTACTGATGTTGAAAAGTATGCATAAAATTTGTTATAGGTTATGAAAGTTCTACATTTTGCTTGCAAAAATAATTTATGAAAGTTTATCCGATCTTGAGGGCTGTAACATTTTTTTAATATTTATATGTTTTCGTTATTAAATAGTGTAAAAATAAGATAACTCGATTTTGCATTCGTTATGCTTTTAGATAACGAGTGGTTTACAAACTGTGTTGTTGTTTGTGTTTGTAATGAGTTTTTTTATGTAACGCGAAAAAATAATATTAATTATCAATTTGATAAAACACTGTATTTCAGATTTTCCTATTTTCTTTCAGCGTAAAAACTGTATAAAGTCTTCTGTATTTTTAAAATTTTTATGTGTATACTGTATATGTTTTATGCCTATTATATATATGTTAATTATATTTATTAGAATGTTGAGAATCATGTACAACGGAATGGTAAAATTGCATCTGTGAATATAAATAATACAGAAGAAAGGTAAGATTTGACCATATTACCTAGAATAAATAATTATTTTGAAACTTTTTTATTTTAATTTTCTGCTATTACGTTTAGCATTATATATAAAGGCACTTTTCAAATACATGTTTAAATATATGTATGTAGTTGATTGCTTATAGAACGCACTTGATATTACTTTTTTAATGTTTTAGTCATCACGATTCCAATTTATGCTCTGCTAATGTTATTGAAAAAGGATGCGGTTGTTTAAATTATTCAGTGTTATTTTCGAATTTGAAGAAAAATGAATTTCTTACTATGCCAGATCCAGTTGTAAAGATGGTATTAATATTTTACATTTCATAAACAAAAATAAACATTATGTTAACATTTATTTTTTATACCCGCGCGTGTATGTATTTTTTTCGAATGTCTTATCATGTTGAATATTGACGATATAGCCTATCAGATGGAAAAATTAATTTATTTTTGGTTCTTATTTGTCGATTTATGTACCACAACCAATAGAGAAGTGTTGTTAAATTTCATTTAAATTACTTCTGTTTCTATTATTCTTTTTATTCAAATTATTTATTTTATCATGTGTTTCAATTTAATCTCGTAATCAGAGAAGTAATAAATTTGAATGGCCACTTTGAATGAGATTACCGTAATAATATTCACAGGTACATAATTTAAATACACAATAAACCAGTTATCTAATTTTATGAAACTATATATGTACTTAGTTTTTTAATTAACTTTGGCCATTATTTTTATTAAAATTCTCTTTAATTGAAGTTTTATAAATATTCCTATTATTAAATACATTAGAATACTAATTGGTATTATTTTTTTTTTTCATTTTTAAGGTAACTTATATTTGTTCTCTGTTTTTTATTTATATCTATTAACACGCGCCAGTAACAAAGAAACTTAATAATTTAACTCATTTTTATAATGTTATTTTTATGTATATTTGTTTTTTTTGAAAATAATTTGGATAGATTTCGATAATTTATTTAAGTAGACAATATTTATTATACAAAATATGTAGCTTTACAATGGACATATATATAAAAAAAATTTTTATTAAAATAAAATCAAATCCTGTGGATCTAAAACGTAATACAAGCTTATGCTTAGACTAATAATGTTGATCAGGATGATATAAAAAATATTTATGGAACTCTGGAGGAAATACTGAAAAAAATACCAACACGTGAATTGACTATGTTAACTGTTGATTTCAATGCTAAAATCAGGAATACTGCATGCGATAATGACTTACGCAATGTTATCGTAAAATTGGTCTTGCGGATAGAAATGAACATGGAGACAAAGTGATAGTTTATTTATAGTTAATTCCGGGTATTGTCATCATCTTAGATGGCTGACCACATGGTGCTCACCTGATGGAAAACATCGAAACCAGGTTGATTATATTCTAATCAAGACACGATGGAGAACGTTAAAGATGTTAAAACATATCCCTGAATAGAATGTGGTAGTGATAATCAATTCTTATCGGCAGAATTAAAGTTGAAACTGAAAAATGCACAACATCCAAGGAATAATATTAATAAATGACATCTAAGAAATGATAACATATATAGAAATACAGCGATAAATGAGCTTCAAACAGTTTGTATTTCTATTCCGCGTTTATTCGGTCAGTTTTGTTAAAAATTAGTGTGTAGCATGTTCAACAAATTTTTAATAATACAAAAACGTTTCATTGAACAAGACGTATACAACCCGATCGATATATTCGAATTTAAAAATAAAATTCAAAATCTTAATACGTGAAACTTCAATTTAAGTTTTTGAGGTATATTTATTACCGTCAAACTAGTGTTTATCCTACACTTTTGAGTTATAATATTTTATGTGATTTCCTAAATTTAAAAGTTTGTACTTCTGTGAATACAAATGAAAGTGTTGATACTACATGGAAACCTACAAAATCGATCCTTGATAGAATTATCAATAAAACCAAGAAATGGGAAAATAAAATGAAATGAGAAGACATGGCAAATGATAAACGTACGGAAGGAAATGAAATAAAGTGTGTATTAAATGAAGAACCTATAAACAAATATAAGGAAATGAAAAAATGAAAAGAAAAAGTTTCTAAACAACACATGTAGAAACATTGAAATAAATGAAAATAAAAATGAAACAGATGTTCATGAAAATAAAGCAAATAAGAGTTTAAGCCATAATGTTTACTAATAAGAAATGAGATGGGAAAGTATTACTAACAGACGAAATAGATATAGGAATGAGACTACTGTAAAAAACTCATGAAAGATAAAAATAAACCGATAAACGAAGAAATACCACTAAGCGCAGTAAATAAAGAACCAAGCATACTAAAACAAAAATAAACCGATAAACGAAGAAATACCACTAAGCGCAGTAAATAAAGAACCAAGCATACTAAAACATGTAGTAGAGACATCAGTCCGAAAGCTAAAATATTTCAAAACTTTTGGAGAGGATAATGTCGCAGAAATGTTTACAGAAATTGGAAGTGTAGGAGTTGATCATCTACATAAAAGATGTCAAAAAGTCTGGGATGCGTGCATACGGCCAGAAGATTGGACTAAATCAGTCTACGTATCTATACACAAAAAAGGAACGTACGACATTATAGAACAATAGCTTTGACCTCTCATGCGAGTAAAATAGTGCTATATATTATATCACAAAGAATTAAAACATACCTGCTTCCGCAAATTTCACAAAAACAGGCGGGATTTATACAAGGCATAAGAACACGTGAGCTAGTTTTAAATATTAGACAGATAATTGAAAAATGTATAGAACTTATTTTGCTCTATCGACTTAAAAACCCGTTTGATTGTATTAACAAATGTGGATGATACAGAAGTGGGGGGCTCTGCAACATCTAGTAGATTTAATTAAATCTTTATATAATGACAGTACAGAGAAAGTCAGGATAGCTAATAAGCTAACGAAAAGTTTCAAAATAGAAAAAGGTGTGTGTTAAGGCTGTACATAAAATCCCATAACTCTTTGTATCCAGGAAATAGATAATTAGAAAAGCTTCTGAAGGATGGAACGGTGGCGCGAAGATTGGTGGAAAACGAATAAATAACTTAAAAATACCTGATGATACTACCTTAATTACCACAGTTGGAAGATAAAATGCTAAAGTATCTTAACAAAGTAGAATCCATAAATCTAAATTTGAATTAGAAGTAAATAAAGAAAAACAAAAATATTGATTATTGATAGACATAATAGCAAATACCATTAACAACATATCGGAGGATTATACGTAGTAGATAAGTGTATATTTTTCGGAACAGTTATCACCCATACAGATAGATGCAGCGAAGAAATTAAAAGGCGTACTGAAGTTGTAAGAACAGTAATGTCAAGGCTTATAACATCTGGAAGAAGTATTCGTACGAAAGTACATCTAGTTAATACATTAGTAATATCAATATTTCTACATGCATCCAAATGATGGACATTGAAGGAAAATGACAAAAAGTATAAATGCTTTTGAAATGCATTTTTGATGAAGAATGTTGAGATTGTAAGATATAGTTCAGCAAAGTAAGAAATGGTGGTCTAGAAAAACTAATTAGACAAGTTAAAATAAAAGTGTGAGAAGACACGGAAGATATTCATTGAGGTATATTGGCCAAATTGGTCGAGAAGCCGTTACATCAGTGGAGGATGAATGGCGTAAAATGGTTTTGCAGATTGGTTCATAATATTCACAATGCTCGAATCTAGTGATTGAATAAGAAAGAAGAAATAAATAATTAACTCTTATTACTGACATTTATTTGATTGGCGTCATTAAATGAGTATTATGTATGTGTTTTGGAGACTGTGGAAAATTTTTAACTGTATTTAATTTAACAATCATTTATGTGTTTCTATATATCTTTGTACCTTCAGGGGACCGGAGCTCTAACCGGTACGGGGCGCGTCCACAGATGGCGGATGGTGGAGTGGCCTACAGATATGTAGGTTAGCTGCGAATAAGGCATTAGCCAAATAAGCAGTCGCGGACCAAGAGCGGCTACTGGTGGAAAGCCTCATGTAGGTAATTCCAGTAGTGACAGGGTAGAGACACGAGGATGCAGATGGGAAGCTTGAGGACCTGCCCACTAAAAGTCTGCAAAAATCCTATGACTGTCTCTCCCTCGGCGGGTTAAGGTCGCCGTAAAAACCTTAAATAAATGTTACTCCTCAGTAACAAACCGTTGCCTTGCGGTTAGGATTTTCATCCAAAGGCTTGGTACAGGGAAGCAGCTGTTACCAATACCTTCTTGGAGCGGACGACAAATGATGTCGGTAAGGTTCAAGTTAGGACAATCGTACGGCGAAAATCACATATTGATTTAATCGACTACGGTACTGCGATGAGGAAAGCAACGAAAAACTACCTCATTAATTATTTCCAAGAAAACCATTATGTTCACGAATTACTCAGAATCAGATTTGTTACGTGATCCGACTGACAATCGGCGTCTGGGTTACAACGGGACCTTGTATGTGAAATATGCGACCCGAGTGACGATCGGCGCTGCAAGGTCATGGCTCAGACTTGCAGTGTAAAATATGTGACTGAACCTAAAAGAATCAAGAAGGATAAAAAGATTTTAAACATTGCAACGTGGAATATAAGAGGGTTAAACCAGGTAGGGAAACTAGCTATAGTAGAAAGAGAATGTGAAAGACTAGGAATCAGTATAACTGGTTTAAGCGAAACTGGCAAGGAGACGGCCACTTTCTAACATCGTCAGGTAATAAAGTTTATTATGCAGGCGGAACAGAACACAAAAAGGGTGTGGCTTTCTTAATTAATAGAAAACTGAGTAATTATGTAGTGGCATTTGAAGCAATAAATGATAGAATGATTTATTTAAAACTGTTGACTAAACCGATGCCTCTACACTTACTACAAATATATGCACTGAATGCATCAGCTCATGACGATGAAATTGATTTGTTTTATGAAGATCTACAAAATATTATAAATAGAATCAGTAAAAGAGAACCTATGTTAATTTTAGGTGATTTTAACGCCAAAATCGGTGACACTGCGAAAGAGAACAGTTTGCGTAACGTAATAGGTAAATTTGGATTAGGAAAAAGAAATGAAAGAGGTAACCGATTATTAGAATTCTGTATTACAAATAGCCTATAAATAACAAATACTGGCTTTAAAAAACATCCACGTCGATTATATACATGGAAATCGCCATCTGGAAATTCGAGGAACCAGATAGATTACATACTGGTGAGATCAAGATGGAAATCATCATTATTGGATGCAACAACATATCCTAGTGCTGAATGTGGAACTGACCACAACTTACTAGGAGGGAAATTTATAATGCGATTGAAAAGAATTATATGCACATCTCATAAAGATAGGACGATAATAAATAAGCCGGATACTTTCTGTTCCGCAGTAAATAACAATATCGAACAAGATAATCGAAATTATGAATCGCCTAATGATATTTGGCTGAAACTGACCTCGGCGATTGAACGGGCAAAAAAAGATGGATCAAATCCGATGAGTATACGGAAAAGGAAAACCTGGATAACTGATGACACAATAAAATTAATTGAAAGACGTAGGAACACAAAAATCCATGGTAATGATGTGGAGTATAGGCAATTATGCAGAGATATCCAACGTGCATGCAGAAAGGATAAGAATAGATACTATGGAGATCTATGTAAACAAATACAAGCTCACAAGGAAACGAATGAAACTAAAGATATGTTAAAAAAAATACGCATAGTTACTAGAGAATTTTAAGGCAAACCATGGGGTATTGTAAACAACACAGGGTCGTTAATAACCGACATACGTGAAATAACGGAATTTTGGCGTGATTACTGTCAAAAATTGTATACAGATATAAATAGAAATACAAATAGAAATTCAACGCAAATAAAGGACAATAAATTTGAACAAGAACCTATGCCTTTACGCGATGAAGTAAAACAAGCAATTGTCAAGCTAAAAAATGGAAAAGCTGAAGGCGAAGACAAAATTCCTGCCGAAATAATTAAAATATTATCCGGAGTCACTTTTGATTTCCTATATAAATTATGCTGTAAAATATGGAATACATGTGAATGGCCGCGTCAGTGGACCACGTCAATTTTAATACCGATACATAGAAAAGAGTCTACAAAAAGTTGCGATAACTATCGTACAATCGCCCTCATTCCACACGCTTCTAAGATATTATTACACGTAATAAATGAGCGTTTAAAGTCTTATCTTAATTGGCAAATTCCTGAAGAACAAGTCGGTTTTGTCGCAGGAAAAAGCACGCGGAATCAGATTTTGAAAATGAAACAAATTATAGAAAAAGCCAGAGAATACTACGTGCCTGTATATATAGCATTTATAGACTATAAAAAGGCTTTTGACAGCGTGATATGAGACAAGCTATGGATAATTTTGTCCGAAATGGGTGTTCCTAATCATCTTATAATGCTAGTGAAATCACTTTACGAAAACAATTATAATAAGTACGAGCAGATAATTATTTCTCTAAACCTTTCAAAATATCAAAAGGTGTTAGACAAGGATGTATCCTATCGCCACTTTTATATAACATATACTCTGAATATATAATGCGACGTACTCTTGCCGCAGAGGAAGGAGGTATTTCAATTGGTGGAGCAAAAATTAATAATTTGAGATATGCCGATGACACGGCAATTTTTGCATCATCTATGGAAGAATTAAGTACAACTTTAAATAAACTGACGACAGTAAGCCATGAATTCGGAATGCGTATAAACAAAAATAAAACAAAAATTATGATAGTGGATCATAATAATGAAAACATATCTAATACTTCACAACAATTACACGGATATGAAGTCGTCAACGAATTTGAATATCTAGGTGTCCGGATCAACAATAAAGGAGGCTCAAGCAAAGAAATAAGGAGACGATCTGCGATGAGTCTAAATGCTATGAATAAGTTGCAACGTATCTGGCGGGATGGAAATATCAATTATTCTACAAAAATACAACTTGTTCGTTCCCTGGTGTTCTCCATCTTTACCTATGGTTCCGAAACATGGGTAATAAACTGCACGGATCAGCAATATATTGATGCATTTGAAATGAAATGCTGGCGCATAATGCTGGGTATAAAATGGCACGATAAACAAACGAACGTCTCGATCATTAAGCGTCTTAATATAGATAAACGATTGTCACAAGACATACGCGATAAAATGCACAAATTTTTCGGTCATATAATGCGTGCACGAGACTTAGATAGGACAGTCACACTAGGAAGAATGAACGGACATAGAAGAAAAGGTCGGCCAATGACCCGGACGAAACAAATAAGCCGACGTGTTAAACTGTCAATACCAGATTTGGTACACTCGGCAGATGATCGACAACTGTGGAAGAATTTGATTGCTACATAATGGTCACGACGGTCAATTATGATCAATATACGACTGTAGAGATATATAATGTAGAATTTGTGGTACAATTAACATCTGCATCGATTAAATATATTAGTTCATCTTTATACGTGTACAATTTCGAAGTAAATATTTTAGATAGCCCTGTTATTTGTATATATATATATGATTTAATACTGACTTTTATGCGTGCGGAAATACTAAAAAAATGCAATTTTACGTTTTTTGGTAAGAGCATTAAAATTATTGTTTATCTAGTTGGATTTAAATACCAATGTGTATCTGTACGATGCCTGCATTACTTTTACATATATTTTTATTTTTTTGTTTTATTTATAATTTTTATCCAATTAATGTCTTATATATTAATGGAATTTTAATTTTTGAATAGTGTTTTTGTTACAGTGAGAACGAGGTATAATTGGAAATGACTGAGGTATTATAAAATTATAATTCCTAATTTAGACATATAATAATTTTAGGGCGTAGTGGAATATGAACATAAATTACGCGAAAAGATTCGTGTCTTGGAACAACAAGAGAAAATATTGGATAATCGTATCATTATACCTAAAGTAAGGCATACATCGTATTATTAGAATTTTACTTGTTTATTTAATTTGTGTACCCGCTTATTAATTATAAGTACTCTTAGGATTATACACTTTTTTTTTTGTTGTATTTATGTAGGTCGTAAACGATTCACGGTTCGCAAAAAATGATAGATTAGTTAATACACGTCATTTTCAAAAAGCAAACGAAGGTATACAAAAATATTTTACACTTAAAAATAAAATTGTGTAACTATACCCATAGTTTTGAGTCTCTCACGCGCGCACACACAATATATAATTTTGTTTATACGTGGCTAATGCGTGTTATTCTTACACAAATTCAAAAGTCTGCGTCATCTGGCGTCGTATAATGGAACTAAGGATAATTAAAAATTTTACTTTCTTGAAAAAGATTTTTTCGCCTTTATATTGATGTTAAAGGGGTGATCGAAAAGTCCTTTAACTCTATCGCACGCTTTTAGTAATGATCATAACAGATAGTCTGAACAATTCCCTTTCCAACATGCACATGACGAACCGGTTAGCTCAAGTGGTTCCCAAAACAGGAATTGATGAAGTTCCCAAATACTTTTCAATTTTTTACTTTTAATGTTAACAACATTGAAAAAAAAAAAACAAGTTTACTATCAAATTACATGAAATATAGATTGAAAAATTCTCATCACCTTCAAAATAGCTACTTTTAAGTTTAATTATTTCCCTTTGCGAGACAATTGGTTTTGGAACTCCTACTTAACGATGTCGTGCATGAAACATTTTGTGTTCTACTCGATGAGTTACTTCAACCGGAGGAATAATCACAAATCATTAAATCGGGTGAGTAGACAGGTTGATTTATGTTTTACCTAGTATTCACGAATAAGAAGCGATGTGTTACATAGGGGCGTTATCATTATACAGCTTCCTCTATTTCTCGATTTTTTCAAACAAACTTTTTCTCTCAAGCATCTTAACACATTTTAATAAAATTCCGAATTTACAAAAATTCCTAACGAAACAGTCTTGTTAAAAGCAGTATCGCGGTCTTGATTCTGTATAATTCACGTAAAATAGACAGGACACTGGAGCGCGGGGTTGGAAAGACAAATTATTTCTCATCCTAGATAATTTTTTCGAAGCTATGAATTTAATATGAACGAGTATATAATCATCTATTTATGACACACATTGTTAGCCAGGTGGTATTGAAGCATATATTTTCTGTATTATTAAATTTACCTGATAAGATTATTTTTTTTATATATATATAATAGTCATTATTCGTTCTTACTAGTTTTATATTCCCGAGCTGAATGTTCTCGTCAAGAAACTAGAGATCAGCAAATTTTGAAGACACGCGTATAAACTCAATTTTAGCCTATATGATAATGATGTGGATATATATATTTTTAACAAACGTCGCGAGCATTTAATGAGGTACATAAAAAATAAAAAGTAAAGTAGAACTTCGTTTCGCCGTTAGGGTTTTTCTACAAATTTATGTGTATTCATTAGTTTAGTTGTGTGTGTATGCATTTGAAAATGCCCGGGTTAACTTAATATTATACGCATGTACACCTGTATCCTAAAATTAGATTACACTTATGCAACATTTATAACATTTTTTTTTTTTTTAATCAACAATCGCATAATTATTTTATAAGCTTGTTTAATTTATTTTTCGTATTAAACATCGTATATTTAAGAAAATAATTCTATTGTTTATGCTGCTACTCGCGCGTTATCGCGCATTTGCAGCGTGTTTTATTGTAAACTGTTATATATAAGAAAGTGAAAATAAAGCTTGATTTGATTTGATTATATATATATATGATGTACATGTGTATATAAGATGTACGATACTTTAATCATAATTTTCGTAAATAATAAACGGCAAGGAAATTGAAGACGACTAATTTATTATTTCGGTTACAGGTGACCGTCGTAACAATAACGAACAGTCGTCATCATCATCATCACGTGTGCCGGCAAATGATAATAAAATGTCGGAAGAAAAAACGTTCGAACGTTTATTGCTGAACGAATTGTTTATCTCGAAAATTAGCGAAAATATTTTAAACAACCTTCGAAAGAACATCGTATTACCGGGGTCGTCGTATGTGCAGAAAAGTTCTCAAACTAGCCAAGTACATTTCGACAGGAAGGATACTAAATCGGAAATGTGTCAGACTAATTCCACGGTAATTTCGAAAGATGTATCGTGCATTGTTCCTTCTCCGACTAATGGAGTTGGTAATGTTACGGATAAAAAACAATCGCGATACGCGGATAAAGCGGTTTCCGTTAAATTATTAACGGAAACCGGTTCGAACAATAAAGACGTATTAATTTACGAAGATAAAGCGATTAATACCGACGAAAACGTTATCGCCGCCGGTAAGCGCGTTAAACATACGCGGCATAAATCTAGTTGCGGTAAAAGTCGTTCGTTGAAATATAAGAATTCGCGACCGGATTCTAATAACGACGGCAGTAGCGGTTATTTGGAAAGTAACGAAGATTCGGCGATCGGTTCTTCTTATCGGAAATCGTCACGCTCGGACGATGTACGCGTTTCGACTTCGGATAAATACTATAAAGCCGTTCAAGTGGTGGTTAACGTTCGCGCGGAAGACGGTAAAGTGGTTACAACGGGTAAATCTTTGACGGATCGATCGAAAAACGAACGAAAATCCGCGATGAAAACTAACGATAACGATAGAAATTGGAGAAAACTGTTGAACGATGGCGTTGATAAACTGACCGAGTCGTCGTATTATAGTCCGCCAAACGTTGAAATTCTTCGTAGACATGTCGATAATAATAACGAACCGATTGTTTTTCGCGCTGGACGAACGATGGAAAAGAATGTTATCGATAATCAGAAAACGATACGTACTTATATCGAACGATTACTA